>JAJVSH010000063.1:582358-817205 GCA_021460005.1 Tetramorium alpestre | reverse complement strand
TTGAGGAAAACGCGCGAGATTCACTTAGGAATGTTATCGAATTGTTTTTTTTACTGCTCGTTTAGTTTGATTAGTCGGACGTTTGTAAATCGATAGTATAAATAGCGACGTTCAGTCCTGCGCGGGCTTGGACGATCGAATATGGTTTTGAGTCATGTGACGAAAGTGTTGGCGAAAAGTGTTCGTGAACAGTCGTTGCAACATTTAGGGGTTGCAGCGAGGTGACGCGTCGAACGCGTGATCTTGCCATAAAAACGTAAAAAGGGAGAGACTCGTTCGTATTACTCCCATCGTGCACGAGAGAGACTCGTTGTTTTCTATCGTATTCCTTATCTCGCGAATTTCTTTTTTTCTTGTAAATATTGAATGACGCATGTCTAATCAAAAAGATTCGCTCGCGCGGGGCGCGCAATATTCATTTTTTACAGTTACACGATTGATTAATACTACAAAAATTTTCTTACGACGGAATATCACGTATTACGAATCGGAGAGTCACTCATATTTATGAAATTAATATTATTTCTAATATTAATATCAATTTTTAAGTAATCTTAATCGATTTTAAATAATCGATATTAATATTGCGAATAATATTAATTTTATTGGCATTAAATGTTGATGCTAAATTTGCACGTTTCGCGCATTTCGAGCGACCGCGCGCGATATTAAATACGAAGTACGATCACGCGAGATTACGTTGAATGCCATTTTAATTACGGCGATTTATCCGCCATCGGCGAGACGGAGAGATGTGCGGCTGGGCATCGAGGCAGTCCAATTAATTGTAAACTAGCGACTTCTGTATACATATATCCTAAGCTGTCGTGCCAGATACACACTCGATGCAGTCGCACACATCGTAATTATTGCTTGAATGGCTAAGTGGCACATAAACATTTATTTCGTAATTTTTAATAAAAAAATTCAAGAGTACTTATTGAAATTGCAAATCAAGGAGGTTTTTGAGATACGTGGACGCAACTTTTTTTTATATATTTATAATACAATATGTAATTATATTGTACTTATACTTGAAATAGATTTTTTAACTTTTAAATAAAAATAAAGATATAATGAAAGTGATTATAACTTTGTGAGATTGCAATTTCAACAAGTATGAACGCTGTTTTTCAATTGATTTTGAATTTTCATGTTGCATACGAAATTGTATCTTTTGGTCCTTGTACCTTTTTCTTCATGACGATAGAATCGTCGTTATTAAAATCATAAAATTCATCATTTAACAAATTGAGATTAAACTCGAAATTATATATCAGTTACATTATCTAATTCTAGGACACTCCAAACAGCGATTGTTTTGTTAAATTTCCCTGTTTACGCATCGTAGCACCAGTGGCATTCAGCCATTCGACCGAAAAAAACACGGCGTTTTAATTAGAAGAATGCCCGTCACACGGGAGAGAGTTCGTCTTCCCACGTTGTAGCTATTTCGCTTTGCCAGTTCTCGCGGACTGCAAAGATAACGGAACGCCGGCGATGAACGGGATTGTCGGGCCGTCGTGTAACCGCCACGCGGACGACCCCCGTGATTCGCGGACGTGTCAAATTCGTGCTCAATTCGTGTTCGTTAGAGGAACAATAACGGCGCCGTCGTAGCGTTCCTGAGGGTGGCCTGCTGTTGTCGCAGGCCGCCAGACTGATTTTTCTCCTCTCGCCAAACGACGTTGCGCGATCGCGAGAAACGACTTCCTCGACGATCGCTCCTGCGCGTTTTTCTACGTTGTAAATTGTGAGATCTGCCACCGGCCTGATATCACCTTGTAAATAAAAAAAGCCGCGCGTGTGAGAGTTGTACAAAAGTGCGAATGCGTGTGTGCGTGTGCGAGGGAGTGCGTGCTAACTCTATCATCATCGACCGTAAAATAGATGACAGATTTGTAAAAGCTACCGCCTTTATTTATTCCCTTCTTCCCGCCTTTAAATTGTTATTTCGAACAAGATTTTCTGATATTTCAAATATCTTCATGAAAATAGCTCTCCATTGCGTTCCATGAACATTTTCCATTCCTTGTATCGCACACTGATTGTGAGAGAAAAATATAATCACTTTTGAACCCAATCATAATTTCATAGTATTTCTAACGATAATTATGGTTAAGATAATAATGCATGTAGTTAAGTTAATCATATTTATTGTTAGAAATATTATAAAATTATCCAAAAGTAACTATATTTTTCTCTCAGTGTGCACAAAGAATGGAAAATTCATGTTTAAATATTATTATTCACAAAGAGATGGAAACGGAAGTTCAAATAAATCCAAATTAGTTTCAATGAAATTCAGAGCGATTATGTAAATTACAAGATCTCGCATCGATCTTCGGAGATGCTTGAAAATAAAAGCTTATTATCTGCTTACATCGATAAGTCGCGATCGCGGCGGCTTCGATCTTCATCTCTTGCATACGTTCCGATACTTTTGTCAAAACGGTCAAAACCGATCAATTTCATCGCGTCAAATTGTTTACTAATTATTTTTTTATTATATATTGTATTAGCGTCTATTATTAACTTGTTAACTTGAGATCGAACTTTCGGTCATTTTCCGTTTTTTAAAACAAGACACAAGGAGGTCTTGCTTTATCAACGCGAAAGTTTCGTCGGGCTTCTCGGCTCGTCGGGCTACTGGAATCCGATATCAATCGGTTATAATGTACAGATAATGATATCTCCACTTCCGTCATACGACGACGAGCTTCTGAATAGCGCTTACGCAAACGTCAGTTTGATCGCCGACAAGACGTGGACCTACGATCCCGAGGATCCGTTCCGAAAGTTAAATCATTCCCTCTGGATTCAAGTGAGATACGCGCAACTTAGATACTTAGATATTCAAAGTACTGCATTTTATATGTATCATCAAATATGTATGTTTTATCAATATCACAATTTATTGTTGCTCCGAGATTATTTTACGCTTAAAAAAAGAAAGGAATTATCAGCTCTTTTACTGTCGTTGTAACACCAGGATGACAGAAATACTATATATACATTTATTTCTGAAAATAACGGAAGTTACGTTGGCTCATTCGAGACCGCAAACGTATTTTACATTTCGTTCGTCGAAGATAGGGAAAGATACGGTTGCGAATCGTTGAAAGTAAAGAAAAAAAAAGGAGCTACCCCTGTACCGTAACACGGTAGATTTTTTTCGGAGTAAGAGGAAGGAAAATTTATTTTGACATAATGATAACTTATCGCGCGCGTTTAATGCCAGAGTTGCGAAGTAACCGCGAAGTACGAGGAATATGGTGATTATCGTCCGAGGCTCGTCCGAGACGTCATCTCCGAATCGCGCTTGGCGAAATACGGTAATTACGAGTACGACGAGCAACATGAGAGAGTGTACAGTCCGGACGACGGTAAATCGTCGGGTAGCGTGCCTCGTCACTTCCGTTCAGCTACGGAGGCTGTGGAGCCGTGGATGCTTCCTGAAGTTCAAGAACACTTCGCCCGGTTAATCTCGCCGAGCTGCACGCGATCGCATCGGGAACCGTTAGTTCACTTCGGCACTTCCGTGTTATTTTCATGTTCTGCAAAGCTCTTTCCTCGCCGAAAAGTTTCGCGATAAAGATATTATCGGGTTGAGATAATTAATGGCACATCTACAATGGCACTTAATTAAGAATGAAATCATGCTTGGTAATTAAAAGTGTGATATTAATAGAATAGATTGTAAACAATTTAAAGAAATTTCTACAATGACGTTGAACTTCTTCATGCTTTGTATCGCAGATCGTGAAAGTACTAAATGCGCCTTTGCGTTATTAATCGCGAATGGATTTTAGTATTTCGTTAATAGTACGTTCAATTTGCAAAGCTCAGCAATACAAATACTAAAGTGTAACACCGCGAGAAGGGATAATGAAGTCGTAGCTTCCTCGAACTTCCACTCGGAC
This sequence comes from Tetramorium alpestre, assembly GCA_021460005.1. Classification (NCBI taxonomy): domain Eukaryota; kingdom Metazoa; phylum Arthropoda; class Insecta; order Hymenoptera; family Formicidae; genus Tetramorium; species Tetramorium alpestre. The sequence continues at coordinate 813,282 of JAJVSH010000063.1, read as the reverse complement.
TGGAACGAGAGCGCGAAAAAACGACGCCAAAAGGCCAGTCCAAAAGGAAGCAGAAAAATTGGATTGCACGATGAATTACTTTCGGCTCATAAATCGGACGAAGGCGGTAAGCAATATAATTCACAATCTTAATCATTTAGATGATCAAAAATAATTTGAAAGTTTTTTTCTTATATATATTTTAACATCTTTTGCGTCGAGAATTCAAAACAACCTTTAATTCAAAATATTAGAAACATGCTCTAGCAATATAAATTCTTGCCGAGATATTAGAGATATTTTATATATATATATATATATATATAATAAAAAAATAACTAAAAACCAATTGAATTTAAAGTAAATTTAAAGAAAAATGCTATCAAGCTCCTTTTCTTTTTCTTCTATTTCTATATGTATTGCTGTTATGTATTAGAGTTTCGTGAGAAATCAATTAGAGCGTTCGCTCGTCATCGCCGATACACCGTCGAGACCGCTGCGGAAATGCAGCTGCAGTTCCGCATTGAGAGTGAAGCCGTGCGCGACATATGGAACCCCGAAAAGTTGAAGTTTCAGTATCAGCATCAGCAGCAACAGCAATGTCATCAGCCGAGCCAGCAATCGCGCGTCGCGCGACAGATGCAGCCTGCTGCTCAACATCATCAGCAGTTCTATTGCGCGTTGCAGTATCAACCCTTGCTCCTGAGAGCGGAATATCAACGGAAACCGCTGTTGTCACCTCCACCGCCACCGCCGCTGCCGCCGCCGCCGCCGCCGCCGCCGCCACCTGTTCTGAGCGCCGAGGTCCCGGAATTCTTCCCGAAATCGAGTCTACCTCCGATATCCTACAGCCTCAACAACGACAAGGAGCGCAAGACTTGCCAGATACGCTACTTCCCGTCGTTGAACGACAGGAATTACCAGAACGAGCTGTTTCCTTATAACAGGCCGCAGCAGGAGACTGTTTTCCCGGTACGTGCGAAATTAAACTTTGTGTAAAAATTCAAAACCTGACTATATTGTATTTACAATTAGAAAAAAAAGTAGTTGTATAACGCTGAAATTGAGATTTAGTGCGGAATGCTTTCTCCACTGATAAAAATGATTTTCACAATTGATTATTAATATAAATTGATCATTAAAATCTTTCAGCTAACTTTTTTTGTGATTCAGAACGCCAGAATGTCCATATTACCAGCGACAGAGACAAATATGTTTCGTTCACCACAGGAATGGATCCAGAGAGTGGCACCACCGATGCAGCTGCAGTTGACAGCATCTACTTCGTCACCTCTGTCAATCTGCACGCCGCTGCAACCCATTCACGACGCTACGATCGCTCATCGTCCTTTGCAGGTATTTTTTTATATTAAAAAAATGGTATATATCTTTTAAGTTATCTAATTCAGAAAAAAATTTTGAGGAATTTAATTGTTCTAAAATATAATTATATAATTATATTTGAGAAGAAAGAGAGTAGAAAAATACAAAGAAATTTATATTATAACTATTTTGTTCACATTAGAATTATTGTTAATTATCCTAAATTGAAATTGATAGAAATTTGCATAAAACTAAAAGTTTGGATTGTATTTTTGCAGATATATGAGAAATTTTTGCCGTGTACCCAACCGAGTTCAACGACACCCATACCCGTGTACCAACGACCGATGGAATTGTACCAGGAACCGATGCTGAAGCGGAAGAGTCAAGGAGTTGATTTCAACAATCTCATACTACTAACGAAGAATAGCATCAAGATGCGACGCGGCCATTCGAAGCCCATTGTTCAGCAGCCTTTCCTTCTGGATTCCAGACAGAGCCTGAAGACATCCAGTCACAACGTGCAGGTGCAGTGGTTCGACAAGGATCACTGTGCGAAGAAAACGAAGGAAGTCGTCACTGTAAACACCCTCGTGTCCGAGCTGCGTAGCTTCGAGGAGAAGTACGAATATTGCAGAGGAGCCGGCACCAGCTGGAAAACAACTGTCGAATCGCCACAACGCCAGCAAAGGTCGTCTGAAACTTCCTTCCGGTTGAAGAATAAAATCCTTGGGAATGAAAGCTCAAGATATAGATCGAAGGACAGATTCTTTGAGAACGAGAGCTCAAGATATAGGATTTCGGACGTTGATGAGAAGAGCAAGAGAATGAAGCGGCCGCTTTACAGAGATGTTCTGACGAATGCCTCGAACGAAACGGTCCTGGATAATGTCTTCGAGAAGAGGTACGTTAAAATTTCGATGAAAGATTTTAATTTTAAAACTTCGGTTGATTTGACGTGATAATCATTTTTCTAATCAGATTCACTCGTGTATTGATTTTTCAGATACGATGAGCTCGAACATCAAGCGATGGAACAATACAGGAACTCGGAAGAATCGCTAGCGCTCAAATATCAGGTAACGATCTAAATTTGAATATTAATTAATTGATTATTAGCTACATATTCCAGCCAAAAAGAGGTGAATCGAAAGAACTGGTAAAAATGTAAGATGTCTGATCATACAAACTTTTTGACATTAGAGATCGGAATAAACGCGAATTATTGTGATTTCTTTTTACTCCAATAGTTAAACATTTTACAAAAGAAATTAATTTTTTAATTAATTCTCAATGCTGAAAATGGGATGCTAGTTTCACAGACGCAGTCTTCTCGATTTATTTTCATTCAACTATTTTTCATATGGAACATACACTGATATTTACATTATTGCAGGAATTGGAACGTCAAGCGATGGAACAATACGGAAATAGCAACGCGGGAGATGAAAAGCGTTCAATGGATCAAGATTGTCTCGATGGACAAAGTTGTTCGAAATATGGACATTGCAGTCCTATGAAAGAACATCCGGAAAAGAAGAGTAAATATAGCGCTTCCAAAATTACTAACGTTTAATATTCTTCGATAAAAATAATATTTTGTTAAATAACGATCTGTTAGGTTCTTGTTTTCCACAAATCACTCTGTTGAAGCCGAAGGGTAAATCCTTGCCGAATGTTTGTCACGGATCATCGTTCAATAATAGCAATCAAGCAGCCGTCGCTTCAAGAAGTTTATCTACATTGACTGATAGATCGTTGAAGGAATCGAAAAACATATGTAAGGGTGCATCAGGGAATAAAATTAATACGAATGGTGAGTTATCAGCAACATAACGTCGTACAAAAATATTAGAAATAAAATATGGAAGAGGCACAAGAAATAATGCATGATGAAATGACTCGTATTATATTACACAAAATCATCTATTATTGGATAGAATTATTTCTTCATTATTCTAAAGCTACGTTTTGTTATTTACTAGCAATATTGCTAGCGCGACTTGAGCGCTATAGTCAGGAAGTTCAAAATTATCGCTATATTGATTTTTAAAGTCTCAGTTCGAGCATCGTCGAAGCGGCGTCTGATACTGATGTCACCCTTCGAGCGTAAATCAGAGGCCAGACGAATAATGAAAGCGACGGAATTGCGTGGTATTTGCTCGTTCTCTCAAACAAGAAAGAACATGCTCGATTATTATCGAGCTACCGAAATCGCCCAGAACGGTAGCGGTGATGAAAACATAACAATCATACAGTCGCCCAGCACTGAAGGTAAATTTAAATCTTTTTATGACACGCTTGTTTTTCATTTTCGTTTTTTGGTCGTTATAATATAAAATCATTAAATTTATAAAAAGAATCCATTCTCTTTTACATGGTGTTATGCTAATAAAAGTATACAAAGCAACTTTTCGATTTAATGTTTTCAGTTTGGTTGTCCGAATTCTGGACTACTTAAAAGGAAGAACTGAACGTTTTTGAGAAAAATTGAGACTAACGACTCTTTCGCAAAGACAAGTTGAATCGGAGAAATTCTTCAAACACAAAAAGCAAATTGTGATATGTAATATAAATATGTGATATGTAATATTATAGGCATATATTATGAATATATATGTATGTATGAGAAGTAAGTTATAACGCATTTATGTGATACATTATGTGATATATTGATATACAATTGACAATACAGTTACATAAATCTTTTCAAGGGATAAATTATTGCTTGTAAATAGTGACCAGATACTTGCAAAATGCACTAAGCCTATTTTTCTGTTCGCACTTGTTATATATTTTTTATAGTATAAAATACAACGCTGTAAAAAAGTAACAAATCTAAACTGGCTACTTTAATTGATATCCAAATATACAGGATATAGGATACAGTCTATCGAGATTTAAGTAAAATTAAATCTTCTGGGAACTTGTCTTTGGAAATAATTTCTTTTTCAGTCTTTGCTATTTAACTCTTTAAATCATCTGTCATGTAAATGCTAGTACAGTATAAATAAGACATTACAAAATACATATAAAAAAATCTTATCAAAGATTATACAGTAAAAAATATTCTGTCTCTTTTCACGTACAAATACTCTGACTTTTACACAAAACGCATACATATTTTCATACAATACATAGCAATGGAATAATTAAATATATTGCTCAACTTCTGCATCTATATACGCAGTGTACATTTTTAGAATATTATAGAAATATCTTTTGTATAATAGAAGAGTATTTAAAAAATTGAATCATTTCCTTTCACAACGGAATAAGTTTACCAATTATCAAGAAACTCAAATCCAGTCTTTGGTATACTTCTCTCTTCCTCTTCTTGATTTAGCTGAGATGACTGAAAACTACTGTAGGAACTGGGTGTCTCTAACAGAGCGGTTGATTCGTTTATGTCGCTCGATTTCGTCCGCGACGTTACCACCAAGGTGGTATTCGATTGACTCTTGTCTGTATCGGAATCCCTCACTAAACTCTCCATATCGTCCTCGATATTGCTTTGTAACTTCAATAAAGAGGTCTTATTGATCAGTTTAGCAAATATGCTGTCAGAGTGCTCGCTATCAAGTCCATTTGTCAGTAAGTCGCTACACTGATCGCTCTCGAATAGACTGCTGGTGAAACAATCCGATGGATAACTGACTTGATGCGCGGAACTATAGCTGTCGCTTAGCGAACAGTTGTTTCTTTGTGTCTTCACAGGACTGGAAAAATGCGGCGATTCTCCAAAGTAGGTTCTCATCGATCTAGATTTCATATCTTCGCTGGAATCTATCAGACTAAGATTCATCTGTGACTGAGTCATAAGTGAAAACGGCGCGGAATGTTCGTCTCGCCATCGTAATGTCTGTAACACAATGGAAAAAAATTGTAATTTTATTATCTAATTTTTCCCACAAGTATTAGTGATAGATACTATCATACTTACAGAGCCGGTTTCGTCTATGACATATTTCATTCCAGTTTGTATGCGTAGTTTTGGATACCATTCAGGTAATTCCTTGGTCAACTCAATCTTTTTCAAGGTGTACTTTAAAGCTACCTCGGGATGAATTATAGTCTCGTTGATGGCTTGATTGCGTTCCGCCGTACTCAAGGTGTTCCATAATCCTTCGTAGGCTTCTTTCGTTGAAGTTATATCCTCGCCGATCCTTCGAGCTATAGGATTTATGCTGTGGAAATATTCCTCCGCTCGTGTAGTAAGAGTGCTGGAACTCATTTCTGTTGGGCTGAAATACAAAAATTTTGCCGATGGTGAAACTGATCGTGACAAAGGTGCGTATAAAATGTGAAAAACAAATCTACAACTATCAAAACATTAAGATTACATATTTGGTATACGTACTAGAATAGTGACACAACAAAGGAAGCGGGCGTGTATTACATTGACATAATAATTATTGATTATTTCAATGTCACAAGATAATCGGATAAACACTTGAATGTTCCGAATGTAAAGCACTCGTGAACTGTCATTGTCGAAGATCACATTCACGAAAATGTGTCTCCCGTTGAAACAAATGTGTTAATCACAAATAGTTAGACCGATGGAGGCCATGATGATAATAATACAATTTCTGTACTTGACAAGAGAGCATGCTGCCACCAAACGGTCGGTTTAGGAAAGACATTCTAGACATGCTTGAAAAACTTAAGTATATACGTTTGCAATGTTTTTTTTTTAGCGACATAGGTATTATTAAAGATGATCAATTCTGAATAGACTTTCGTAATCACAAAAGGGATTTTAGAAATTTGGAAATAATTGAAGATTAATGTTATCAATTTTATTTTGTCTGTATCAAAGATAAGACCGTTTCATCATCGAAAATGTATAGCTCTCCGATAAAAATGATCAGAGAGATAAAACCGAAATTATAACTGAATCGTCGCACATACTGAAACCGTTGCGATTCAATCCGACGCGTTTAAGCATATCCGCGATTAAATAAATTAAGCGCATCCTGTTTATGAAAGGCATCGGCCTTTAATACGAGTCATTGCACTTTTCCATGGCTATAAACAACTGATAACAGCTCCATTCCGAAAACGAAGAGGCGCGGCTGAGACTACGAAAATTGACGCATTGTTGAAAAATACGCCAGCACACGCAAATACCTCGAAAATCCGATGAATCTCGGCTACGACGTTAATCCGAATAGAAGGATACTCGGGCGATCCTCTTGAATTCAGGCACAGAAAGATATCACACACGATACACAATTAATACATTCGGCAGAGTTTATAATAATAAACACATGAAACTGTTAACATTTCATATTTGCGAAACATACAAAATCGTGCGATAAAACATTGCAATGAGAGAAGAAAACAAAGCACCCATGAATCCCACGATCGTTTCGAAATTCACGGTGCATTGTGAGACCAGCAGTCGTTCCGAACGATGACGAAGACTAGCGGCGGCGGCTACGGCCGGAAGTAACTGAACACGGCCGATGATCAAACAGTTAATGGCTCGACCGGCAATCGGAAACTGCTCGCCGCACCGAACGCTTGTGTTATCGACTGCGTGTGTTGCGCAGAATCATCGGCGATCGATAAACTTACTTTTCTCTTTCAGGCTGACTGCAACCAAATTCCGATTAAACTATAAATTGCTGATTAATTCCGTTGTGACTAAATAACTATTGGCTTATACAGTGAAATTGACCAATAGCTATGCTGGTCACAACGGAATTAATCGACGATTAGATTAATTGGAACTGGTTGCAGTCACCCTCAGTTAATTACCTTCGTTAATTACAAAAATCGCAGTAAACACAAAGTAACATCGATGTTAAAATTTCCTACTCAACAATATAACTATTATATGCAAGACATGTTACATTGTTTTAACATCGACGTTATATATGTACATATTAATATAACAATTGTTACTTTGTGTTTACTTCAGGACTGTGTAAATAAATCAATCTGTAACGAAAGAAAATTATCTTGATATTAACAAACTCGTTAACCTCAAGTAATAATTAAGCAATGGCAAGATTTGTTAAAAAAATGTTTTACTTGGGTTTGATTTATTATGCAAATCATTAACGTAAATTATTCGTATAATCTATTTCACTATTTATTATGTATTTATATTTTGAATTTACTCGCTTTTTCATTATCGTTTACAGATCGAAAGTTTGAAGCGAATCACTGACAGTAATTAAAGTGAAATCTTTCAAGAATATGAAAATTGTTACATCGGAACGTTTGAAATAAAATGCTGTGCTCTTCTGTGGGATTGTATGCGTCGCGTGTGAATTGCTATACATGCGCGCGATCGTTATAATTTAATAAATTTACGCGTGATTTATCCTTTAGATTTAGATAATTTCATTTTTCTTACAATTAAAATAAATTACGTAAATATACGCGCAACCATAAAAACTTCATTCTTCCAGTGAATAATGCGCGATGATAGACTATATGAATTTATTTTGTAAAGTTATATAAATATTCCAAAAGACGACAATAAGCCAGTCGGTGCACGCGGTCTTATTGTTAGTGTTTATATTATTGTTACTTTGTATTTATTGGGTTATTTATCTGACTTCTGAATCCAAATTGCAATTAAAGTCAAAATATTATTGATCCTTTTGATATGAAAGCTTTTCAAAATTTATTTCATTATTATTTATTTCACTCGGAGAAATTTATTTCTATTTAAACAAAGCTACTCATGCGTGCGCACGCATGCACATATTCCATACATTGATAATTCAATCCGAAGAGACAAGTAATTTATTAATGTCTTAATATAAGTGTGCGCATATCAACAAGTGTGTGTGAGACAAGTCTGTCTGACATTTATACTCGTGAATAAAATCCTTTCCCCCTTCCATCGTCTCATTGAGTGAGATAGAAACTGATAGAGAACAGGCGCTAACTAGGCTCCGCCTAGTCTATCATCGCGCAGGACAGTCGAACATGTACATACATACACTGTCTTTTTCAGGTTCGGCGAAGCTATTTTATTGTTAGGCTTGCCGAGTAAATATATTGAACGATAAAAAGTTGCTTTATCTATTGAAATTTATTCTATCAGTACAGCTCAACTTTAACCTCAGTTTATTTTTTATCTTTCTCTAACGTCCATTTCTAACAATGTAGATTAATTTTATTTAATTTCAGAGTCAATTTTCTTTATTTTTCCTTTTCTAATAGATGTGCTGTCATGTAAAGAATTTTTAAAAATGTAATATAAGACGTAACAGATTTAAAAATTTTTATGTAAAAAGCTAGGCGCACATTTTGGAATTTTTCTCAAAACTAAATGAAATATTTAATAAAGCATTTCACATAAAAATTATCGCCACGTTTGTAAATGGAATTGTATGATTTTTATATACATATAATACAATTTTTCTAATTATTCTGTATATAAAAGTATTAAAATTATCAAACAATAAATAATTTATGAAATATTTTATGCCAACACATTTTGACATAAAATATAAAAAAAATTATTCATTTATTCATAAATTATTCATTTTTTAATAAATCGTATTTTAATACTTTTATGCATGGAATAATTATAAGAGATGAATTAATTGTCATTAGTGCGCTAATGGGTAGGGAAATTACAATAAAAGAGTCGAATGAAAAAAGTAGTCTATATTATTTTTCTCTTTTTAAACGGCGAGGATTGTTCGAGGAGTTAATGAAGCAAAAATGTTTCAGACATGATGAAACAAGAAATCGAATAACATTTCGGAATTTCGCTTTGTATTTGACTACAAAGAAACAAAATCGTCTAAATGTATGCATTTAAATATATTTTCCCGCTCAAAAACGAAGGCATGAACAATACAATGCCCAACTTACTTGTACATTCGGATTGCGACGGAAATATTCATATATATATATATATATATACATATATATACATTATTCTTTTTATTATCATACACACATATACAATATTTTAATATCTCATTTATCAGTCGCTCGCGATGATAGTTCGTTTCTACAAATTCGACAGACAAATAGCTGCTTATTTAAAATATATAAATTAACGTAAAGAATGATATATATAAACAAGTATAATAGTATGAAGATATAGAACGTATGTACTATAAAGAATGAAAATACTTATTTGCATATAACAATGTAACTAATAGGAATGATAATAAATAAAGATTATATATGATATAATGCGTATATGATAATATCTTTATAAAACATTTCTTAAGTATAAAGGAATATATATTTTTTAATCACTCTTGTCTTTCTTTTTACAAAATGTGTATGTACAACTCAGTAAGTTGCGTTTTGATATTTAGTCAATTATAAAATAAAAGCTTTCTTCTTTCAACAAAAAACTGAGATATTTTTATCAACGAATCAACGCTATTTATTTCAAAAATTGTAATCTTTTTAAAAAGATCTATCTTCTCTAACCGTTGAAATAATACATTTTAAGAAATTAAGAATTAAACTGTGCGTCGATACACTTTAACATTAAAAAAAATTAATCTTTTTTTTTTTAAATCGTGACTTTTTTAAAAAGCCGAAATGTTAATTAAAAATTTAAATATTTATAAAATGCCTTTGCCAGATTCTAATGCAGATTTTGCATTTCAGATCAAGTCTTTGGAAGCTATGTACTTAAATGCAAAAATGCAGAGATTTGTGGTGTTAAGAATTAAAAAAAATCTTGTATTTCTAAAAAGAAATATTTTTAACATAAAAATATTATATTTTTTATTCAATTTATTATCAAAATTTTGTCGTCCGGCGCACAAACAATCAAAGTGAGTTAATCCTTTAAGATGAATGTAACAACATTAGATATAATTTTATCAAGTATCATTTTTTTCTGTTATTTGGCAAAATAATTCTGTCTGTTAGGTACATCAGCATAGTTTATCGCATACATTGCACATGTAAAATACTTTGTCATGTATTAGGTTGTAATGTATTAGGTTGTACCACAATAAATTGTTGTTTTTACTAACATAAAAGCGCTACAGCAGAAACAAGTTTTATTCTATTAAAATATCATTAGGATCTAATATTAGGATCTATAGTATTTGGGATTTAAACTAATGAAATTTAAATTCTCGGAAATTTATTGAATCACATCATCAAATAATTCTTTCACTAAATTTTCTCAGAAATCATGTTAATGTGTCTACTTGTTTAAGCTGTATTGTATTGCAATTTTAAATTCATGTAAAAAAAAATATTCGCAATTCTTTTATTCCATATTTTATGAAGTTAAATAAAAACAAAGAAAATTCATTCAAAGAAAGTTATAAAGCCCAATATTGTTGCAAACTATAAATAATATAATTTGATGTATATTTTATCTCAATTTGATTAATTTGTCAATTCAAACTGATCCAATTTCAACAATTTTATGTGGTACAACCCAACATTTTATATTTGATAGTCAGTATAGTTTCTCGATAACAGAAAGTTATAAAATTTTGTATTAGCTAAAGCTAAAACATTGCGATAACAAAGAAAAATTTAGTTTTGCAGTTACTTCTTGCTAAATAATTTATACATGGAACATGTAATTTTATCAGAGATATTTTTTCTATTTTTGATATCTTTATTTAAAAAAAATATACAAAATAATTCATGGATTTAAGATTCCTTCTGCAATAATATATTACATTGTATTTTAACCCTTTAGCTACGAATGGCCACAGTGCATATTCACCGAGTACTGAGCTACTACTACATACGAATGGCCACTATAATGCACAACCGATACGTATTTGCCGTGCACGAAGCTAAAGTCAGAATTAGTTTCCCGACAAAACGTGTCAAAAAGTGGCTTAAAGACATCTCAAAGACATTTTAATATCTTTTTGTCAGTAAGTTACTTTAAGATATTTTAAACACATCTCAAGAATGTTTGTGGTGCGTTCCATATAAATGTATTAAAATGTATCTATGTAATGTAAAATGTCATAATATATTTCGAAACGCATCATAATATATGTAGTATGAACTACAGATTTGTAATACTATCAATACATTTCGAAATAAATCCTTAAACACATGAATCGTTTGGATTACAACAAAACTATATTCATCTCTAGCAATAAATAAATTAAAATTAAGATGTGGATGTAATCATATTACAGAAAATAATGAACTCAAACTCTGCCCGCGGCAAAGCACACTCGTGGCTTTCTCGTATGACGATAGCGTTTCCACGGCTGACGCTCTGCCGTAGCAAAAGGGTTAATTATCTAGATTAACCGGATCTTAAAATCTTATTTTATCAAAATGTAGTATAATTTTAATTAGAAGTTTTATGCGAAGAATACTGTATTGCTTTAAGTCTAGAAATATAAATTAACAGAAATATAAATTTTATGTTTAAGTCAGCCGTCAACCATTTTCTTTTTGTAATAAAATTTAAAAAAATTCACAAATAAATTTCGCATATATTTCTTATATAAAGAGTATATTTCAATATATTCTTTATATACAAAATATCACGTTTCTGATGACTCTACTTAAACTATATCACGATTTTCTTTTCAGAAATCAGGATGTCTCATATGTCATGGTCATTGGCAATACAGTAACAAGCAATTTGAATACAAAACGTAATAACCAAAGCGCGTGATTGCACACGTGGAATAGGCCGAATGCGAATTTGTCCACAGTTACCCGTTCGATATATGCTTAAGAGGACCAAGACTTAATATGGAGGTAGCACCGAGCGCACCCAGATTGCAGGTGCTTGTATTTCTCGCACCGTCTATCGTGATGATCGGCAAGCCGAAATAACCACCGGTTTGAGCACTTAGCTGCGACAACGGTATATAGCTTTGAATACCCAAATTCGCCAAGCGATTTAGAACATGCGGTGACTTTAAATCCACGACCGGCAAAGCCAATTCCGTGCCTCCGTTTTGTGCCACGGTATCGACTTCCTTATGATAAGTCTGTTTGTGCGTTGTCAACGCTTGAACTGTGGGATATTGAGCTGGACAGAGGTTGCATCTTGAAAAGAAAGGGAGATTAATTGGTTTTATTCAAAGTGTGTTACTAGAGAGAAGAGAAAAGAACTCTCCTGGGTGAGATAACTAACTCACCTGTGAAGTAGTTTGCTGGTCGTTCGATGAGTCGCCATATGTTGCGTCAACATATCTTGATTTTGAAAGTTCTTATCGCATACTTGACACGTTAATAATGCTCTGGAAAAAATAAAAATGCATTTTACAGCGTTTCGAACTAATTATCCATTAGCAAATCTAATAACATCATTATGTAAATGCAAGCGATAAGATAAGGCTCTCACCTGGGTGGCCGACCACGTCTAACCACTGGCATTTGCGGTGGAGTATCTTGCGTGAGGTCCACAGTCGGCGGTCTCGGTGGTCGCTCAACTTGATCATTAATTGGCGATTTGTTTTGCTTGTTTTGCGGAACAGCAAACTGCCCTTGTTCTTGCTGCTTTCTTTGTGAACTAGTTGGTATGATAGAAATAGCAGAATTCAGATTGAGCGCTGTAACATTTAAAGGCTGCTGTGAAAGTGGTGGTCTCTGCTGCTGCTGGGGGGGTATTTGCTGTTTGTTTTGTTCACTTGTCTTATTTTTATTTGCAGCTGGAGTAACGGTTATACCTCGAGCCGCGAGGACATTTGCCACCGCCTTGGCGTCGGATTTCTTCCCCCCCGGGTTTGACGTATTCTGAACTTGAGCTGGGATGGAACCTTTAGATTAGTAAACAGACAACGCTATTTTACTGTAATGCACCTCTTCTGCGAATGTAATAATATAACTATTCCCTTTGTTTGGTAAACTCTCCAGAGTTTACCAAATGTAGAAACTCGGAAATAATTATTATAACAATGAAAATCGGAAAAAGATGAAACATATGCAACAAAATAATAAAAACATATTAAATGGAAAAATATATTGAAACAGATTTCACTAAAATTAAATTTCAAAACTGCAAATAAACGAATCTGTTTTCTGTTGCAAAAACAAAAATACTATTGAACAAAATCACAAGAACCAAATTTCATAGAAGCGGCACTTTACACAAGCATATAAAAAAATGTAGCTGTAACAAAATTTGAGCAAAACGACAATCAAATATTATTGACATGTTATAAACTTACCAGGTTGCCGAACACTTAGAGTGATTGAATCTGTGAGATGTATTGTAGAATCGTTTCTATTGGTTTGCTGCGTGGTAGCCCCCTGAACATTTTGAATAACAGGTAATCCGTCATTTCTCTTCTGTTGAGCTATGACGTGGCAGTCTGCATCTTCATTTCTATCAGGTAATAAAACGTCCATACGCCTCTGTTTCGCAGAAGCGTTATTTTGTTGCTGCATAGTTTGTTGCAAGGGCCTCTTCATGCGTTGTCGAGGAACTGGACCGGCGTTTTGTGGCATTCGCGTCCTGAAAATTAAAAATACTACCTAATGAATATGCTCACGTCTGTATGCAAGCGTCTCTACGCTTACCTGCTGTTTTGAACAACAGACGTCGACGGGTATCGTCCCCGTGGAACTTGCTGGGGCAATTGGGGATGCATTGGTGGAGGAGGCGCGGCTATTTGTGGATATGGACCCGGTCCATATTGATACAAGTGCGCCATATGCGGTGGATAATGTATACCTTGTGGACCAGGTACTCTATACATCGGTGGCCGTCCTGGAGGTTGTACAAAATAATTTGGTGCGGGTATCATTGTGTTGGCTCCTGGAGGAAGACTAGGGGGCATTTGCGTCTGTGGAAGAGGCATACGCTGCACTTGCTGGGCCAGTTGTTGTACAGGTGGTGGTAGTTGTTCAAAGTTTACCGGCGGTATTTGCATTTGCTGGCCAGTAGCACCGCCCGTTGCCGCCGCTGCGACCGCCGCATTAAATGTCGGTGAATTCGTCTGATGTGGCGATGTTAAGGGCGAAGTCCTACTGAGCTGATGCGAACCATTTGTCGATGATACCTCCACGGTAACAGCGTGCGGCGAATGTGTGGTTTGGCCCAAATGTGATGCATTTGTGCTCGATGGTAAATGATGAGGCGACAATTGGTTCACGTTCGGTGAGAGCGGTGTACCGTGCACTTGTGCCCGATGTATCGATACCTCCATCGTAGAATGAAAGATGAGATTGGTGCATTCTGGTATATTACATTGATAGTGGCCGGCCTTGCTACGGTGCTCGTCCAGATGTGCGATGTCTTTGAATTTTTCATTGCAGACACGACACGTATTAACGGTCTCCGCCAATTTCTCAAGGGGCACGTATTCTGCTGTTTCGTTGGTCAACAAATTGTTCGACAACGACACCTCGCTCGTATTGCGCCTCTGATGTTCGAGAAAGCTCTGCAAAATTGATCCGGCATTAACCATATTCGCGTCGTTGTCCCCCTGCTGTTCACTATCTTCCTTGTTGAAATCGTCATTGCTCTTGCTTGATAAATCGGCGGATAGTTGATTCCAGTTGAAACCTTGTGTCTGCGATGAATCAGTCGAGTCCCTGCTTTTATCTTCATTGTCGCATACCGGAGCGCGTTCGGCCGTATGATTAGAAAATGTGAAAGACTTTGAATTAATGCTGATGGAAGGATTCTGCTCGAGATTATGAATCATGCTGGATTCGCGATTTCTGTCATCTTCTTCTTCCACCGATGAACTGTCAATCAGTTGACTAGCTGACCTGGAGCTACAAAAAAACTAAATCCAGCAAAATATCGCAACTGAAATACCTAAAAAGTTAAAGCATGAAAGTTTGTGTGAACAGTGTAAATGTAAAGGCTATTGAATATCTGTGTAAGCTAAATTTATATTAGAATAGCTATAATAGCTTTACAATTATTCAAATAAAGTTAGTTTTTTAGTTCTCGATTCTACTTTTTATTTCTCTCAGGATTTTCATCTCACCTGAGATGATTTTCATCTTAATCCATTAAAGTCTATAGACCAGATAGCAAAAAGCCAATAATTAGAATGCTCTTAGAATGCAATAATTAGAATAGCTCTATGCCACGAGCTTCAACAAGCCTGTAATCCAATATCGTAATCTGTCAACCTACCTCGACTGTTCACCGAGTTTTTTCAAGTTCTCAATAGTTTCCCTACAGGTCGCTTCCAAGGCATCCGTTTCCTCGTGATCCTCGGATTCCGAAAGCCTTTTCTCAGAAGTATCAAAGTTATCGGCACTTTGTGTATCATCGACATTCTGATCATCCTTCTCAGATGGATTTGCCATATCACTCCCTACATCAGAGTCACTCTCATTAACATCTGCGGACGGCCTTTCATTCTCTTCCAGAGGATTGTGATGATCAGTATCCAACTTGACGATGTCGTAATCATCCTACAAACAGGATCACAATGGGGTAAAAAATGATAAGATCCTCAGCCTCAACACTACACCAGTCTAAAGAAAGACTCACTTGTTGATCCACCATCACGTTCTCGAAAGGTTCGTCGATCGTGTTCTCCGCTGCCTTGTCGCCTCTCGGGTCATTTTCCTTAGCACCTGCCACGTCTCTCTGCTGATAGTACTTAATGACCGGGTAAAAATTATTGTTCACTACGGTGAAGTCTTCCGATTCCGAGGACTTCTTCAGGGTGAGCTTGAGGGAATCGGCGGCGCTCTGCTTCTTCAGGGTAAGCTTCAGCAAGCCGGTCTTCTCGGGATCCAGCCAGTACGTGTCCCTCTTCACCTTGACCACTTTCGGACTGGCCACTCTCTTGAGGACGATACGCAGCTTCCTCAGATGAGTGTTGATGTGGACGCGCAGCGGCTTTTTCGAGATGAAACGCTCGCCACAAATGTCGCAATCGAAGAGCAGTTGCTGTGCGCTCAGACTGTCGTCCGACAAGTTGGGAGTGCCCTCGCTCTCGTCTGAAACAGAATGCATGGATCCCGTCACTAAGACCTTCCCCGCCGTAAGAAGGTTACATCTTCCCGTGTCGTATTCGCGCGCCCGTATTTCATTACACCGCGCGCACATACGCACACACAGACCCTCACCGCTTACGTACGTGTAAAGTTTTGTTTGGTGCGCAGAAGTTACATCGTTTCTCTGCGGGAGTAGGGAGAGAGAGAGAGAGACAGAGACTAAAGAGACGAGTGCGCGGAGACAGAGGGAGAAAGAGTTAGAGAGAGAGAGAGAGAGAGAGAGAGAAAAATTCAGGCAACAAACGCACCGAGATGGCACACCGACAAAGGTGAGAACCGAAACGACCCGTTCGCCCGCGAAGCCCGCGTCAGGCGAGCCTGCCGCTTCCCAAGACCAGTGTCAACTCGCTCGCTCACGGCCGCAGATTCCGCCACGACTTGACGCGATTACGCGCGGAATCGCGCGCTCACCCAGGTCACACTTGATACGTGGGTGGAGAGAGAGATGCGCTTCGTAACACCGCGCGGCTACCCACTAGCGTGCATGTATGTATATTTATTTACATGAGGCGGTAGTAAACAAATCGACGCGCGCGATCTGCACGCACGGACGATGATCGGCGCGGCGCGGCGCGGCACTACTCGCGCGGCGGTAATCGCGCAAAATGGCCGACGCCGACCGGAGAACATAATTGCCACTCTCGGGGGCCACTCTCGCCGAGAATTGAAAACATCGACTCGCCAATCGATACCGCGGCTAAAGCGCGCGCCGCATTGGCCGCTTTCGTATCGGCGCCATGATTTCCCGCCGTCCGATTGGCCGCCCGGCACTCGCCGCGGCGCCGCCCGCCGGTGAGTTCCGCAAGCTTTCCGAGAGAGCGAGCGGCGTCGTTGCGCCGGAATTCCCTTGCCGACCGACCGACCGAATTTTGACTGTGGATCGATCGCTCTCTACCCATTCCGTCTCGCGATCCGAGAAGGAAGATTAAGCTTCAGGTTCGTTGACATTCAAGGTACAAAAGTGCGATCTCGAGAGGAGGGAGCGTATTTATTCCGTAGAACAAAAAAAAAAAAGAAAAAAGGACTTCGGAAGACCAACGAAGGCGTAAGTAAACAACGAGCGAAACTCACTCGCTCGTGCCGACTGCTCCGAAATGTTTTGAGAGAGAATAAGAAGTCCTGTTTACTCCGTATAGTGAATGAGATGCGTGGGAGAGAATTGTCATGCTGTAGCGATGTGCTCGTCGAATGAGCGTGCTTTGCCGGCGCGCCGCGAGGACTCGAATCGGGATCATCGTCTCGTCACGCAACGTCGGGCGTTTATTGCGCGACATGATTACGCGCGCGCTTCTTGCCGCGTGTTTACGAATTCCTAACCTATGCAGCCGATGCAAAGTCCGCACGGCGCCGGGATGGCCGGCTTCCCCGCTTTCCCAACGTGGGGTTCTCGCGCACGTTTATAAGATTTCGGCGCCGTCGAATGAGAGCTGACGAAAATCGCGAGGACGTTGACATACGTGCAAACGCGCCGAGTGTGACCAAAGATATCTCATAAATATTTAAAGATATTAGTCTTGATTTAAAGAGATGAGTGACAGATGCGAAAGAAAATAAGAATGTTGCTGAAAAAGAGCGCTTGAATAACGGAACCGCGAGATCAGACGCTGTAGCTGTTGATCGTAATTTCATCATTTATTGGATTGTGTCTTTATACGCAACTTTTGTGACATTTAGAAGGAGTAAACATGTAACGGTTAAAGGAGAAAACACAGATTTTTTTTGTGCAAAACAATAGAAACGGGAATACGAATTACATTACTATCGACGTCTATAACAAATTTATTACAAATAATAGTTTGCAAAATAACACAGAGTAACATAGAGTAATACTCGTGATCATTATAAAGTATAATGCTATAAAAAAAAATCGCGAAAAAGGAAATTTGTCAGAAGCTGAGAGAAAATAATCTTCCTTTCATATTCATAAGAGAAATATATTCAAAACAGTCTTTTTAATTCATATCTATATGTACACCAATCAGGCACATTTATAAAGTGGATATAGATATAGATATAGATATAGATGGTTTTAGATTTTTGATGTTAGGAATATCTCAATATTAAGAAGATTTTTTCCCTTTCCTTTCCCAGATAAGAAGCAGAAGCGAAGTTGAAAATATTACATAACACAGCTTAGGTCCAATTGAATGGAGAAGATAAATTTTGCAGAAAGAGTAACAGTGATACTAACAACACTGATTAATACATAAATTATGTTCTTTCATGACTGACATTAAACAAATTTTTATAAAATTTCAAATCTAAATTAAATAGTAATAAATGAAATTAAGTAGCTAATAATAATTAAAAAAATTAAACAATAAAAGAATATCGATGCATTTTATATATAAAGAAATATAATTGTGTAATGTCTCAGAAATAGATCACTCGAGATCTGTGACATAAAAAAAAAATAGTGTCACATTTACATCAACCTGTTTTACACAGAATTATACTTTATAGAATTAGTATTAGTCTATGTTACAACTGATTATTCTTATACAAAACACGTACCGAAATTTTGCAACAGCTCCACAGCGCCGTCCTTATAGATCTTATTTTTTGCAGAAAATTTAAATTCCTGAAAATCGTGATACAATCGGATTATTCATTTTCACAGTCTGTGAAACAGATAAGCAATACTCGGAGTCTTAACGAGCGGGCGGAAAAACAATTAAAGTACGTCAACATCGTCAATACATACTCGGTCGCGCGTCATCTAAAATCCGCGCAAGTTCATTCAAATGAAATATAGAGTACACGCGAGTATCAGGCGCCTCGCTTATCGCGGGGGCTCACAATTACACTGTTTCGCGCGCAATTAAATACGCGTTCGTACAATTATCGACAAGCATCAATACTTACGGACATTATTAACATCAACATCGGTTGAGCCTCGGATGAGCAATCCCGTCGGATGTCAACACGAACATCGCGATAATACCCAGCAATCATTGGCCAGCGCCGGGACGCACGCACCACCACCGATCGCGATGTTCATTCGAGGTAACACGGAGTTCTGCGATCTTTCTCGATTGACCCGGGACAGCGGCCGGGTAGTTCGCTAATCGCGACGAGCTTCATATGTACATACAAAAGTGTGAACCACACAAGAGAAGAAGGCCCGAAGAGGCGCGCGAGCACACTACGCGGTGCGGCACAATACGCGCGGCTTCGATGCTTTCGAATTAGCGAACCTTTTAAATCGGTAAACAATGTTGTTGCGATATACAACGGTAGGTAAAGTCAATTAAATACGCGCTTTCTCGAGTCGGGGCGGTATGGCGCGATGAGGGTGAGGAGAGACGCGGTCCCTTAATCTTATCTTGCCGCTCTGGACCGCGGCGGCGGATCATCTTCCTATCGTAGAGCTTGCCATCGCGCGAACATGATCGCATTCCCGCGCATACTTCCACGCGAGAGCTTTCCCTTGCACATGACTACGGCAAACGTGACTGATAGTATCGTGGCATGACGATCACTTCCCCGCGGCCGGTCGCGTCGGTTTAACGCGCGCCGCAGCACCACCGCACACTCTCGTCCGCCTTGAAACGGAATTCACGGACGTGATGTGCAATCCCCGGCAGCGGCCGCGGCTATGGTCCGCGTTCAGCCCTGTTGGCGTCCAGTCTGAGTTTATTATTAGTAGCGAGGTACCGATATGGGGGGGTAGCAAAAGACGTAGGTGACGTCGATCGCGCACGAGCGGCAGGATAATTAACTTCGGTATGAATTGTTGAGGACGATGTTGAGAGTTTTTCAGATGCGTCGTTTTGTAAAGAGGCGCGCGCGCGCGCGCGCTCGTGAGCCAGCGTGCGCAATTCGCCGTTCCAGACGGCGGGATTATTACTCTCCCTCCCTCCCCCCCGAGGTTGTCCCCCACCCGGTTGTACTTCCCCTCGAACCCTCTTCTCTCCCTCTCTCTTTCTCTTGTTCTCCAACAGCTGCTGTCGCTTCACGTTCCTCCCCCTCCCTCCCGCTGCTATGTGCTCTTGATGCGTCTCTTTGCGCCCGGTGGGGGGAGGTTCACTCTCGTTGTACCTGTATACAGGCTGTATAATTACACGCGCGCGAAGCGATATGTATTCAGATCTTTTGCTTGGAACCCAGCGCAAATAAAAAAAATGTTTTCACACGGTAAACAGGAAGGCGAGTGAGTAAGCAGGCAAGACAGGCGGGCAGGCAGATGTACAAATAAAAGAAGATGAAGTTTGAGGAGAAAGAGAGAGATGGGCAGCGAGGGGGAGAGAGCGGTGATGGAAGGAGTACAAGTGGAAATTAAGTTAACCCAACGTGTACTCAAGTACACGGGTGGGGAGCCAATGAGCGACGCCGGCCGCTCGTAACCACAACCTGTTAAACTATTCTGTGCTATTCGTTCCCTTTCTGCGCGCGTAGTCGCTTTTCCTACCATTCTTCCCTCCCTTCGTCTTCGCCGCCCTCTTCTACCAAGTTTCCTCCGTCCCTGCCTCCCTTCGTGCTGTCGCTTCGTTCCTTCTCGCTCGCACGCGTGTCTCCAAATACCGTGGCTTTCAACCCCTCACTCGTGCAATTCCCCGGCGATAACCGTCAACGCCAACTGTCCAATTGCCGCCTGTCATCTATTGTACTTAAAAGCGCCGTTGATGATTTATATCCATAATTTCGCGACTGTTCTTCTGGTTCCGCGGAAAATAAAACGACAGGGAAACGGCACTTATTTCCTCCTCGACACCGCCAGACTGCCGGCGTAACATTGATCTGTAGTGTCGGAAATATCAACCAATCGCGTCC
This sequence comes from Tetramorium alpestre, assembly GCA_021460005.1. Classification (NCBI taxonomy): domain Eukaryota; kingdom Metazoa; phylum Arthropoda; class Insecta; order Hymenoptera; family Formicidae; genus Tetramorium; species Tetramorium alpestre. The sequence continues at coordinate 792,288 of JAJVSH010000063.1, read as the reverse complement.
AGAAGACTCAAAGTTAGCGACAGAAAGCTAGGAGGCTTTACACCGCTATAAGTTAACTACTGATCCACTCCACTTTTAGTTTTAATATCAAGACTTATGATTAGTTTGTAACTTTAGCATACAGTTTTGTTTCGGTATTTTGGCTTCTGAAAAATTCACATATGCAGAAATACGAATAATCAATTGCATAATATTTATATTCGCAGAATACGATATTTGATATTTATGCATACACAGGCTGTTTCATTATAAAGTATACATTGATTTTTCTCTCAAATTAAGCTTTTTGAAAAAATGTAATTCTGAAGTATTACATATAAATTTTACAATTTTAGAATGGTAATATAATGCATACAAGTTTTTTACATGCATTTTTATGAAATAACATTTATATTTTTTATAATAAAACTATAATTTTTTTCATATAAATTAGTTTCTCCAGTTATTTTACTTGTAAAAAAATTAAGGTAAATTTATGCAAAAAAATAAATAATTTACGAGGTGTTTTACATTTTATTTCAACATATTGTGATAAAAATTAAAAAATACCTAAGCTGTTGATTTTTTATAACAATGATTTGCGTAATGACTATAAAAATTGTATTATGCCAAAAAATCACACATTTTAAAAAATATCAATTACATTGACTCTTACAAAACATAACATAAATAATTTGCATTACGTTATCTGTCTAAAATTATAAAAATTTGTTTGAAATACTTTTTTTTTTGAAAATATTTATTTCGAGAGAAAATTCGATATTTTATTTAAAATGAATCATCTCGTATGAAAAAATAAACGAACCATGTTTTTTTTCTAAACACTAGTTCTAACATTAGTTTTACAAGGAAAATCTATAGTATGTAAATAGTAATTGCATCCCGAATAACCAGTTTAGCTGACGGAATTCATACGAGCAAGGCGTGGTCGGTAATGGTTAGAGGTCGATGAGGACGAATATAGTAGGGGAACTTAACGGAACATGTCGAAAACGGCCGAATCTGCCGTCTATTGATCGTAACGAATCTCGGTCCCAGATATTCGAGTAGCACAATACCTGGATTCTATATTTAGAATTTTGTTTTCGGAAGATCGTATCTATATTTAATTTAGTAGATTTAATGAGAAGAAATAATACGTAGAATATAATTGTTCTGAGCTTGTTTGTATGCCCTGGTCAGAGGGAAGTAAAGATCCGGCATGTTTGCATATAAATTATTCAAGTAATGAAAATGAAGTTATAGACTTTGACGTTGATAAAAAATATATGCGCATCACGAAGCAGCCCATGAAGCAAATAAATTCCGCTGACATCATTATTCTAGATGTATAGAATTCATAGAGTGCCTTCAGTCGTAACGCTTCATGTCTACAAATTGCGCTTGATTGCATATAAAAGTCATTACTTGTTCGTCTCGCTTGTTTTACATTAATAGAAAATGCATAACAATATTTTGCTATTGTGTAATAATGAGTTAATGCAATAGTATATATTTGCAAGTTGTTTAAAAGTTAATAAAAGCGGGATAATCAGCCAACCGGATATTGCTGCGACCCAGCGCTGTAAAGCTACAAGCACGCAATTGGATGGTCCAATATGCACCCGGTTGCCACTAGTATTTACATCCCGAGAAATACTTGACTATCGATTCTGCCCATCCCCCACTCCGCTACATAACTTCTGTTCTACTGCTAGTAGAAACTCCGTGCTAGTATGAGCAATGACTGCGTTAGTTTGGCGCAGAGAAGGTAATCCTCTTTATGGAGCAGGCAAGATTATCACGATATAGTAGCGGTGGCGTAACTTTGGTACGGGAAGTGGGAGAAAAAGAGAGGTGGAGGAAAAGGAGGAGATTGAGAATAGGGAAGAGAGAGAGAGAGAGAGAAAGAGAGAGGGAAGAGATGGTAGTGCGCTTCCTAACATGCATTGACCCACCATTTCCCCTCTGTTACTTCCCCCTCAAATCCGGTTTTGTTAAATTGCGCACAATATTTTAAGCTTGATTTCTTTTTAATGAGTTTTATTTAAGTTGTGCTGTTCAGCATAAAAATAGAGAAGAAGACGAGAGAAACAAAACTATAAATTCTTGATTATGTTTCGTTAATGGAATTACGAGACTATATCTTACAATTTGTGTTCGAGCTTATTATAATAATGATATTCCATTCAATTCAGAGTTTTTAAATTAAATCTCGTAAATCTCTGATATCTTTTTTTTTCCATTACGCTACGTATGTTCTTTTTATCCGTTCTGGCAGATTTGTATAATTTATTTCCTCAATATAACTAATAGAAATTGTAATTTATATATATCCTCAACATTAATATAATTGTTAACTTAAATGACATGTATTATTTTAAAACTCAATTACCTGAACTCGGATAAACTTGTTAAAAAATGATTCAGTTTTTTTTTATCGGAAAAAAATATTCTTTCATTTTACTATTATTTTTTAAGAGCGGACAAACTTTATTATATCTGCTTTAAGGTACTACAATAAAATATTTAATAAGTATTAACAGCTTATTGAAAAGCAGGATAATGTGTTCGTTAGAACTTTAACTCGAATGAATTATATTCAATATTTGCATTCAGTATTCAGGTATGCAATATGATATACCATGCAATACCATGATGTCCCAATTTTTGTGCCGGAATAATCACGCATAATCAGCATAATAACAAAATATATAGCCGTATGCTGGATTGTACAGCCAACGGGAATGTAATAACCGAGTACAAGCTAACATTACTCAACCGCAACGTTGGGTTAATGCGCTTGTAGAGAACGCAATAAAAATAATAGCTCTTCCCCTCTTCCATTCTCTATTCCGCCACTCCTGCTGCGAAGGGTTGAGGTGAAATAGGAGTGGAATTTTCCACGCTCGTTCTGCGCCTGCGCGTTGCTGTTGCTGGTCAATCGGTCGCTGCTGTTGCTGGCGCGCTTGCTGTCCTCATCCCACGTAATGGAACAGCAGAAACGACCGACTCAACAGAATGCTTGGGAACGCGGCGAGGAGGGGGATCTACTCCGCTGCCCGGCATACCATCCATTTCCTCGCCCTCGCTTCTCTCGGGTTCTTTTCCTCCCGTCTTCTATATCTACCCCAGAAATCTAGCTATATACTTAGAGCTTCTACGCGCTTCACCATTACCAATAAATTACGGCTCCCTTTAATACAAACCCTCCAATTTCCTCTTCGCTATACGATGTCTTTATTCTATTTTTTTCTTTCTAGTTTCCTTTGCTTTACAGCTGTGACGTAAAACAAGTAAAGTATATACAATAATGTCAGCAACTTTATCATAGAAACTATTTGTAATTTTAGAGATTTGTGTTTTCTTAAATTTGACACATTTATTAAATAAATTTTAAAATAAATTTTTTTGTTCATTTACCTATTTTCAAAACACATTTTACGAAAATTTTACATAACAATAGTTTTTCAGAAGATATAAGGTAGATAAGATAAACTTTTTCATTGAAAATAGAATACATGCGGCATAAGAGCTTTGAAGACCGGAATTTGAACTCAAGACCTTTCCATTACTAATCACTTACATTAGAATTAAGTTGTGTCATTCTATTTTTTCAGAAAAGATAAAAAAAGGATGTTTTTTTTTTTTAAATTGGTAGGATGTAGAAATTACAATACGAGTAATAGAAAAAGTGAGTTTTGATATCAAACATGATTGATTGTGCGCAAGTTTACATTATGTAACTTTTAATTAAAGATTTAATACAATCTACAAAGTCGTTTCAGCTCTACTTTGAGTCATCTTCAGAGACGCGGAGATTTTAGTTTATTGGTTATTTGTTCGAGTTACTACATAGTTATTTATGATAATCCAGCATAATAGAGTTTTCGTGTTCCATATTTTTTTATATCTTTAAACTTGATATATGATACTGGCTTCTCTTGCAAAAAGAAAATTGAGGGAAATGAAGTTATTACTCTTTCCTCAAGAGTCATGTGAATAATTCTCTTTGACATTCTGGTCTTTTTCTTGCATAGACAGATGACAGATGTTCGATATCGTTCTAACGGTAATTAAGCATGACTAAGGATACGTGGTAATAGTTTATTAGCAACACGGTAGTAATATTTTCTCATGGCGAGGTTAATATATAACTTGACCTCGTTTGTTGACCTCACTGGTTGCTAAGCACCACAGTCGTATCCGCAGGGCACAGCGGAGTGAGGAAGGAGAGAAGGTTAAGCTTTAGCGATGTTGCCAAATTGCTCGCGAATGAGGATAATCTAACCAAACAACGCGATGTAACCAACCAATCAGCAAGCCAACCGACCGTTCAATACATTGGAAATTTCTGGCATCATGAATGGAACAGTTGGTCAATTATGTGCGGAACCAGCCGGATAATTGTCCAATTAATAGCCGTTTTCTTCATGATTTCTTATTTTTATGCTTTTTTATTTGTAAATTTTATAAATCTATTTCTATGTATTAAGGATAATAATCTAATAATTGTATTGAAAAAATCTTAATATAATTTTTATTAAATATACAAGCAATTTCTATAATAAAAATGCTAATAAAAACACTAATATAACAGCATGCTATGTAAAAGAAAATTTAAAAATCTTGATTTAATACGGTTTCTTAAAAATAATAATAATAACAATAATTAATATCGTTCTTAACAAGTGAAAATGATTTTATCATCTTGCATCGAAAGAAACTATATGATTATATTGTTTATATTATAAATTTGCTTTTCTTAGCTATTCTTTCTGGTTCTAGAAAAATAAAAAGAAGAAAAATATAGAGATGCAATTAAAAGTAGACTTTTGGCCTAATTTTTTTTATCATGTTTTTCCTTCTCTCTCTCTTTTTCCATTATATATGCACTTAAACTGCTTTGAATACAATGTTGCATTGTAAAGAAATATGCAAATTAAAGAAGTAAAAAAAAAAAACTTTTATACTTAAAAGGAAACGTTTCGTAAAGTCAATTTTGTCAAGTTGTCCTATTGTCCAAATTACACCCACAGGTATCACGCAATATAAATTATATCAATTATCAAGAAAAATAAACCGTACAATATTCTGTAATGTATTTATCGTTGCGCGATGTGATGCTGACATTTGAGTACTTAAATATGATTACGGTGACCATCGGTCACCAGATAATCGGTGACCAACTTCGAGCACTTTATTATTCACAAAGCTGCGAATTATTTTTAGCCCACATGAAATGTAGAAAGTCACGATCCAATACTTGTTAACACGTACTTGTTAACACGTACATATATTATACGTAAACCGATAAATTAAATATTTTATTTTTTCTTCACATTTTTCTTTTTGGATGTTACAATAAGAGATTATAAAATAATTAATAATTATACACTATTTTCCTTAAAAAGGGAAGAAATATTTGCCAAATATATTTTTATACAAGATTATCTATGCAACCAAAATAAAAAATAAATTAATAAATTATTAACAAAAAATAAAATATTAAGAAAATAATATTAAAACTAAAATTAGTACTAAATTATATTTAAATATTGTTTAAGCATTTGATTATATTAATACGTAACAACTTGATTCGTGTTACAATGCAATATTTATATATTATCAATTGAAGTTATATAAATAATTTAAAGCTTCATTAAATATATTTTATTTAATATCTCTCTCTCTCTCTCTCTCTGTCTAATTTGGAAAAGTTTATTACATATTACATAAATTATAAATATAAAGTGGTTTCAGAAGTAAATTGAAATATAAAAACTTTGTGTACTTTAATCACGCTATTTTTCAAGCATTATATTTCATAGTATTCCACCTTACATTTCATAATATATCTTTACTTTCAATATATTATATTAAATCATCCTAACATGATTTAGATCATTCCAGAAAAAGCTGTTTTGTAACTGTGAAACTTATCCACTAAAAGACTCCTGAAATAAAGAATCTTTTATATTTTTTTTGGAGAATTTCTCTTCAGTGTTATCTTGAAGTGTTATAACCAGAAAGAATTTCCATTGCCTTTTTTGGTAAAATCAAATTTGTGAGATGAGATTGGAATCTGGAAGCCACAGACTAGTCGACCGTTTTCACAATTAATTTTGTCAACCCACATATTTTATTTAAAAACGTATTAAAAATGTAAGAAAAAGTATATTTTTCTTTCGAATAATATATAGAATATCTCTATAGTAAAATAGATTAGCATATTTGACTTTAACACTATTCAATTAAAATAGATAAAATAGATAAAATAGATAAAATAGATAAGAGAATAATTGATTCCTCAGGTACTAAAATTTGAACATCATTCTTAAGCTATTGTCTAACACAAAGAAAATAGGTCTGGCCATAAATATCCCTATCCTCACAACGTTCATCATCTTTGGTGAATATAACTTTCAAAAAGCGACCAGGAATTCTTGGGATGTAAAGGTTTTCTTCCTTTTTAAAAATGATTAGTGATGAAACAAAACATTAGAGAAGCCATAAAGGTGAGGCTTCCATTATGGCTATGCGGGTATATTATGGCGACAAGTAACTTTCTCTTCACATTCTGGAACTTAAAGGAGAAAGCTCTGAAAATTACGCAAAACTGATGCGAAAGTAGAGATTTGTCGGTCAATTCGATCGAAGATTGCAGTTGCTTTATTCATCAGAAGATGCAAGTTAAAATTGGTAAGTACTATTTTGAAGCTTCGGAAAAGGAGTATAATTATCACTTTTTCAGAAACGAATTTTTTAAAATTATAAAATTAAAACTATTTTAGTATCGTGCGATTCCAAATGATATAAATATTACATTTGTCATTATACGGCGAGATTAAAATTACAAATTTATAAGAGATTAATAGGTCAACGAAAATCTATGCGGGGAGGAAAACTAAAAATAGCTTGCATATTACATATTGTTCTCTAATGTAAGTAGAATATACAAATCTTGATATCGATTATTTTTGGAGCTCGGACATCTGGAAAAAATAAACTTGAATAGTCTCTCAAGTCTAATTAAAAATATAAGATTGTGACTGTTCGATAAAAACTTCCGCTGGCGTATTTTTAATCGCATACATTTTAATATGTTCTATGAATGCATTAATTAACTTTGACAAATAAATCGTGTTATGTATATATACATAAGACTGATTGTAAGAAATTAAATTTGAAATTAATTTTATTCGGAAATAACTATCGAAAGCTTGCACCAATATTATTGCATCAGAAAAGCGTTACTTCTTTTTTTTATTTTTTATAATTTTGTTAGTGTTTGAGAAACACTTTGTTAGTGTTTGAGATAAGATATTTTTATCAAAATCACGTGTGACTTCGAAGAAGAATTCAAGATAAGTTACTTGATAGGGTCTTGGTGTAATATAATCGCATTATCAATTGATTTTTATATACCTTGCGTCGCTTGAGAAAATTCGTCTTATTATCTGAGAATATATAATAATATTGTGAATTGCTAATAATATTAAATAATTTTTTATTCTAGTGCTTGAATAATTGATAATTCAACGAAATATTGTTGCACTGAATATATCATTTATTTTGCTGTTATAATTTTATAAAATGTAAATGTTTTTATTTATACAGAGAGAGAATAGAGAGGGGGGGCATTAAAAAAAAACTGCAGTTAATTTTTTCTTATGTTTTCATGAGGAACATTTCTCTCAAGTATACTGCAGTAATCGATAATATTTAGCTTTTGTTTATTTTGCTATTATTGTTCTTTTCCCGTGAGAAACTTAATTTTTTCGCGAGATATTAAATACCACTTTTATAAATATATAGCATTTTTATAAGAAAGCTTCATATTATACTATCATATATACGCTGTTAGAAGTTTCGAAATTTCAACCATTCTATTATTCGTATTAATATCGTATTTAAAAAAAACCGAGAAAAACGTATTAACATAATTAATTACGTTCATGTACGAGCAACGAATGCGAGATATGAGATTGTACGACAGTAATAATGAAATACGACAATAGTAATGAAATTAATATAATTAATAGAAAATCTTTATATAGAAACTAAAGAGCATATAACATTATTCATAAAAAGTACATATTAAGCGTTATTTTAACATTTTAAATTAAGTTATTTCAAATTGTCTACATCCTACTAGAATAAACATTAAATCAAAAAGCTAATTTCGAGTATTTATTACTATTCCTCAGTTTATAAAAAATATATTTTTCCGTTTCTCAAATTGTTTTATGATATATTCAAATTGAAGAAAAACACGTTTCTTTTTAAATTCAATTTATTAGACAATATTCTAATTCAAAATTATTCATTTAAAAATTAAAATGATAAAGAATTTTATCGATGCTATAATAATGCAATACCGTCAGAAGTATCAAATCTCACGTTATTATTTTGTTTCTCTCGCTTTAAAATATGCGACGTTACGAAAAAATGAAAGGATGCTAAGTTCAAAGGATGTATTGTCAGATTATTTCCCCTATCTTTTTCTATATTTTTTTATATGTTCATAGTTATGTCGTTCGATAGCATACCCGTTGGGAGTCACAAATTTGTTATTGATATGGAAGGAAATCCGTAAAAAATTTGCCTTTTTAGCATCTAAATGGGAGAATTAGAAAGGATAATCTTCTTGATAATGCGAGTAAGAAAGAAGGAGACAAATCTTCCTTCTATGTAAAGTTGAATGAGTCTGCATTTATGAATCTATGTATTTGAATAATAAGGGTCTCTCGCGTATAGATACATGGTTTGCCTCGCCGTTACGCGTACATTTGCCGCGAGACTCTATCTCTTGATCCCATATTTTGAAATTGTATGTGTTTGTAATAACATTATTTTTTTCTGATTTATCTTAATGTTTTCTCACAACATAAATAGAATAAAATGAAAAGACGTGTATAAGTACGTGTATAAGTACTTTGATCTTATGTATGTATCTTTGATCTCGAAGTTAAAAATCTTTTATTATGAAATTTTTAATTGATAAATAATATTTTTAATATTTTAAATTGATAATTAATTTAATATTATTAATAAGCATCTTATTAATTCTTCTAACTTACATGATATTTATTACGAATATATACCCCAGTCAAGGGGTATATATTCGAATTTCCACTTTATTTTTCTAGAAAGGGCATCATTTAATCGCCGAGGCAAAACATTCTAATAAGTCTCTTGTAAACTCCCCTATCACATTTACCGCACTAGTTGAGATGATATTTCCCGCAATAAATTTCATGTGCACTTACGATGCTTGTTAGTTAGTAGTAATACAAATTGTATTATATATTAAATTGTATTATAATTGTATTATATTATATATATATTGATTTTATAATGTCAGCTATTTTATAATGTCATATTTATTGATTTCTTTACAAAGAATCAAATATTAATATTTCATAATTATTATATCATTACTATATAATAATAAATAAGGAAAACATGATTTATTCTCAATATTATTGAATTATTGTTAGCATCTCAAAATTTTATATGAAGGACATAAAAATATTATATTTCAGTCCCTTTAATCCCCTTTTACGATGGAATGCTTTATTAACATTAAGTGAATCTCCTCGTTTTATGTCGAAGATGTCGCAATTTGCTTTGTTATTAACAAAGCTTCATCAACTGTTTTCTTGTTATATTCTTAAAAATAAGTTTATTAAACTCATTTTCATTTCGTGTGCGCGAGGGAATGATGTGAATATTCACAAATTGTATTGTTGTGACAGTGTTGTGATAGTAAGTTTCCGTATTATTTATTATCAGAATTTTTATATCACCAGTTTTATTGCGTACATAAATATAAAATGGACAGTGGCTATGAAATAAACTGTTGCATTGATAATATGTTATTTATATAATTTGTTTTTAAATTTAAAATGAAAGATTTCAATATTTCCCTTATTGAAGTTAATTTACTGATCTCTCAACGTTGCGCCCCTTGAAATATATTTAAAAAATATAAAATAAATTTTTGACATTGTAGATAAATTGACGAAACAATATCTAATCATAATTTATCAACGTTCATGATGAATTTCATATAAATCGTAAAAATATTAGAAATGCTTTAATTCTTCCAAAAATTAACGTCTAATAGATTTATTTATATTTTTTTACCTATCTTCTTAGCTATTTTTTAATTTGTATGAATTGCATTCAGAAATATGTCAAATATCAAAGGTAAATGCCTCAAAAAGTTTCTGACTTGCACAGTTTATTTGCTTCCCGCTTGATAAGTAAATGATCATGTTACACTTACCTCAGTTCTGATATACCTATTGTTGTATATTCATATCTATAAAAATAAAAAAATAGTTTTATTTCATTGTTTTAAGGAAATTAAATAAATACAGTAAAACGTTTATATCTTACCATACAAAATCTTTAGTGATTAATAAGATCTTGTCTACTTTTGGTCGTTATCATTATTTTCTTTCAATAGATATTCTGAGCTCTGGCCTTTTCTATATTCAGTGTTAGCTTTTTTATGTTCAGATCTTCTAATTCACTTGACTCATTATAAACCTCAGATATGTCTAATGTAATTAGCCATTGAATTCTGATTAACATATTTAATAAAAAGGCTGGCGTATCAAGATGCTAGGTCATAGATTGTTTGATTCTTTACAATTGCGAGTATCATCGAAGCGTACACAGGTGCTAAAGAGAAACTTGTTGGAATCTGTCCCTTTCCATTTGGAACACATTTCTATGATTAATAGCTGTTATATGATTATTTTAATCTATGATCAATAGCTCCTGTCTATAAAATAACAAGCTGATTTATTTCCCTTGCCTTTCTTGCATTCATTAATTTTTTTCTTCTTTTTGATCAAATATAAGCAGCTATATTAGTACAAAATTTGATGCGCTGTATATCTTTAGAATTGTTAGCTTCGTCTGATAAAGACGATTTTCCTAAAAACATTAAAAATTATATAAAAATATATAATATCATATATATTAATTATTCGGCGTCACAACGTAAGATTTTCTAACCTTATAAATTTGATATTTAGCAATTTTTTTTTTCAAGTAGTAACTGAGAACAATTTTAATTTATATATTTAAATTTCTAATGCTATGTATTAAAATACAAATCTTTCTTGATTTAGAAAAGTTTCTATTTTAACTATTTAACTTGTTTACTCTTGCTTCGAAATTGCTGGCTGATTGTTTTCGCACTGTTTGCACTAGTTCCAGGCAAAAGTGCAGCCAGTTTAGTAAATTTTTTCATTGAGTTCCGCTACACTTGCAGTGTCGCTGATAGCAGTAAAGAACACTTCGGTGTAAGCTTCTTGAATTGGTTTAGTTCAATAAAAAATAGAAAAACAAATTTAAAAATATATGCAGATAAATTCACATGCGTATTAACCTATGCACGTAGAAACTTGATTGGAAATTGATCCATAATGTAAGTCTGTCTTAATATATCCAATGGTTTGCTTTCGATATCATTTCCGAGTGCAAAAGGTGCACGGGAGTGCAGATAAAGGAAACGGCTCTACCGTCACCTCTGCCACGACGAGTCAAATTAAGTCAGAAATTCGATAAGTGGATTTCCATGTAATTTCATTCTCTTGAAAAGCGAAATAAAGCTTTCCTCTGTTAATTAAATTCTCCACTTGTCAGTTTTCTATTACATTGTTCGATTGCACGCGAAAAGAATTTGATGTTTATTAGCTGACGCCGAGTGCATTGTTTTGTAAACAACGATTGTGCTAGGACTCAATTGACACATCGGTTGTCAATTAATAACGGCTGACAAGCCATAGCTTCGATCACGTGTATCTGTTGACGCTGAAAGGTGGCAAGGGTGTGAACAAAGGGTTTTCTGTTGTCTTTTGTTTTCCAGCTAATTACGGTATCGTGATTCCAGAGTATGTGATAATACATCTTTGAAATGAATAGATTTTTTTTTGTCGACGAGAATGGCGTATTTACGTTGTTGAACAAATTAAATTAATTGACTGTAAACACAGTTAATACAATCGATTGAATATAATTAATTTGATTTGTTGAAGGTGCAAAGATAATTACAGCTGAGTTTTATGTAAACTTGTGTAAACTATGTTAAACTATAAAGTAGCAGTAGTAGTATCAGAGGAGCGGCTAGATATAATAATCCCTAATGTCATTTAGAAAAAGATCTTTTGAACTTTCCATTGAAAATGGGATGAAAGTGGGATGAGGGACTATTGGATATTTAAACCTAGAACTCTTCTGTTACTAATCATTTGTGTTAGCACACAGCCATGCATCGTCCCATGTATATTAAAAAGTCACAGCTTTTCTAAAATTACCGTAGCTTGTTATTCGAAGGTGCCTTTACACAAAAATATTTTCCCTATTTTCTGAATTTAGTATTAAATATATTCATTTCGTTCACTACAATATTTGTGCGATAAAATCAAAAGAGTTTTGTTATTCAATGCAGGCAGCCAGATCTAAAGGTGCATTGGAGGTTCATCGACAGCGAATGCTTGCCATCAAGACAATAAAATGTTTGGGTCACTACGTAGCAAGTTTCAGACAGTGCAGGAAGGTATATCTGCTAGGTAAAGAAGTTTCTATATTCTTATTTACTATCTCTTATCATTGTTGTGGAGAAATGATATGGATAATAGTAATGTACAATGATAGAATTAATGATAAATTACTGACAAATCATACACTTATGTACACTTATGAATAATAAGATGTAAAAGATAATGTAGTAACAACTTTAAGCACTCCAGATATTGTAATCGATAATTTTAGTATACGTGGATTGTCCACCACCGAACAGCCAAAGAATAGAAAGTCAGCCAATGTAAGGAATGTAAATTATGATGCTGGGGCAGACGTTTTGCACCACTTTCAACTGCAGTGGAACGAGCTTCATGAGCTCGCGGAGGAAAACGCGGAAAAGGCTCAGGAAGCAGATACGTTGATATCCTCTATTTACGAGAAACTTCAACACGAGTGGAACAACATTACATGTTTAAATAATACCTTAGCTCACATTCCAAAGATTAATAATGCGATTCAAGATCTCATGGACCAAATAGGTAATTTTCCTTTACAGAGACCAAATATGACGAATTAAGACGGAAATTAAATCTTTTTAAAATTATTATTTATTATGTTTAAGGCAATTTACAAGAAATGTTTGAGGAAGTTGAAGGAGCTTTGTATCGCTTGGAAGACCTAAATGAAATGTTAGATTTACAAAGTACACAGTTGGATCACAGGTTCCAATTGGCTCTGTATAAAGAGAAGAAACTGATAGAATTAAATAATTTCAAAGGTACGTCGCGCGACGAAAGAAACACATTTTGTATTCGATTAAGATTTTTTCGTGATTTCAAATTAATTTTTTAGCAAAGTTGGCTAATGAGCATACGGAGAGACTCTCGCAACATGAATTAAATCAGCAGAAAAAATTGAAAGAGCGGCGAGAGACCTTTGAGGAAGCTTTTAAAGAGGATCTTGAGGAATACAAAGCAACTGGATCTATACCAAGTATGTCTTTTATTTCTATGTAACAAGAAAAGGAATATACATTAAAGTGAATGAAATAAAATATGACTCGTAGAGTCTATATCTAAGCAAGAATATTTAAATTCCTTAAAAATGAAAAATCTTCTATAATATAATATAAATTCATTTACTTTATTTTTTTCACGATTATCATGTATAATAGGTTAATTTGTCTGTTCCAAATTTAGAGTTACCAGTCTCTGCAGAGGGTCCATCTTTGGATGAAATAGTGTTAGACATTGATTCAAAAATATTTGATGAATTTTTAGAAAACTAATTTAGAGAAATAAGATTCAGAATTGTATTCATAAGCTAAATTTTCTTATTTGAAGATGCCTCATGTAATGAAACATGATTTTTAATCGCATTTCTTACAATTAGATATTAGGGCTGTGATTCAGACAATTTAAGCTTTTTAATATAAAAAGTGTAAAAAAATTTCGCATATAAAAAGTTTCTCCTACGAATGCTTCCAATTTTTCCATCAAATGCCTAAACTAAATTTTAAATTTCATGAAACTTTGTACAATCCTTATAGATGTAAGTATATTTTATGAATTGTATTATATATCATTTGTCACATTTGAGTTAAAGGGAACTCAAGTTTTATCCTATAATAATTCATTCCTATGTAAATGGATGTAAGAGAAAAATGTTATTTTACCTCAATTGTATTACAATTAAATAAAATTGTATTACATTTAAATAAAAAAAAAATAAATTGACATATTACAAACTATTTTAGAAATTTCTTCATATACTTATAATAAAATTTAAAATTTATCAAAGCGGAAACTCCAAATAAAACTATTATGTATTAGAGAGCGCCTCGACGATTCCTTTTTATATACTTTGCATTTGAATGCTGCGTCGCTTAATGTATGTGTCTAAATGGTAAGAAAATTAAGAAGAAAATTAAAAAAAATTGATAAATCAATGTCTCAATAATTGAGTATATACATATATTTTAATATATTTAATATATTTTAATATAATATATAAAGACAATTTGATATCTGTATCGGAAATCTTATATATTTTCTTAATAGATGTAAGTTCTATATATGTATAATGTAACATATTTTGTAATTTTTTTAATTTGAAAAAAAAATTTGTATTAATAGAAAATATTTGTCTTTTGAATACTCTTTCACTTTCATTCCCATACGCTAAAATTAACTACAATTTTAAGAATTATAAATTCTAGAATTTTAAGAATTCTAATTCTAGAGTTTTAACAAAATTTATACTTTTAAAAATCGACAAAATATCAGGAAAACATAATCAGCAAAGAGGTTACACTATCTCAAATTTTAAGAATTTTTTAAATTTCCAAGAATTTGAAAAATCGACAAAATATTAAAAATGTAATTGATAAGGAGATTGATAAAATATTAAAACATAATTATGAGCACAAGCAAGCATTTTAATTCAAACAAATTAGAACTCTTTTTTTTATACACACATTTACATTATGTATCTACATATTTATATATATAAATATTATAATAAATAAAAATCAATTTTTGTTGTATTAATAAAAAATAATTAAAAAAAAATTATAATTAGCTTCTCAGATCGTAGTATCATATTATAGTAGAGAATGATAGAAAACCATGTGATATATGTGTCGAGCGCACGATATCTGTGTTCTGCTACGCTCTTGAGTTTCAATTCGTTGAACATGTGTAGGAAAGTCAATTGAAAGAAAAATTCAACTTGCCGTTCACAAAAGAGTCCACGAGCTCGAGTCGAGTAGTCGACACTTTTCGGGTGAGCGGGTTCACGATTATCGCAAATGTAATAAAATTCTTACAATTGCTCGCCAGTCCGTTTTTTCCGCCGAAGTTTTGAGGTTATCCGCGCTCCAAGACGATGCATCGCGACACCGTGATATTTACGTAATGTTATTTTCAGTGTTTGTCGACGAGCGTGCAGAATTCGCCGGCGATGGATCCGGGTTTTCAAAAGAGAAAGATGAAGGAGAGGCTGTACGACAGGATGCATAGGACCAGCGTGAACGTTCTCATGGGCATCACGGCGATCACCGGTCTCTGCCTCGGTTATAAAATATACGAATTCTTTCGATACGTTCGACCCTTGCAACTAGCGCAGAGTAAACTGGCCGAGGACGAGCTTCTGCACGAGGGTAGGAACATAGAAGATTCTCCGAAGATAGAATTGTCGTCGTAGGGCAGAACATGATCGTAATGTGTATGTGTCCCTTTTAATGTATGTGCAAGGGAATTGAATATATCGGATGACCCGGAGCACTATATTATTGAGAATCAGAATATATTCATAATCCTGTAAATGAGCCTGTATACATACGTAGCCAGTGTAAAGATTAAAATTATGCTCATTGTTTTGTAAATAAAAATTATAGAATTATTACGTTTTGTGTAATAGATATATAACTTTAAATATATTTTGTTACTAACTTTTATATTTCAAGTATCGTATTTTGAATTGCAAGTTTTCAATAATACATATATTTTATTTTAAAAAATCACTTTGGATGACATTGAAATTACAAATTGTAAAAGAGTAAACTACAAGTTACTTCAGAGAAAATATATACGTCAAAAGAAAGTTTACATGTTTATGCAGGGATTATCCTACAATTAATTGATCCGTAATTCATTGCATTTTCTTTATTCGAGAAATTTCAATTGCAGCTACTCTTTAACCCCCGCTTTCCCAATAGTATAATAATAATAATTTAGTTTTGCCATTGCAGAACTGCAGATTGTTTCTCTCCATTATAAAAAGTATATTGTGAAACATTTGGCCCTGAGTTGTCTCAAAACTTTGCCGAGAACGATGCTAAATTTTGAACTTTGAATTTGTAGCTGGAATTTCAGCGTTCGTGAAATCTATGTCAGCCACAGTTGCACCAATCTCAATTAGTGCTAATTAAATTCATATTCTATACAATTTTAAAATCTTTTTCTTTGCTAGTACAAGAGGAGTATAAAAAGAAATTTAATTTAATTAATATGTATATAATATGAAAGATAATTATTCTCTAAGGAATAGTAATAATTATTCTTTTTAACAAGCTCACATTGTTGGTGCAACTGAACCTGAATAGAAAAATTTTATGAGATGTGCAGAATATAAATGTTTAATTTATATTATGCAGAGACTCTACTTTCTATCAATAGGCATGAATAGCGTGAAGGATAAATTTAGTAATGTTGTGATACATACAAATGTTTTTTGGAGCTATATTGCTTGCTCTGCTAAGAGTCTTTCTTACAACGTACAAAACGATATCTAATTACTACATTTATATTTGCGTAAAATGCATCGCAAATCATTGCTCAATCCAAAACGTGATGGATCGAATTTGTAACACATCTCGCAGTCGCTTTACACAATATCGAAATACGTATAAAATTAATTAATCTTATAATAAGAAATGTATAAAAGCAGCAACTTTTGCCTCGGTTAGCTTCAGAATTGACGGTTATGTGAATTTATATAATAAATATATTTACAGCACAAGTTTCAAAAATATGCCAATTGACATACTAAAAATTATATATCATAAAATTTTATTTTATTGAAAAGGTATTTTTTAATGACAAAAATGATTTTTCTTATAGAATAATTATAAAATAATTATTTTTTTTTCATTAAATTAAGAACTGATTGTAATGATGAAAGGATAATTCTCAGAAACTAAAATCTCATAAAATTTTGTACAATAAATAAATCGATTTACATCTATTATTTACAATTGTATCGACCAAGTACATATCTTACGTTTACGAAAACACATATATGTACGAAAATACAAATGATACAAGCAGGCAGTTTCTTTTTTCTTTCTTAATATCAACAATATAGGAGCGATCAAAAATCATTTCGACAAGAAAAAAGATATCGACACCGTAACTGTGAAGTTACTATCTGTAAGTTGTAGAAGGCAATGCATTTTGTACGTCAATCGGTGGTATTTGCTCTTGAGTACAAAATACAGCGTGCTGTATTTTCATTTTATATGTACAATATATGTTCTTGCGTAATGGACACAATTTGTACTCTATTCTTTGACAGTTCCAGTTTCACAAAATAATGCACTTTGAGAAAACATTCATAGACATTGTGTGTATGTCAAATGAAATCTTTTCACTAACATCCTATTGATCATTAGAATCAATAAAATCATTCAGTGATCATATAATTCTATCTTATATTGCTGTATGATCATTGTATGATATATACACATGTCCTTAAATATCATCATCAGTGTAGAGCTCAGAATACGCTACAACTGAATAAATTCCATGTGTTTAATGTAGTATTACTATCTCGAGAGTACAATTATGTTTCCACTGAATTCAATTTTCGTGTATAAAATAAATGTATATCGATAATGTAATTCTTAAAAAGAAAGGACAATATCCTTAATTTGTTTAGATCGCTGTCAGACCGATTAAATATTAACAACCAAATTATAAATGTATGTTAAAAACGTATGGATGATACTTTTGAATAACACAATTTTTTTAGGAAATTTTAAAGAAAACTTTTTGTAATACAAATTAGTGTCCTTTAAAATCTATTATTCAAGAGTATCTATCATACGCATAGTATACAAGTATCCTTATTTTTTATCATAAAATAAAATACCAATTTATAGTTTAGGAAGTTTTTTTTTTTACTTTCAGCCATACATTGAAAATAAAAAAATGAATATTAGATTTCGTCTTTTTCGTAATTTAATTATAAAAACTAAATTATATAATTAAAATTATACAATTTATTCCAGAAGTCAGAGGAGTTGCACACATCATAGTTTGGTAAAATATATCGATATGAGAATTGTCCGTGTTTATACATTCAGATGTTACACGGTCGCAATTAACATATATTTAATCCTATACATTTGATCAAGTGTACTTGCACAAACCCTGTAGCCCGCAGGCTAGAAACGTTCTGGAAATACTTTTTGGAAATCTACCGATAGGCAGAACGGTTATGAATTATTCGAAGAATTCGAGTTTGACTCTACACGCATTGAATCGATCCTGGCGACAATTTTCAACGCCGGTCCTAACTTTATACTCATCGCCGACATGAGATGATCTTCTTTCAGTAGCATAAGAGCCTGGCCATCAATCTCCTGGATAGCAAAGTCCTCTGCGTAATCGGCGCATCCTGGTAAACCGCGAATGAAATCGCACACTTCACTCACCTGTATGAAATAAACATAATTTTTCACAATTCCGCTCACATTGAACGTATTCAGATTTTTTTATGAACAAATAAATCTCAAATTCATTACCGTCCATTTAACTGGATTCACTTTCGGGAGTGATTCCTCGGTGGAGGATGTGGTAGTCGTAGACAACGATCTTTCCTCGCCGTTTTTCTTCGTCATATCGTTGTCGATCGTTTTAGGTTCAGTCTCTATATCAGTCCATTTGTCCGTAACCTCGCGCTCTCGCGTTTCACGTTTTTTACTGTAAGACGATAAGTTTTTCGTTAAAAGAAAAGAATATTTGCAAGAGAAAATATTTAGGAATAAAATAATTTGACATACACAACATTTAATTGATGTATACTATGAAAGATGCTCACCTCTTTGCGCATATCGACGAACAAAATCGCTTTTCCTTTTTCAACTTGACGTTTTGTTCGTCAATCATATTACCGCAGTTTTCGCATTTACTGATTTGGCTGCTGGTTCCATCCTCTTCGTTTGAATAATTAGAACAATGTTTCTTTTCTGCAATGCAAATTTTGGTTATTAGTTTGAACTTAAAACGCAACATCTTTATCATTCGCTGGAGTAATTTAATTTACTTACTTGGCGGCTCTTCGTTTGCCTCCTTTTCCACTGTGTTACTCCGATTAAGGATATTGGCAGTTTCCTGACTCACCGCGAATGGTTCTGATGCTGCAACACAGATACGAAGAAAATTCATACTCAATATCATAACTTGATATTTAATGATGTCATAATAAATTATAACAAATATTAATATAATATATACCTTCCTGTATCACAAATCCCTCTATTACATGCGTGAGGACCTGCGGCTTCACCATGGCTTTAGGCGGAGCTTGTTTATTATTCACTATGACTGTCGCAGAGAGCGGTAGACATTGTGACTCATCGCCAACCACGCCGTTCGTAATTGCGTTCACAGCATTGGCAAGCCCCGCTAACGGGTTATTGCACTGTTTTTCGTCCATTTTTGTAGAAATTGTTTCATCGTCTTTCAATGCCGTCTTACATTGGTCCCCATCTACATCACAAAATCATTTATATTTTCCTCTCGCGTGAATTGTATTCAATAGATTTCCTATTTATTAATAAAATGAGATTGATACCTGTTATCTCCGACTGAGGTGCTGCCGTAATATCTTCTGCAGTGACAGATACATCGTCCTTCTTCGCAGTTAACTTCACGCTATCGTCAGTCATTAACGGAGGATTTGTAGTAGTTGGCAATATCAAAGAACATTCAGTCTGCGGATTACGATCCGGCGACGTAATCATTATCGTCGGGTTGGCGTTATCGTGCGCCTGCTGATCCTGCGTCGCATTCACAATTGGCATGGCCTGAACCTGCGACGCACCGCTCATTATTTGATTACCAATAATTGTCGAATTGATAGCCTAGAAAAAAGAGAATATTCATTATCATTCTAGATTCCATATTCTCTAATCTACGCTACAGAGAAAAAAAAGAATCATTTTATGGTTACATAATATAAATGAGTGTTAGTAATTTCTGAAATAGCAATTAGTACCGGTAAAGGAAGTTGCTGCATAGTCGACATCGGAGGCTGCGACATTGGATTCATCTGAGACGGGGCAGCGATCCCAACTCCAACTCCGCCTACCGAGACTACTGGCATAATGGAACGATCTGCTCCTAGGACAACACCTGATGGTGGTTGTTGCAATGTCATATTCGCTAAGTAATAAAAATTTTCATATCACATATAAAGCTGTAAAAAATGTGCCTATATTCCATATTAACAATTTTATCTCGACATTTTAATACTATAGTTATCGTGTAAATATTAATTTGAACAAGTTCTTACTCATGATAGGCTTAGTTTGTATTTGGGATGATTGCACTTGTTGATACTGTTGTTGCAGCTGCTGCTGTTGCTGCTGCGTAGGCTTCTGTTGTATGAAGACTTGTTGATGCTGTAGCGGCTGGGCTTGCTGTTGCTGCTGTTGTTGTTGCTGCTGCTGCTGTTGCTGCTGTTGCGGAGATTGTATCGGCTTGCCACGGCCTTTTCCGGTATTGTTGTTACCTTTACTCTAAATATTTAATAAATAATGATATTGCCATTTACTTAGAGTTTTTATTACTATGCTAATAAACATAACTACAGATTAACTATATATTGTTTATATGCAAGTCATCATAGAAGTTACAAAGTATTCAAGAATCCATTGTAGCACTCGAAGTTTAGATTTAGTTTTTACGTTTTTTTATTACGGAATAATATATTTTATATATTATAGATTTTTAAGATAAAAATAAAAAATCATGTGCTAAGATTATAATACCAACCTGAGTTTGTACTGTAGTTTGTACTCCATAAACTGTCTGTGTCGAGACGGAACTGGCAGCTCGCACATTGGCAGCCTGTACCAAAGATGACGGTAAGATGCTCAACGGTCGTTGTATGGTCGTATTCGGTTTACCCTGTTGGGATTGTTGTTGCTGAATATCCATCACTTTAGCAGGTTTTCCACTAGTCGCCGTTATCTGCTGCACACCTTGTAGCTGTTGCTGTGTCGCGAGAGCTAATCCAACAAAATAATAAAATATTTTTTAAATTCATTATTCTCTTTGTTCATGTGTATGCTACAGAGAAAATTGCACAAAATTATAAACAAAAAATTCTAATTTTGAGAATGTTTAAGTGTATTAACGAATGGAGGAGTTACTGACCATTGTGCGCCTGTATCGGCTGTGGACTTTGTATAAACATATCAGTTTGTGCAGGACCGCGAATGAATATTTGATTAGGCGCAGCAGTGAGCAGAGTCGGTTGTTGCAATCCAGTGGTCCATACTTGAGGGGCGAATTGCCAGGGTGCAAACTGCATACCAGTTCTTCCACCTGAAGGTGTCCCAGTAGCGCATGTATACTGTACGAAATAGATAGTGTACAAATGTAGACGATAATGTTTGACAAGCGAACGCAAGATATGAAGCTTTAGAGAATATCGTAGGATCAATGCTTCTTTACTATATTTACCTTTTGTACTTGGTCTTGCTTATTCGTGGATTGTTGCTGTTGTTGCTGCTGCAGCGAGGGCGGTGGTTGTGGAGAACCTAATACACCGAGTTGACCAAACACTAGCGTCTGACCAGCACCGGGATTAGCGGACGTAGGTACTGGTAAGTAGCCGGTGGGAAATCCTGGGACTTTGGTACCACCGGCACCTGGATGACTACCCCCTTGCCCGGGCGTAGTTGTCGTAGCCAACATGTGAGGAGTTAATTGAGCTGCAGATTGAAACGGCTTTCCCGCTGCTGCTATCACCTGTAAAGGATTTTTTTTTAAACATAAATCTAGTAACTATGAAAGATATAATTTAATGCATATTGACTTTTAGCATATTTTTTATTTATATTCATTTTTTTCATTTTTTTTAATTATATTCAATAGAATCTTTAATTTACGACATTATGCTATAATAAAAAATATATAAATTATATTTTTACTATAATTAAAAGTTGTATACCTTCTTCTAATATTATATTACTTTGTATATATAAGGAGGCTTTATTTCTTATATTATTCTTTTATTATACAGTATTTTATATATTATGAAGAGCTCTCAAGAGAAAAATTAAAGAAAATTGGATTATACCTGAATAGAAGAGGGATTTATGCCAGGATGGAGCGCAAGGTTTCCTGGCATCAACAAAGGTGTACCCTGAGTATTATACAATTGTTGTAAATGATAAGCTTGACTCTGAATTGGCTGTTGAATCACTTGAACCGCTTGCGGATGTGCAGCCATTGTAGTTATGGTGGTTGCACCTTGTTGACCAGATAATGTCATGGACACACCACCCTGCTGCTGATGCTGCTGCATCGACACCGCAACAGCTCCCTGTAACTTTTTCAATAACAAGATGTAAAAAAATGTCGATATATTCATGTGAAGGTAAAAACTATGATGGCACGTCATAAAATATAAAATAAAATCAATAACAAAATATAAGAATGTAAAATTATTTATAAAGTAAAGCGAAACAATTTTAAACAAATATAAAAGTATAATTACTTGTTGCGGCATGCTGGCAGCTACCTGCGGCTGCACTTGAACCTGAGTAGGCACAACACTGTGAGATCCATTATTTTGCTGCTGCTGTTGCGGTTGCTGTGACTGTTGCTGCTGCTGCTGTTGCTGCTGTTGCACTTGTTGCTGAACCTGCAGCTGTTGCTGCGACTGAACTTGCTGCTGCATCTGCTGCTGTTGCTGAACCTGCTGTTGCTGCACCTGGGCCTGCTGTTGCACCTGCTGTGGTTGCTGCTGTTGCTGTACATGCTGCTGCTGCTGCTGCGGAACATTCTGCTGCTGCTGTTGCTGCAGGTCATGGGTTGCGATCATTATTTGTTGCTGTTGCGGTTGTTGCTGCGGTTGCTGTGTTTGCGATTGCGATTGTGGCTGCGACGTCGTAATTGCAATCTTAACATCTGTCATGTTTCCTTATACTCTCAAGTAATTGGAGTACAGACGTATCTCTCAGAAAAAGAAGTAACTCTCGTTAACAGTGCTCAACTGCGCGTAGCTCTTTTTCCTTGCCATTTTACATTCACGTTCACGCCAGTTTCAATCTTTTCATCATGCCGTATCTGCAATATAGAAAAAAATAATAATTAATTCCCTAATTAATTAAAATATATCGCCATAGTCAGCTCCGCATATTTCCGCGTGCGTGTTTCGCGCTGAACACTCATAATCGAAGACGTACAATTTTCTCATCTCTCAATGTTTACTCCATCATCCCTCAATTTTCCTATTTTCCTATTTCTCATCGATAAATACATGAATAATACCGTATCTACATGACTGGAATATTCAAGGTGCTCGCCACTCGTGCGTACGCGCGCGCGGCCTTATCTATTTTCATATTTAAATCGAAATATCGCGGTGGGGTGTCTACTTCACGATCGAACATGCGAATTCGAGCGGCGAGCGGCCACCGACGCCGCGCCATATGCGTCGCCCCGCGCGTCATAACCTTCGCGTCACGAGAGACGAGGACGCGTACTCTTGGAGGCTCGGCGGGGATTGTCGTTGCGAGGCAGGGCTGCTGCACTAGTGCACTGGGAGCAGAGTGTGCATCCTACGTCGTATCTCCCTTTTCCTTCCTCACGCATGCGGAAACTCCTCGGCCCGGCGTCAAGTGTAAGTTGCCTCTCAAAAGTTATCAGCGTGACGAGTTGCGCGTCCCGCGAGAGAAATGCACGCTGAATCGAGCGTGATGAGAACGAAAGCATATGGTTCTGCCGATCCGTTCGACATCGGCCGGTCGCCTCTTTTCTCTCCTGTCGTCCGATTGCGCGTCGCTCTGTCGTTTGCCAAAAAACCGGACGATTTTCGCGACTGCCTCGACGCAAAAAATTGACCTCAAACGAGCGACGAGGTTAGGTAGTTAGGTATCGATGTAATTCGCATTCGTGCTGTGCAATTAGAAGTGGAAATCGTGCGGGGAGACGCTGCCGCGATGCATCAAACGTATTATGTCATATTGCATTTCTCCGGATAACGGATTATTTGCTATGAATATGCGTTAGCCGCGAGATAAGGATAATGCTGAGTCTCGAAATGTCGGAGCGTTCTGAGATATCGTGCGAGAGGCACGGCGGAAGTAGCGATTTTATCAACTGTTTTCCCAAAGGAATACAGACACTGCAGAATATTAGAAAAATATTATCTCTGTTTGATGGTGCGTGCCTCTCCCAGAAGAATACAGACATTGCAGAAATGTTGTAAAAATGTTTATCTCCGACCAGACCCGAGTTTGCCTTTTGCACAGTCGCATACTTGCCATCTAATCTCATTCTTCTGCAATCCCGTCGTTTCGTTTCCAACATTGTCGGAGTATTACTGCAGTTCGAACGACAGTTTATACGACTTCGATGTTTGAACTTGCGAAACTTTCCACCTGATATTTTCATTCTACTTCCATTGTTATTACAATTCTAACAATAAGACTGATATGTGAATATATTCCAAATAAGTAAAAGTATGCTTAATTTTAATTAGATTGGATCTTTTGTGTCTAATAATATTTTTGTGTGAATTTGTGTACATTTTTCCACTCGACAAACTACATGTTAATTATTTGTCTTGTGTCTTATCAGCACAAATGTTATATCAATTTAATTAAATTTAAAGTTATTAATTTAATTATGTAAATTTACTGTTCCAATCACAGTTTAGGATTGTTATACATTTTTCATTTCTAATATTTTCTATTAATAATGTATAATTGAATTGCATCTAATCTCATTCTAATCTTATCATTTATCTTATCATTACTCTAATATTGTTACAACATTACTGTAGTTTTAATGGAAAAATTGTTTTTTTATTTTTTTATTTTTTTTAAGAAAGAAAACATATTTATTTTATTTCAAATTGTAAGAATCTATTAAATAAATCGAATATTGTACCAACAAAACTAAATGTAAATTTGCTTTCTAGAAAGCAAAATTAAGCAAAATTATAGCTATAATCTTTACCTTAATTTTGCTCTCACAGAATAGCTTAATTAAGTGTGTTTCTTATGACCAAGGAAAGATTTTCATTCTTTTTTTATATCTTAGAATATCTTAGACTTAATCAGTCACGCTTCATTTAAGGATTTAATCAACTTGGAGCTGTTTCATATTTCAATCAAAATCGCGAGAACTTATAATTTTTAACAGATTTCCAATTTTCAATATTTTTTTCAATTAAATTCAGAAATAAAAGTCTATTAAAATATTATCTATTAAAATCCATATAAAATCGAACGAAGAATAAATTCTTAAGTACATTTATGAAGCTGTCTATGTATATATTTTTTCGAAAAAATGTAACTTCGAAAAATTTGTTTTCTTCCTTTTTGTTCAAAATCAATTTTTCATGTCGCCTATTCGCTCGATGAAAAATTTGAAAATAGACGAAAAGCAGCTCGCGACAGATCTGAAATTCTTTTCATTACAGAAATGAAATAATTTGAATATAAATAGAATAATTTGATTTCGGAGTAAACTAGCCTGTGATATATGTATATTTCGAAACGCGAATTCTCCGTACATGGTACAGATGGTTCCATATATCTGAAACACCCTTTATAACGCTGGGACTCGATACGCTTCTCAACGAAGAAAGAGAGAGAAAGAGAAAGAGAGAGAAAATAGAAACGCGTTTTGCTTCGAGGAAGGCGGAGAATAAGGGGAGGAGGAGGGGTAAGCAAGCAGGACGAAGGTCCGACGCCGAAACTCGCACGGTAACGGAGAGCTCTGCATATCCCATCACTCGAATAAAAACCATCCCGGGGGTATCGATCCGCCGCGAAACGTCGACGATTCCATTTTGGTATGTGCGCACGCAAACGAACAAAATGTCGCCCCAGCCCATATACCCACCATAATTAGTGGCACGAATAATAGCGAGAGGGAGAAAGAAGCAAGAAAGGGGGGAAAGCGCCGAGGGAGCCGAAGGAGAGCGGGAAATACGATTGAAAGGCGGGTTGGTGCGACGGAGAAGGGATGGGAGAGGGGAGAGAAAAATTAAGAGAAGGGAGAGGGGGGAGAAAAAGAGAGAGAGAAACAATTGTGTCATGGGGACGGCTACACATGCATTTCGCCATAATGGCAATTTATAAACGTACAAACGGATGGCTATTATAATAATAATAACACGTCAAAGAGGGCACGCGAAGAGTGATGCCTTTTTTTTCTCTCCTCTGCGACATGCTCGTCTGAAAACGTGTACGTCACACGCTCGCACGCACGCATCCGGTCGTTGCAGTCCGTCCCTCCAAGCGAATCCAAAGTGGCGGCGTCTCGCGGACGCCGACATATTGAATTACAAAATGAAGAACACCGTTCGGAGAAACGCTGGGATGGGTGTGTGTGAATGCGTGTGAGAGAGACAGAGAAGGGAAACAAGATGGAAAGAGACAGAGACAAAGCACAGTGTTATCGAACAGTTGCATCGTGTCGACGGACCGTCATCGTCGGCGCAGTGTTCGAACACTCTGCAAACGATCTATTTAGCGATGTCTTCTCCGTGTGCCACGTATAGCGCCCACGGAGGCACGGTGAAGGGGTGGATACGCTCGACGGCGACGACGATAACGCCACCACGAGTCGGCCGAGTCCTCGACACGGACAGACGTCTCGCTCTACCTTTATCAGGTACTCACATGGCGACTGCGCAGTCACACCTATATACACGCTCTGACTGCTCCGCGCGTGTAATCCGTGAACGCACACGTGTGTAGTACGTATGCTGCACGTGTGTATGTGTATGTCCCGACAGCACCACCACCACCACCACCACCACCACTACCTCGTCCGTCGCAGTACACGATGCCAACAGCGTGTCGCTCGCTCGACGAGAAGCGTTTTCACTTTTCACGGTTTTTTTTTTCGACTTACGCGACAGCACCTCGTGAAACCCGTCGACGTACAGGCGAGAGTTCGTACGAGTCCGCGATAATAGTTATCCGCCACCGTCGCCGCTATCGATGATGCCGCTGCTACTGCCGTTGCTGCTGCTAGCTGCCTCCCTGTTCCACACAGTATAACATGACTACCTCCGGAGCACCCGCGCGTCCCTGACGCCACTATCCCTACCCGAGGCGGATCACCCGCCGTGCGCCGCGCGACGTTCAGCGTGCCCGCTGATTGGTTCGCCAGGGACAAATCCCAAAGGCATTCGAAGGCATCGTCCGCGCCGGAGAAAGGCGGAGCTATCGGATCTATAGGCGCATGCTCACTAACGGTACCGTGTTCTCTCTTTCCACCTGTCTCTCTCTTTCTCTCTCTCTTTTTCTCCTTCTCTCACTGCTACCTATCGCGCCCAGTCGTCCTATCGTGCACGCACACAGAGGCGGGGACCATTTGTTCCTGCATGTATACAGATCTATAGTCCATGCCATATTTCACAGCACTTCACTGCCAGAAACGTACAGAGTTTTCCGAGTGCCCTGGTATTCCGTTTTACACGTGCTTTTCTAAAAAGTCTTTCTCTTTTTCTATTTTTGTCAAAAATTGCTCAGTCTTTGCTTCTTTTTATATAATTAATTTATATTTAGTTAATAATTTTTTATTTAATTGAAAATTATAATCATGATACTAATAAAAATTTAATACGTTATTAATACTAATGAATAATTTGTCACATTGCAAAATTATATTGTTGTTTTACGAAATGATATATTTAGACAATTGAAAATAAGTTGCAGTTAAAAATTGCTATTGAATATTTATAATTCATACGATTGTTATATAAAAATTTCTGTATCTGGTAATTTGTATGTTTACATAAAATATTCTTTTCATATGTATTATGTAAGATTTAAGATTTTATAAAAATGTAAATGATACACAAAAATCTAGTTTATTATTAAACGAATCTCTTTTAATAAAAATATTTAAAGAAATAATTGTAAAAATATTGTTATAATTTTCTTATTACCGTAAGAAATGAGAACGTAGTAAGAAATTACTACTGATAATATCATTATTATTCATATCATATCGTAAACAGCATGATCGATTACCAATAACGCTAATCAACACCGGAAACTTTACGTAATACCGACTGCACGAACAGGATTTCTAGAGGAACTTTTTGCCCATGAAGAATCACTCTTAATGCATGTAACATTAGTTATCATGCGTGAGATGTTTTATAATATTATTACTAGTCCATCTCTGCATATTATTTTATATATTTACATAAACGAAAACAGTTATGATTAAATTATTTAACTTGCATCAAAAACTATTATTATAGTACTGCTAAATTAATGTTAAAAATATACATATTTATTTTATTATTATATATTTATATACTTCAAATTATTAAAAAAATCTATACGTAATTCTAAATAGTAAGATTTGCTTCTTCAAACCTCTTAAGCTCTCTTGGGAAATTTCTTGGTATGGGTTCATGATTAAGCGAAAAAGACTTATAAAATGTTCAGAAAGATTTTAATTTCAACACGAAATATATTAATGATTAATGCTTCTATTATACTATGCTGGTTTCATGAGTTATATTCTGTGGAATGAATGAATTCTTCCCTACATCAGAATATATTGTGCATAAGAGAAAGAATGCATGTGCATATGTATTTTGCAAATAAAATGAAATAGATTTTTCTAATTGTATTTTATATTCTTTCTTTTGTTCTTTCATTCTAATGTAATTTATGTTCTTTCTTCTCTCTTTGTCTTATAAAACTTTATTATTCAAAATACGAAATAAATTCATAGAATGCTAATTTAATATGTGCATGCATGTGATTTCCTATTAAGCTATAGTTCTGTTGCAATATTTAATTTGAATATTCTGAAAATGTCTATCTTTTGTAATTTAATCCTTTTTCTAAGTTGACAAAATAATCCAAGTATTACAGCAATAATTTTAACGCTGTTAATCCAATTACAGCAAAGTAACATGTATATACTATGCAGTTAAAATAAAATATAGTGCGGTAATGTAGCGAAAAGTTCGCGTGAAGTTTTAATGTCTGTGGCCCCGTGTGGACGCGACACGGCCTTGACGCAACTGTCTCTAAGCCAAGTTTATGCTTCCCGGCTCGAAACTCGGGACTCGCGAGCCGCACGCAATTGGCTCGTCGCGTTCTTGCGGAAATTTTCCGCCCAGTCGGTGCGTCCGCGTTGTCCGTGGTTGTTTTTTTACACGTAACGGGCGTACGTAAGCGAAACTTTGAAAAAATAAAAGACAAAGAGACACCTCGCGGCCTTGATGCCGTTGCGCGACGCGGGGTCGAGGAAAGCTCCAATTTTGATGCCGAGGCCTCCATGCATAATGCATCCTGCTCCGCCCTAAGGCGCGGGGATCCGTCCTCACGTGGATCAAGGACACGGAGTCTCTCGTAATGTTCCGGCGAAGTTCGATGATATTAGCCCTTAAAAAAACTTTTTTCACGTATACCTCTTTCCTACGACGAAGTAATGAGCTTATCTACTATTTTATATGTAGAAATTATTATATGCAAAACATTTTGTTTTTGACAATCGAACGCGATCGAAATCGCTCTCTTAATTAAAAAAATAAATCGAAGACTCTTCAATTATGATTCCTACACGTAGCAGCAATTGCATTTCGATGCAGCATTTCCTAGCCAGAATCGAAAAGAACGAATGTAATCACGTTAACGTGAGATACAACAAATTTATCGCTCATCTCCCAATACCGGTCTCGGATTTCGACGCGAGGTACGACGGTAGGACGTATCGTCGTAGGGTAGGAAGAGTCCGGCTGTACCAATCCCAGTAACCAAGTCCCTGCGTGAACGTCGGACGCGCGCGCACATTGTGCATGTGTGCGTACTTGACGAGGGTCGGAGTCGGCGGTTGGGGTAGGGGAGAGAAGGGGGACTACCTTCTATAGTCCGCGTCTATGCTATGTTGCGAACGATGGAGCGTATCTCGGCATCTGTAGTTTGCCGTTCGACCGTGGAGCGTGATGGCGCGCGGGTGGGAGAAGCTGTTCAGCCAATGGTGTGGGTCGCGACGGGGTTGCCAGGGAAACAAGTTAATGATTCGGGTTGCTACCAAGGAATTGGTTTGGCCTGGGTCGGCGCGGTGTAACATCGTTCCCGTGGCCGCGCGCATGTGCCACACTGCTCCCGCCAGGAGGGGGCAGGGAAGGGGCAAGGAGGGGGAAACTTCCTTCTCGCTCACGCTTGTTCGCATCACGCATCGTCTCGTTCCGTCCCGATTCGTCTCGACTCTCGATATAGCCATGGTCGATGTCCGTGAATTGGCAGTGCGGACGCCCGTGTATGTGCGCGCGCGCGCGACACATGCATGTGTATATTATTATGCGTCCGTATATTCATCCTGTGATTCGCGGCGCACACACGCACACGCTATACTACGTGTAGGACGTGCAGGCGCGCGCGCGCGCGCGCACAGCGCTTAAGTCGTTGCGACGATTGGTTCCCTTCCCATTCTACTTTCGGTCTCTCTCCCTTGATATTTTCTCTCTTCCCACCCCCCGAAGCTCGCTCTTTCTTCTCTCCGTATGTCCATCGCGCTTCCCTCTCTACCGCGGGCTCATTTCACTGCCATCTCCCCCTACTTCACACTCAGCCGTCCCTCCGTCCTCCACCCCCTGACCTCCTTTTCCCCACGCAGTCTCCCCTTGGTAATATACCGCTGCGTATCGTTCGATGATACACGACGAGGAAGGGGCAGGAGTAGGAGGGCTTCCCCATTCGAAAGATTCGCTGTAGATTATAATATATCCGATGTCTGCGTCCGATCGGTCCTCGAATTAACGTCGAGAAAATGGTAGCGACCGTAGCAACGAGGGGGGGGGAGCGAAGCATAATTGCTGCGCGAGTGCCATGATAGACTTGTTGGGGCAACAACGCTCGAGGGCATCGGGCCATCCTCTTCGTCGCAGAGTGTCGCGATATTCGATCTGCAATAATCTTCACTTCGAATAAGATCATTATGTACAAATTAATATAAAAAAATTAATTCATAAATCAGCATGTATAATTAATTATATGAAATGGCTATGCCACTTACCATTGTATTAGACCAAATCGAAAATTAATAAATCTTAAGATCTTCACACATAAAATTCCGTAAAAATGTAAAACGTGACAGTAAAAAAATCGGCCAATCTCAATCCAGTATTTGGCAGCAGAGGGAGTTACGGAGAGCCAAATATTGGATTGGGATTGATCGATTTCCTTACTGTTACGTTTTATATTGTTGCGGAATTTTGTGTCTGATGGCCTTTACATGGCTCTCTCGGTTTCTAATTTCAAGTAATGAGCTAGTAATAGGATGTCAGATTAAGCACCAAAAAAAAGAGATATGAATTAAGACACACATACACACACACACACACACACACACACAAATATATTTGTAAGTTCCTTTTATTCGGTGCATTATTTATGCACTGTAATTTGAGCGGTGTTATTATTATCCCCCAAGTGACTGATTAGGGGTCAACAATCTGACTCTACACGATACCCGAAGATAAACGTTGAGAAATCGTGAAAAGTTTCCCATGCCACATTTGCGACACATGTTCATGTTGAACACAATCTTTTTCACTGTCACAAATTCCAATCTATAATATCGGCTAATTATTCTAAAGGATAATAATCTTGTTATCTTTACGAAAGATAATTAAAAAAAACTTCCTCTTTTAATATCTACATCTATAATATCCTCTTTTAATATAACATTATATTATTATGACATTAATATGACGAGAGATAATAAAAAAAACTTCCTCTTTTATAAATATCTACATCTATAATATCCTCTTTTAATATGACATTTAATACGCTAAGAGAAGGGAAGAGAACGAGAGACAGAGTTATTATATTATACATATCATATTAAAATAAAGATCGCAAATGTGGGATGACGCGTGGCTAACGCGAATGATTAATAATGGAAGGGTCCTGGATTCAAACCCCAGTGGTTCCTCATCCCGTATATATCTATTTTAATTCGAGTAGCTACCGATCGAAGATTGACTCCTCTTCTGGAGGAGAATCAGGCATAATTGGTAGGCTAAAGAAGGGGAGACACAATGAACCTAATCTGAGTCTGAATGCCACAGGTGGACCTCGTCGAGGACCGGCCCTCTTCCTCTTAACATTATTATTATCTATAAAATGTTATAAAAAAGATATGTAAAAATTATGTGCAAAAGTCACGTAATTTATAATTCAAATTTTATTATAAATTCTGCGATTTTTAGAGTTTTGCCATTCATGTAAATTTACAACTTACAGAATATTTATAATACTCATTATTCCTCAAATCACAAATCTCTGTGTAAAATTTAAAAATTAAAAATTGTAATATTAATCATTCATTTCGTTTACTATTATATTATTTATAATAATGTAATGCTTTCGTGAAGTCGAACATTTGACGGATATTTATTGTCCATTGAAATATAAATAGATATTTCTGGAATTGCATGCCGAGAGGGGATCCGTTTGTCTCCATTGTGTCTAGTTTTTCCAAAGGGCCTAATGGGACTTTAACGAGTTCCGGTGCGTCTACGAATCGGTCTCTACCAGCGGCGTTTCTTGGGGCGGTGCTCTACCCCATTGTGCTCCCGAATTTGAGAAATGACAACAAGTTACGCCCGTCTCGATGTCGCTTAACTGACGGGCGCGACGGGTTTTATCGATTAGATACTTAAGATTTCAGCGGCTGGATTAAGCTTCATCGATCCATCGCTTCTATTTTCCACCTGCCGGTCACGCTAAAATTAAGTTCTTAACGATTCCCTCTCCCTCCCTATCGGTTTTTCGCGGATGTGGTGTCCGAGCATGAACAGTCTTGCCGGACAGGATCGCGAGTCGCGTTGTCACGAAGGTCGTTTATCACCGAGACCGATTAATTATGGACGCAATTACGGAACATCCGGGAAACGTACGTTCTATCAGTGGCGAAAAATCGCGATACGACCGATATGTACATTTATTCGCGATTCAGATCGCGATATGTAGGCCACCTGAATGAGTGCATCGTGAAAAGGGTATGATTTACATATCGAGTAACGTTGCAGAGGGTCGCTCGAAGTGCACTCGAATGAAATCCTGCTAATTGCATGAATACGATTACAACGCGGAAATTAATACCTTCGTTACGCGTGGCTAGGCACGTGGAAACTGTGTAGAATATCACAAAGCGCGTCTTTCTCTCGTTTACCCTCTTACTCCGATTTTCTTCGCGCGGAGAAATCGGTTTTATCCGCGCGCCTTTTAACTCGATTATCCATAATCCAATTTATCGATGGGAAAGCCTCGTACTGCTTGTACGGACAGGTAGAATTACATACATGTGGTACGAAGGAGTGAAGCGATAACAGCGATGCGTCTCGAAGTTCCGAAGGCGCACTTCTACAGTAGTACGGAATCATTTTGAGAAAATTGCCGGAGTTAGTTTTTATTATTTGACTCTGCGTCCGATTTAATTCGGAAACTGGAACGACTCGAATTTTTGTTCTACGGTAATTTGCGAAATAGCACGACATTGACCTCGTCGATGACCGCGGAGAAAAGGCGTTAAATTTGCAGCCACGGTTCGCGGAATAATCGCGTAATCGGTTTCGATAAAAATAGTCTGGTGTTACGAGACGAAGAGGAGACGAGATACGATTACTGTTTCATCGGCGGAAAATCAAGAATTAAGATGTTATCTTGAAGATAGATCGCCTTCTTGCCATCTTTTGACATTTATGACAATTGCATGGGTGAATTCGCAGAAGCACGTATCTGAGGAACTTGATCGAGATTCGGGGAAAGCTTTGTCTCTTCATACATGATCACTTTCGGTAGAACAGCAAATTGCGTCAAAAATGTTATAATAACGATAAATGATGATTGGAAAAAAAATTTGTAAAAAATACTAAATTGGAAAAAACCGCAGATTGTAAAACTTTGATATCGTCAAGATGTACAGTGGACTGTAAAAAGAGAAAGTCTTTTTTTCACATATCTTCGTAACGGAATTCCGATGGAACCAATTCAATGATCGCGTTTCGATGCCAAAAAAAAAAATCTAAAAGAATCGAACAACACTTTGCAAGTAAATCTCTAACTTGTTCTCTAAACATTTTTCAAAACTTTTTGAAATTCAATAATAACAATGCACGGATTAACGTCAAATGTTGAAGAATTTCAAAAGGAATTTCAAAATTCTTTTCAGAAAAAAGATTATGCCCGAGATGAATTGCTCTTCTTACGATTTAAAGAACTAGAACTTAGGGTAACCTGTGGAGAAGAGTGTCCGGTGTTCGATATTCGAAATCGACGGTGATTTCCAATCGGATCGTCGGACGGTGGTTTTTCCTTCCGTGAATGACAAATTCGACTATTATCACGAAAATCAGTGGCCGCCTCTTCGACGCGCCATTACGAACACCGAGATCGGGATGGTACGCGCGTGGTTCCAT
Organism: Tetramorium alpestre; assembly: GCA_021460005.1. Lineage (NCBI taxonomy): Eukaryota > Metazoa > Arthropoda > Insecta > Hymenoptera > Formicidae > Tetramorium > Tetramorium alpestre. The sequence goes on along the minus strand of JAJVSH010000063.1, from coordinate 757,548 downwards.
ATCAATTACAAGGCGCGACGAATCGCGCTTTCTGCACGATCGCTCGCGTGAAAGGCGCGCATCGCCGCGCGCTATGTCCGGCTATAAATAGGCACGCTAAGATAGCCACGCCTTAATCACTGTAACGCCGGGACGGACAGCCGCATTAACGCTCGTCCGTTATCGTTGCGACAGCACAACGTCCGTTTTGCAACCGCCGTCTCGTGCGCTCATTCATCGGGTGTCCCCCGTTTCTGCCTCTGCGATGACGGAACGGAGGACCGAGAAGAATTCCGAATATGCTTTACGTCCATTAAGGAAACAAATAAGTCTATCTGATTGTCGTAACGGAGATGACCTAAAATAAATTATTATTATGTTTCTCAAGGTAGATTTTTTCTCACGAAATGTAGATAGAACGTAAAATTCACAATGACGTCATTAGGATTTCATTTATCGCTAAATGTCAATTATCATTTGAAAGTTATTTTAACGTCACTTGACAATGAACTTTAACATCATTGTGGCCCTTTTTTTCTACCTGAATATGCCACGAAAACTCCAAATCTCCGAAAAATAAACTCGAGTTCTGTGAGAAGCCGAGAAAAAGATATCAGTTCAAAATATCTCAACATCTTTTTTTTATGTATCTTTGCCCTATCTCTATAAAGCTACAATGGGTAAGCACATGTTTTGTTGCTTATTTTCTTAGATCACTCCGTATATTTCTCGCGACGTTTCACAAAGCGACGGGTTTGCTTTCAAAGTTGAAGCTATTCGAGGACGGCTGGACAGATACATCCCTAAATATATGTATAAATATTATATTGAGTCTTGAGTTTTGAAAATAAAAATTAAATAAAAATTCTTTATATCTATGACGAATATCAAATAAATGGCACGATACGTTTTTTTTGCGTAAAGGATATGAATTGCAATTGATTCAGTATAGTAGAAAAAAATAGTACAAAATGTTTTTAATTACAATATACTTTACGTGATGCGTATTTTAATCGATGCTGATTAATATGTGATGTATCAAATATGGCGGAGATTAATATCTCGTGTCTGAGTTTTCGATGTTACGACTATCGAGATATTATAAATTTATTTGTCCAGCTGTGCTATATCTATACTTTCTATACGTAAGATGAAATGTGCAAGTATATACTTAGACATTAGAAAAAGAGAATGAAAAGTATAAAATTCAGCTGCGATAAACTGATTATTACGCTAATAAAGCAAACCATTTTTACCTCGTTAGCCCTCCCTCAATCTTGATTGGTTGAATAATGCTGAAAGAATTATCGTGTCGATAATAAGCGCGAGTTCGTCAAAGTTGGCAAATGACCTGAAGATGGCGGTAGCTTCAATCAAGCAAATTATGATTTGTTGTGTCGATAAGTTGTGCTGCAATCACGAAACTGTGCTAATACGTGGACATGGTGATCCGAAATGTGCGTCGACAGTATTAAAAATTTATGCGTAACGTGAATTATAGATTTTCAATATTGTTAGTATATTTTGGAGCGTATCTAAAACATGTTGTGTGCAGAAATGGCGTACCAAGCGTTATAAATACATTCGAGATACAGTTTTCTAGGAACGCCTGAAATACTACACAAGAGATTAAAATGTTTTTTTTTTCTAATAAATTTCGATATCTACAAAAGACAAAAATTGCTTATTTATTTATTTGTGTAATGAGCAACTATAATTTGCGATTTTTGCATTTTGAATATTTTGAATTTATAAAAAAAAAAGTTTTAATTTGAATTAACGCCTAAATAATTATTGGCATATCTCGCAATTTTCATTTTTACTTCCGACTGCTGCCAATCGTAGGGAATATTTAGTTTTATTTTTTAGTTTGGGAATATTTTTTATTTATTTAATTTTCTTTTTTGTATATGTTCGTATTTTTTTTAGAATTGCACAATTACACTATACGAGACAAATGATCAAATTATCGTTATTTGACTATTATACATCTTTAACAGAAATATTAAATTAGTTATTGATAGAAACTATTAATAATTTATCTTATTTTAGCAATAAATTTTTAAGAATTAGTAAAATAGTAATTATTAGAAAAAATTCATTTAACAAACATTCATTTATCATTCATTTATTTATATCGACTCAATCCTCGATTTTTTACTCATTTAAATAAATTATTTCATGCGACTATATGTATATCATAGCGATGTGCTTGCAAACATTTTTGCCACGTTTGTGCAAGTAGAGAAAGAACACTCAGATTACAAATATTGAAGTCTTTTTTTTTCTCAGGATTAATTTATCGTGATAAGCGATGGGCACTCTGCTTCGGTGCAACAAAATTGCTGCTCAATGTTTGGAGAAAATCACGCGTCGCTGTTATGCGACCGGCAGTGCAAAACCCGAATTAACGTCAATCAGATACCAAATACGACGTGGACCCTACGCCATAATCACGGACGCAGACGTTCGCTTCTTTGACTCGTTGCTCGGCTCCAATCGTCTCATCACAGACGCGGATGAATGCGAGAGTTACAACATTGACTTTGCTAAGACTGTTAGGGGTAAGCGTCAAGGATGAAAAGATACAAGAAAGAATTTTTAATTATATGAAATTTTTATGGAAAATATGAAGAAAAAATAATTTTTCTGTCTCAAGAAAATTTTCTTTTGATGAAAATAATAAATGCATATGTCAATATATGTAAGTAAAATTAAAATGTAAATTTTTTGGTTTTATTAGAATAAATAGAGAATTCGCGATATAGTATACTTTATTAATAAATAAGAAATTTATTATAATATTGTATTTTTAGCGTATGTCTAAAATATCTTTTTTCGAACTTAATGTTTATAAAAAATAAACACAGAATCCGGTCATGTACTCGCAGTTTAATTAGAAGAAAATCATCGTTGACATTTTTTAGAATAAAAATTCTAAAATTCTTTTACCTTTTTAAATCACGTTAACGATAATTGCAGGTGCCAGTCGACTGGTGTTGAAACCGAAATCCACCGAGGAAATATCGGCCGTGTTAAAATATTGCAACGAGAAGCGATTAGCAATTTGCCCGCAAAGTGGTAACACCGGTCTTGTTGGCGGTAGCAACCCGGTATTTGATGAAATCGTCATTTCGATGAAGCTCATGAATAAAATTTTGGACACGAATGAATTGGCGGGTAAGTGATAAGTGTAATTACAACATCCACTCGAAGATGTGATCTGAAGACTTTCGCCTGAAGACGAAAGTCCTGAAAAACTGGGCGAAAACCTTCAATATTTATATTGCTATTTATCTACTAAATTCTACTACCTATTTAAATATTCTTCAATTTAAAGTTGGAAAGATTTAATTAAATTCTTCGAATATATAAATATATTGTAATTTAGTCTGAAGTAAAAATTTAATTCTTGAATTATAAAAATTAAATTTAGATATTTTATTTCTCTTTTTTTGATGATGTCTTTTGATGATGTCTTTTGAAAAAAAATATGTTTCTGAAAATAACACACGAAATTCCTTAAAATCTCAAATAATCGAAAAGATGTTATAAACTACATGTTCGTTTCTGTCTTAATTATATTAACTTTTATATGTATTAAAAACACAAACACTTGTTAGGTATACTGACATGCGAGGCTGGCTGCGTTTTACAGGATCTGGACAATCACTTGGCTACTGTCGGCCTAATGATGCCTTTAGATCTTGGAGCAAAAGGTAGCTGCTTGATTGGCGGATGTGTATCGACTAATGCCGGCGGATTACGACTTTTGCGTTACGGCAATCTTCACGGAAACATTTTGGGAATTGAAGCAGTAAGTCTAAATACAATTCGTTAAAATTATTTAATTTATATTTATTATATAATTTATACACATTATATATAATTTAAATTTGACAATATTAAATGTATAAATAATTATATCGCTCGATCTTTGTCATCTAAATCTTATGTGTCTTTACAATTTATGTAAATTATTTTTATTTCTTCTTGTAATTATTTGTTACTATATTGTTGATTCTGGAATTATTATTAAAAGTTAGAAAAGAATAAAATTTTAATTTTCCAAATTTAGAAAAATTATCTTGATTTTAGATTTAAATCTTTTTTTATAGGTGAAGGCAAACGGCGATGTCATAGATGCGCTGAATGCGCTGAAGAAAAATAATACCGGGTATCATTTGAAACATCTTTTCATCGGATCTGAAGGCACATTAGGAATTGTAACTAAAGTAGTTATTCAGTGTCCACCGTTGCCGAAGGCAGTAAACCTCGCGTTTTTAGGTACGCATATAATGTTAATAAAATATAAAAATATTTATTTTAACATACAGATTTAATGTATAAGTTAAATTACACACATATGCATACATATACACCTTGCTATAAAACTTTATTAACTTAAAATATGAAAGTTTAATGTTTAAGTATACTGTATATTAATTATATAATTTTTGCAGGATTGGCGAGCTTCGATAAAGTGTTGAAAACACATCAACTAGCGAAACGCCAATTAGGTGAGATTCTGTCTTCCTGCGAAATGATGGATCGACTCTCTCTGGACGTGTCCATCAATAACCTAGGCATGAAGAATCCATTAACGAATCATAAAGATGGACACGAATTTTATATGGTAATTGAAACGTCCGGTAGTCATCAGGACCATGATGAAGAGAAATTATCCTCGTTTGTGGAAAACGCGATTAATAATGATCTCATCGAAGATGGCACTTTGACTAGCGAAACAACAAAATTCAACGTAAAAAATTATTTACATTATGTTTAAAATTTTATAGAGTATAACTTTTTAGCTTTTGTTCTCATAGTAAAAATAATTTGCAGAATATATGGGCTCTTCGGGAAAGAATAAGCGAGGGTGTCTTACGCGATGGTTATGTCTTTAAATACGACGTCTCCTTACCTATCTCATCTTTTTACAAAGTCGTTGAAGAGCTTCGCAAGCGAATATGCGATCCGCGTGTTATTAGGATCAGCGGTTATGGTCATTTAGGTATATTCTTTTACACAAATAAGAACGATTTAATAAAATATGTTTCGTATTCGCGAATAATTTCTTTTTTTATTTTCAGGCGACGGAAACATTCACGTACAAGTTTCCATACCGGAGTATTACGAGGATGTGGCCGCGCAACTGGAGCCATTCATCTTCGAATATGTGTCACAGTATAAGGGAAGCATCAGTGCCGAGCACGGCATTGGGTTCAAGAAAACTAAATACCTCTACCTCAGCAAAAGTCCTTCCGAAATCGGGATGATGTACGATCTGAAAAAAATGATGGATCCGAATGGCATCCTAAACCCATACAAGGTTTTAAAGCCAATTACAGAAAAGTCATAATTATCGTAAAGATAATTAATCAGTAAAATAAGTATAAATATTCAATGTGCCATTTTAAAAAAAAATCAAAAATCAAGTAGAGTCGCGCGATTATCTAAATGATTAACATCATTGAATGTTTAAGAAAATACTGCAGTATCATATTGTGCGCTATTAATATCATAGTATTCGACATTACATGTACGTAAGGTTCTATATATTTTTTTTTGGCCGCTTCCCATCTGTCAATAAAAGCAGATAAAACGATTCGGTGACTAACGCCTCACTCGAAATAGATGTGCGACATAATTGGTAACAGCTATGAGAAATATCAAAACAATATCTCCTCGCAAATAGAGCGTTTTAAATCTAATTTTGAAATGTAGCGATCTGATAAACCCCCGAATAGCACTTTATGAATTGGTATAATCTGTTTCAAATGAACTCAAAAGAAATCTTTTTAAAATGATTTCATCCAAAGGATTCCAAAAATGAATCCTTTTTAAGTCCTTTTAATATGTGAAAAAGGATTTTGAATTTGTTGCGAATTCTTAAAAATGCTTTTATAATGAGAAATGGAATGGAAAAAAGAATTAATTTTATAATTCGGAAATTTGTAAAGAATTCTTCTTCTTGTAAAGAAATCTTATAATTATAAGATGAAGAAGAATTCTTTACAAATTTCCGAATTATAAAATTAATTCTTTTTTCCATTCCATTAAAAAAATCTTATAATTATTCTTTTTGTGCTACTTGGGAATGTGTACCTGATATGTGTAGTAAGAACAGACTGTAACTACACGAAAAGCGTGCGTTAGTTAATATCGACCTGAATATCAAAAATAAATGTAAGGATATTTCTTTTGTATGCATACACTTGCCTGCATTTTTTAGTCATGAAAGAAATGAAACATTTGTACCTTAGAATTTTATTTAAAAAAAATGATAACTGAAATGAACTTCCAATAAAGCTTTTATTTTTATAATTGATACGTTTTTCATTCTTTTTCTTCTTTCTCTGGGAATTGAAGTTGAATGGGACTGATCTTTTAATAATAGGATTAATTGACAGAAAAATGACATTTTAATTTCTCGAAAACGATTCGGTAAATGTTTTTTTCCAGATCTTTCAGGAAAGATACAGATTACCAAGGTCGGCGGGCGAACAGATTCTGCTGGAAGTGACGAGAAATTGCGCGCGTGCAACGCATGCGCCGCGTCATCGAATGGTCTCGCAAAAGGCGGCAAACCAAATATAAACCAGCGCAGCGGCAACGATTGCGCAGTTAATCGCTAGCGGAATTCGCGCCCGGAGGAAGTGAGTCTCGCGATCGGATCTTTTATTGCGCAGCAATTTCGCAAAACGACCGTTCAACGACGTGCCCGACATTGGGTTCTTGACGAAACGAAACGAGTGATTTTTCGAAGCCGACGAGGTAAGTACGTATTGCAATTCGTCTGAACCTCGAATTGATCGATTGTTCAAACAATTAACGCAGTCTAATTGAATTGTCGCGCGTCTTTCGCTACGTCCACGTTCAAAGTTATCAATAACACGGCAAGATTTTTATTTAAATAGAACAAGAAATTACAAATTTGATGACAAAATGACATCAAAATGACCAAATTCATTATTATGTTATTTTATCATTGTTTTAGTGTTATTTTGATGTCAATATGATGTCATTATAATTTTTGTTCTACTTGGGTATATAGAAAGTTTTAATTAAGAATCGCGAAGAAAAATTTGTAAAACTTTTTTAGAATCCTTTGCATTATTATATTTGTTATTCGGATAATTCTTATACATCAAATTGCGTTATTTACCTTGTTTTTATTATACAAAAAAAAATATAAAAAGAACTTTTATTTAAAATCTCAGCATGATTTATGCAGCGTATTCTTTCATCGTAATTATTGCTAAAATTTTTACGTTTGTTAGTTTTTGAATAATAACTTTTAAATTTGGAATATAAAAGATCGTTAGTGTAGCTATTTTGTGAAATTGTACGACAATTTGTGAGTTTTGTTTAAATCCAGTGAAAACTGTTCCAAATAAGATTAAGTTTTCACTGGATTTAACAAAATTTTGTTTAAAATTTCAATCTGTTGTTTTTTCCATTACAATTATTGTCAAGTCATGTGACGATCATTTGTGATTTTCATTCGCGAATGAAAATTGTATCAATGACTGATGATGTTTCAGTCTATATACTACGATCGAAGGATTTTCATCGATCTTCAAAATATATGGAAATAATGTGAGCGCGAAATCTTTCTATCAAAAAGCAAGCGATATTAAAGCAACGAAAAGCTCAGTATTGTTTTCTATGGATTTTTAATTCAATAATATTTTTTAAAATAAAGTTAAATATAATGTACGTACTTAAATAAGTATTTTAAATAAGTGCTAAATATGCACTTTTCCAGCTTGCATATTAAATACGTTAGCTATTTATCAGATATAATTATTGCCAATAAGTCTTATTCTCCATTCGGAATCTCTTCAACTTTAAAAGTTCAACAATAAAAGTGATATAGGTGACATAAATCAGGTAAATAGCGTTCTGTTTCTGCTTGCCCGCAGAAAATCATGTCACTGATATCGAGAAGCCTGGTCCGCAACTGGTGGGATGATATAGACCGCTACCACCGTGAGATAGAGGATCACTTCCGGAGGTTGAATCTGCGCGATCAGGATCTGTGGCAGATACCATCGGTCCGTGAAACTTTCCGACCATGGCGCACCAGATTCGAGAACCTGGAAAAGGAGATAGGTGGCTGGGCGACGGTTGATTATAACAACGACAGGTACCAGATAATCGTGGACGTGCAGCAATTCACGCCGGAGGAGGTCACCGTGCGCACCGACGACAAGTTCATCACCGTCGAGGCGAGGGCCCACGAGAGAAAGGACAAGTACGGCTATGTATCGCGACAGTTCATACGCCGTTACTTGCTGCCCAAGGGCTACGACATCAGCCTCGTGAAGCCCAGCCTGTCGTCCGATGGTATTCTGACCATCACGGCGCCTAGGCTGGTGTTACCGGCGCTGGGCGAACGAACGGTACCAATTCGACGAAGCTTCTGGCCGGCTATCAAGGCCACTTAACGCGCTGGAATATTTCCGGACAACGCGAAGGTGGTCCAAGTGTTCAAGGGATTAGCCCCGAAAATGTCGAAATATCCGAATTATTGTTCTTTTAGAATCGTGATCATTCTTAAGACCAATTATTTGCAGAATTATGAACCATTGCTCCATATAGCATTCGATATCGCAATCTAGGTAGAGATGGAGAAGATGTTAGCAAAAGAAAGTTAATTGGCATGTAAAATCTTGAATATTTGAACGACCTTCAGATATTTCTGCAAAGAGTTTCGAATGACCGATTCGCGTTGTTCGGTTTCCTCGCAAATGTCTATTATTATGTACCACCGGTCAATACGATAATATCGATATTATAAATATTTACTGATACATATATGCACAATACATACATATGTATATATGCATATATGCATATGTTTATGTACATACATTAATATATGATACTATATAATTTTATATATGTGTGTATGTATTGCGCTCTGTATGTCGGTAAAGATGAGTCACGATCGTTATTTAAGTCATAGTTTAAGAATAATAAAAAGAAAGATTGTAGAATGAAGTTTACATTCTATTACGTTCAAAATAGAGACTCACATTCAATTGGATACAGTAGCGGAAATTAATAGGTATTGATTCAATTACGACCATGACTCATTCTTCGCACGTTTGGACGACTTCCATATATAGCGTAATTAGTCATAATTGTAGAAAATTGTACAAAAAAAGCATGCATGTAAAAACATATACTTACGTGTAATCGCGTTTTGTGTTAATTAATAATTATTTTCTCATAGCTTTAGAAACATACGAACGTTAGAAGCGAACAATAGCACTGTTAGGAAGCTTCACGACGCTGTTAGATATTACATCATTCGGGTTCGTCTCGGCGATTGAGTTTCGAACGGTTCATGCCGCCGTGACTCGCTATTAAAATGTAACAACTGCGTACGTTCTGTAGAGCTTGTCGCTATTATGTAATCGTTTACTTAATTTATTCGTGTTATCGTTAGCTCGGCAATTCGATTTAGAGTTCGTACTTATAGATTGTTTACGTAACAACTCTTTTTTGGCAAGGAATGCAAGTTGCATAAAATATGTATGAATGATATAGGTAAATCACGTGGTATTAATTATTCGTCACTAGCCAGGAAGTAATAATTATAGGCAATATATTATATAATGTATTTCGTATTCGTATCGAGTTAGACGATTGCAATTGTGTTCAAGTGACGATTAAACACACATATATATATATTTTATCTTCAGCATTAATAAAGTGATTTTACTTTTGCGATACTTTCGCATAGTCATTTGTAATTTTACTGGCTTTTTATTAAACTTAATGTAATATATATTTTGCTAATAATATTTTCTTCAATAAAGGTTTAATATCAATTTTATTTTGTATTCTGTTATTATTGTCGAACCTTTTTTTTAAATATTTATATATAATGGTTACAAATCTGCGATTATTTCATAATTATAATATGTTTCTAATAATACTAATAATGTTTCTCATTTAAATCTCGATATCTTTTTTAAATAATCGTCTTTAAAAATGTAATTGTATATAATATATAATTTTAACAAAATTGCAAATATGTTGTTTAACTTGTACATTACTAGTTGTAAATTTGGCAAATATTTCTTTTTCAACGTAAGTGGTTTGGTTTGAAAATCAATGCTCTATTTTTAAAAATGCATTCTTATTATTAATTATTTACATCTTAACGACACATTCGTGGCACATGAAAATCTATATGCTTGATAAAAGGATAAGTCTATAAATATTTCGTCAACTTAGGCAAATTATTACTGAATTATCCATCGCGAATAAATTGCGCATGTCTGCCAAATGCGTCATGAAGACGTAAATTATTCGCCTATTTTATATTTTTCTGTTCTGCTTTTGGACGATTCATAATTTCGCGACGGAATCCAATTTGCAATTTATAAATGGAATTCTATCGCGTGATACAAAACAATTAAAAAATTAGAATACATATATAGGGATTATATTAAAATGCATACATACATTATGTTTAATGTACAGTACGTGTTTATAAACTATAGATGAAATTTTATTCCGAATTATTGACTAAATTAAACGTTTGAATATTCGATTGTAGCTTGAAGGCGTTTTTCTTACGATGGTCCTCGTTCTTCCTCGCTCTCAGAGAATGGCACTTGATCGTCTTGACTGTACGGTGGCATCGTCGGTTCCTCCAAGATCGTTTCCTCTGCGGGCACTAAACCCTGCATCCACCTGGCTTGTTCCTCGATTACCGGAATTTTCTCATCAATCAATTTCTCCATATCTACCTTGTCCAACTCCTCCTGGATGCGTCTCTTTAATGGCCCTTCAATCGCATCCATGATTTGATATCTACAAAAGTAATAGAAATCGAAATTAGAAGCATCAAGAATTTTAAGACAATAAAGAATAAAATTTGCTATATACAGCATTATTTATTTCGTACTAATCTAAATATCTGAATATAGAGAATGTAATAAAAAAATGTAAAAATATATAGTTCCCCTACACTGAGAGAAATGTTTTTGTATTATGAACCAAAGTTTTGTTGATATATGCTCAAGAAATTTATTTAGTTGCTGTAAACAAATATGTTATTTGTTTATATCTTGTTAAATCGTTTTGGTTTAGAGAACAAAACAGTTTTTGACACTTAACAAGATATAAGCAAATAACATATTTGTTTACAGCAACTAAATAAATTTCTTGAGCATATATCAACAAAACTTTTGGTTCATAATACAAAACATTTCTCTTAGTGTATAGATCATTTTAATTATTATGTATGATTTTAGATGAATTTTAGATTAATGTAAGATTTTAGATGAATTTTGTAAAAATGAAAAAACGTAAGAAAGACTGCATTAAATCAAATATTTTGAGACGTATAGAATTTAAAAAAGTTTGTTAAGAATCGTTTCGGAGATTATCAAGGATTACTAGCTTCACTGAGTTAGACACGTGTTCTGATGCTCATTGTAATTCAATCGATGTTGGAAAATCGCCCATTATGGGCGTCGCCTTGAGATCAGTACGAGACGTATATTTTACAAGGTCGCGTCTATTATGATTCACCTTAAAAGGTTCGGCACTATATTAACTTGCGCTTCTACGAGATAATCGAGCGTGCCAGCGCCATCGATTCTCGCCTGAATGTTGCCCAGTTCAAGCTCTAGTTCCTCCAAGGTGGCGCGTTTCCGTGTATCCAGCGGCTGGCTCAGCTTCACCTGGACCCGTAAGTATTGCACGGTGAAGGATATGGTACCGGCGCGTGACAGGAAACCACCGATCACGCTCACTTCCCAATGCGTCCTGCCCTTTAGCTCCTGAGTACCGACGTCCAAGAGCACGTATATCTGTATAAGGTGCCGTAGCGTATAAGTACAAAGTCCACGATAAACAAATCGCCTACGTGCAAAGCCCCAAAACCGCGTATTGCTAGCAATTTGCAAGCACGGTAATGCTTACGTAATGTTTACGCAACGGCATTTATGGCGATTGCGATTGCAACCGATGCTGCAGCTGCTAAGCATTTAGCAATTTCGTCGTAGACGAAATTGATTTATTTCAATTATTAAATTACAACGTTCGTCTGAATTTTATATCTTCTTCAAAATACATACCGATCTCTTTTATACTTGATTTCAATAGTTAATTTCTTTTAATGTTTTGAAATTCTCTCCAATTGAAGATATGTTGGTTACAATAGTTAAATATGATAAATTTATAAAAAATCGCCCTTACAGTCCCGTTTTCCATGGTGATAGTTATGTTTCCCATTCGATAGAAACTTGCTAAACCGGTGATCCAAGTATGCGACGAGGTCATAGTAACTACACCAACACTCTGGGTGTAATCCTTTAGTTGGTATGGATCAAAGCCCATTTGAGAAACTTGCTTGCGGGCTTCTGCGATCGCCATGTCGAAAGGCGAAATCGAATTCGGAAAGTATTGCGGTACTTGTGATGTCTGCTTGTTTACTTCGTCCCTGAAATATATCACATCGTCGAAAAAAAATTAATAAGCCGAGAAATTATTATAAATTTTTTCTTTTTTTCTTTCTTTCTTAAAAGCATAATAGAAAAAAAATTATTTGTTACTGCTAAAATGCGTAAGACTTTATAAAAAATATGTAAGATTTAATTTAATAGATTCATAAATATCGAAAGTTAAAAAAGGATAATATCATACCTCACGTTTGTGTTAACTTCTTTCAGTATGAATGGTTTGATGCTATCAAAGATGAAGGTGCCGACGGAATTGATGACACCTTGAAAAACCGAACCGAGAAATCCTAGATTCTTGAAGTCCAAGTCAATCTTGTCGAAAGTCAGGTCCAGGTCAATGTCCTGAGCTTGCAATTTGCCATCGGTGCCTACTTCCAATCTCGCAACACCCTCGACGTTCACACCGATGAGTTTCACTGTAAAATCGCCAGCGGACCTTGAGAGCCACGACGCCAATGTATACAATCCACGAATATTAAGACTGTCGATCCTTACTGCGACGGATACCTTAAAAGACATTTTTAATATTAATAAAAAAACAGTAAAATTGGAAATATAAGTATCGTAAGTGCATATAAATAAAATGAGTAATATAAACGTATGTAATATAAAAAATTGTAAATTTAAATAAAAACTAAATATTTGATAACTTCAAAAAGAGTAAAAAAACAAAAAAGTACTAAGCTGTATATACTCTGTAAGATATTCTACACATAGAATTATGTGTAAATCATATTTTAAGATGCATTGCAAATTAAATTTAAATATCTTTCCATATAATTAGTAAATGAGGCTATTACTCATTGTCAGAAGAGTATGTTGTATACTTCCCACATATTCCCATTACTATACAGTTTGCAGTATTATCATTTTTCTGTTGCGTTCGCTTGAAATATGATGCATCTTATTTTTAATGTAACATAAACTCGGATTCATAAAAGAAAAAATCAAATATATTTAATATCTCAACAGAAATGTTTAACGTTTGTGAAATATTAATTAATAATTTTTTTTTAATGTTATATCTATTTAATTAAAATTTAACAGTGAAGTTTCAATCTTTTTCTATATCTTTATTTTCTATATCTTTATTTTCTATATCTTCTATATTTTTACATATAATGTTATATTGTTGCTTTGACAAGGAAATCAATCAATCAATAATCTACGATATTGTAATTTTTATTAATATCAAAATGTCTCATATTGATTTAAACTTAAAATTTACAAACCAATACTTATATGATATCGTATAATGTATATACGATATCGTATAATGTATATACGTGTGTAATGTACACATTTTAATCTAATAAAGAGCATTGAAAAAAAACTATTAGCAAAAGGAAAATTTTAAATTTGAATTTCGCTTCTACTTGCTTTATCTTCTAGTTTCGTAAACTTTCTGTTTAATAATTTGTTGTAAAATTTACCTGCATACGTGCCAGCTCCGATTCTACATGTTCGATACGGAATTTGGACAATCCATAAACATTAATCTGCTTGAAATTCATCGTATACATGGAGAAAGAATGCTTCATATCTGGCACGGGCATCGGATCCGGTATCGGCGCGCCCGGAAGTCCGACCGGATCATCTTGCTGATAATGCTTGAGAATTGCACGAATTTGATCCCCGAGTCGTTGCTCACCCGCTGCTATTTGATCTGCCTTGCTCTTGTCTAGAATAAATCATACCTTGCTTAATCAACGAATTAAATCATATCGTATTAAATGATAAAATATAGAAAAAATAGTATTATAAAGTCAATTTTACAAAAGATATATTTTTTAATTATTGATACCCAAAAATTTTCAGTAAATCGAAGAATTAATTATTGAGATTTTGCAAAAATTAATTATTATTGAGACTTGGAAATAACTCTATCACGCAATGATCTATGTTGTGGCTACCTCTTGAACTGCATTACATTGCGCAAGAATTGTTTACACAAGAAATAACGTAGTAAAATAGCGCATCATAATTATTACGAAACAAGTAACGTCAATCGATTTTTAATCTTCTAGTGAAAACTAGTGTTTTCAAGTTCATTTTTCTTAAATAAATTCTTTTAAATTGCGATCAAGAAGTTATTATAAGAAGAAAATTATAATTCTTTGCTAATTTTCAATTCGATATAGGTAATGTTAAACAATTAAAACAATTTCCAGGAAATTTAAAATTAACAAAACCAATTAGAAAAATTAGTTTATGTAATATGCAATTTTATTAAATCGTATTTAAATTATTTATTAAATAATAATTTATTAAGAGTCCGATAGGGAATAATTAGAAAAATTATATTTTTTTCTATCCACAATATTCCATTTGATTACATCATATGTACTAATGTCGTACCTATCGAAGGTGAGGCGTTGCTCGTCTTTGGCTCTTCGACCGTACATGAGGGACATAGGAAGCAGCACATCATCAGGAAGATCGTCGCGTACACTCGCATTTCCGATCGCGTCTCGTACCACATGTTTATCTTTTAGTTCTTCCTCTCGAAAACACACCAATATATCATTTAATACCTAGTCCTATCACACTACAAATTAACGCGCAATCGAGTCATAAATTTCTCAGAATCCCCTCTGACCGTTTCCGGTCATAGCTCCACCCGTGGAAACTCTTTATCATTCACTCCTAGATTGTTGATGGATTACGATATCAAACAATTTAATAGTTTAATTTTATAATCAGTTTACGACACGTTTTGCCCGCTGTTCCGATGGTTCTTTTTTTTTTGCCTGCCAAGGGTGCAAGTACTTATCACCCAGTAAATACAAAGAAACAGTAATATAATATCAATGTAATAATTTACTGGACGAGAACGACCAGTACAGCCCGTAATGGACTGTGAAGACGGTGTGTGCACGCGTTCGACTGATTGAGGAGGCACGTCGGTGAATTTAGTGGAACGATATCACCGACAGGTCATTGAGGGGGCGAGGTCAACAGCTTTATCTCCATGCGTGCCTTTCCCCTCGCCGCCCTTCTTCTTGTGTGGTTTCCTCTTTGCCCGCCTCTTTCTCCCTTGTTACACATCCATCCGATTCTGATCTCTCGTTTCAACGACACCAACGTATGCTGCATGGATCGCATTGTAGTTATATGTATAAAAGCGTTTTTCATGATGGATTTTTCATCCTGGACGTGATATGCGTGGGTGCTGCTTGGAGCCTCGATGTAAGGGCTTGCAAATCAAGTTGTCCGAAAGCCATAAAAGGTCAGAATCCGTCACTGGCAATAGATAGATAACAGACGATCACACAGATTAAATTCTCACTGTGTAAACATTTCAGAAGAACCATTCTCACTTTTACAAACTTAATTGTAGTGTCGGCACTTAAACACGTTCTGATCTTTATCTGTAACACAAAATTAAATTTTTCCAATTATTTCTTCACTGTTACGGTAAAAATATAAATTTATAGTTAATTAATATAATCAATGTCAATACAATTATATGAGAATTATAAAAATTGTAACTAACATTCTAGAAATAAATGCATCTATTTGTGTGAAAAAATGTGAAATTATAAGAATATTAAAAATTAATAAATCCAGTAACTTGGGATAATTCAAAATATATTTTTAATTAATTTCACACACAAGAGAATCATACTGTTATTTAATCATTTAAAAAACAATATGAATTGAGAAACTTACGTTATTTTCAAGTTGATCAATTGAATCACAAGATAATTTAATCCAGTTCGCCTCTTGACCTTAATTACATCGTTCCGGACATTAAATGAATTTCCGTTAAGCCATCGTAGTAATTGAGATGCATCATTTGCAACTAACAGTCAAATTGGTTAGTTATAATTTAATTAATTTAGATAATTGTAATATGCAAGAATACGATCATTTTAGAAAAATCAAGATTAAAATTGAAATTAAATCGCGCTGTTTTATAAAATATACATACCATATACATAGATTGCGTTCATTTAATAATAACAAATATAAAAAATGTGGAGCAATTTGAATGTGACTCAAGGACGACTTTCGTAAGGTTGGCGATTCGAACTCTATCGAAATGCGATTCTCGAAATATCGAAGCAGTCGCAGCAGTATTTCGGCACTAATTACGATCATCTGGACGTACAGTTATCTTTGCTAATAATATTGCAGCGATATTGCAACATCCGGTTATATTGCAAAAATCTTTGAATGTTTGCGTTGGTTGGTTAATGCAGGCAAGAATGCTCAGGCCCGGTTCAAGTGTAGCTAAGTGGCTGTTCTTTATATCGCTGCTCTGCTGCACCGCAATGCAACAAGTTAGAGTGAAACAAATATACTTTTTCTCGTTCCAACTTCGTGCACCGGTGGAGCAGTGCAGCGAAAAAGAACAGGTCCCAATCGAACTGCACTTGCACGGAGCTTTCCCCGCTTGCAAATCTCGCTGCGTCTTCTTGTCCGACGATTGGCCGGTTAGTTCGTCGTTGGAGGAGAGGGGAAAACTCGAAGCAGAACAGTTTCATCTCGCCGCATCAGAGTAGGACGGTGTCTTTGCTCTTCGCTATATAAATTCGTTGTGTGACCCGTGAAATATTTCTTCAACTTCTTTTTCCGTAGGAGCCACGTGTTGATCATTTGTCACATGTTACACGAATGCGTAACAATCGCTGAACTTATCTGTAACAAGCAGCGGGAAGTTTAAATCTGTCTGTGCACTGCTGATTTCAAATATGAGAAGTGTTGCGATCCGCCTACGTTTACCAACCATGTTGTAGACGTTTGGGATGAGGGCCTCGGACTCCCGGACGAGATTCGGGACGTTCTTGTGGTTCCGATCATGCTCTCCCCTGGAAGCGTTAGACGAATTCGAGGATTTGATCGACGAACTCTCGAACATGATATCCAAGGATGTTGACGAAACGAACAGCGTGTCGCAGAGATAAATTTACAAAGTCGAAGTCTTGTAAATGCCGCTGACACACATTCTCCCCTCTGCGTTTTCCTTCGTGAAACACGCTCGCGCATTTTCCAAGCGGATGAACTGAATACGGTGGGAAAAATATCCTCACGGCCGCGGCGATGTATCATCCCCGCAAACGCGTTCGTAATTATTGGTCACGTGACGCGGCGGTTAGCGTTTATTTATAGACGCGGGTCTATCATCGGCTGGCGCGCGCGAGTGTTTGTGCGTGCGTGCGTGGATTCCGGGCTGGTGTGCGTTTTGTAGCTGCATGTCACACAGCGGAATCTGCGGAATACCTATGTAGCGCCCATGTAGCTATACCGCCGCATTTGTGCATGGCGGGCGCGCGATGAGCTTTCTCGTGACAGGCGCGAGAGAGGGTCCCGCTGGAACATGTGACCGAAAGCCCGCCGTTCTGACGCAGTGGACTTCCTTAAAAATAGGATTTACGGCCGCGCGCCGCGAGACAGGCGTCCTTGCCACGAGGCTCCGTCGGGCAGCTGCGTGGGCGGTTTGAAGGCTGAGTGTTGATTCCACGAGACAACGATACTACCTGGGAATTAGTCCCTTCGACGTTGTTGCTGAACACGAGGCGCTATGTCGAAGCCTGATGCGCCGAAATTCGTCACGGCGCTTTTCTCCTTTAAAGGGAAGAACAACGACGAGGTAACGTGGTGACTCTTTCTCCTCGAGTGTTATCGCACTCTTGAAACAACATTGTCATTTGTCAGTTTCTAATAACGTGTTCACGTGTGTTCTGTATGTGCTTTCTAGTTGTGCTTCAAGAAAGGGGATGTAATAACGATAACTCAGGTGGACGATGAAGGCTGGTGGGAGGGCACGCTGCAGGATAAGACTGGATGGTTCCCTTCGAATTATGTCAAGGAATACAGAGTGCCAGGTACGAGAACTCTTGAACGTGTTTAAATTTAAGTACCTTAAATGATTTGAGCGATTTATGATCTTTTGTTTTAACACGTTAAATGCGAAGCTAATTTTGCTATACTTTCCATTCAGATGGTGGAGGGTGTTCAGCAGATGCTTGTGCATACAGAATATAAACAAAAGATAACGTATTCAATACAGTGACAATTATATTTAGAATGTTTCAATAAAATATATTAAAGAAGTGTAAACATATCTTTTTATATTGTAAGAATTACAAAATTTATTTTTTAAATTTGATACTATCAGTCCCCAAGTATCGATGCCGCCTAAACAAAAAATTCAATGTCGATTCCTAGGGACAGAAAGATCAGTCTCCAGGGACTGACGCCATATTTAATACCAAATTTAATAGTGTTAATACATTCATATTCTGTATGTTCTAATGTTTATGATTGTGAAAATAATCGAAAATGTATATGTTATATATGTTCCAATACATACAGATAGTGGTCTTGCATCGATCAAGACATCTCCAGAAAGAAGTCCACAGGAGTCACCTGCTCATCAAAAACTCAACAGGGATATAGTGTTGAAGGATATCGTCGATTCTGAGAGAGTAAATGTAGCTGAGCTGCAAGGACTAGTGAATAATTTTTTACAACCTCTGGAAACATCGAATATGTAAGTTATGCTGTTTAATGAAATGAAACAAGAAAAATATATGTATGATAAAAATCTGCAATTATATTTAGATTGAAGAAAGAGGAGTATAAGCAGCTACTCGGTAACATACATGAAGTTCTGGAGACTCACCAATGTTTATTGGCAAATTTAGAAGGAACCGTTTTACAAGGACTGTCTGCAAGAGTAGGAAATCTCTTCCTAACTATCGCGCCACGACTAAAGTCTATTCACGCTACATATTGTAATAATCATCCACAAGCTGTTTGTATATTGGATAGGTATAGGTAAGTCTCTAGAAGATATTTCTTTTTTTCGATGGTGTTATGTTATGAATCTTGGCCTACAAGAGACAACACAGTATTGCGATTTATCCTTGGTTATATTAAAATTAAGTTCATGTATTGCATATATCAATTATTATATTATTATTTTAGAGATGAATTAAATGAATTTATGGAGCGCACTGGAGCGATATCGCCTGGTATACTAGTACTAACCACTGGTCTTAGCAAACCGTTCCGAAGATTGGACAAGTATTCTGCTATGCTTCAAGAATTAGAAAGATACACTGAAAAAAATCATCCCGACAGAGGAGATACTCAACGCAGCATAACAGTATACAGAGAAATCGCGGTATGATTGCAACGTCTTTTACATGTAAAGAAATGTTATCAATGTTTAATTTAAATTAGCTTATTGTAATCCGTTTTATTCGTAGGATCATTGCGGTTCCATACGTAAGCAGCGTGAATTAGCCCTTCAAATATTAACTAGTGGAATTAAAGGTTGGGAAGGTGAAGAATTAAATTCATTAGGCGAGATTATTCACGTCGGATCTGTAAATCTAGCTACCGGCGTAGATCGTAGAGATAGATACTTTGTTTTATTTCCTACCACACTGCTGGTGCTTAGTACCAGTCCCAGGATGAGTTCCTTCATTTACGAGGTAGACTTGAAAACATTTTTGTTATGCTGCTTTAGAATTACAATTTAAATTTATCAAAATAATCAAAATTTTAATTTATGTTGTGATTATTTGCTTAGGGAAAACTTCCGTTAACTGGCATTAATGTAACTGGAATTGAAGATACGGATGAAGTACGAAATGCTCTGGAAATCACTGGTATGGCTAATTGATATTTTATTCAAATGTACCACGATTTTATCTCGCCAAAATAAGAGGTGCTATTTTGTGACTTAGGGACACATGTATCACTACATTCTTCATTCCCAAGTCACAAAATTGCAATAATTACTCCTTAAAATAATGGTGTAAATACGTAATCTTTAAGGACCAATGATCGAAAGCATCGTCGTGTTGTGTGCCACAAGGGAAGAGAGACAGCGTTGGATTGATCTCCTGATTCAGGAACAGTGCACCAGCCTATTGAAATCGCCATCCATGCCTCGTGTGAGTTGCCATCATCCTCCGTATGCTCGACTCTCGAGATACTTTGCGAAGCTCGTGAGGAGAAAAGTCATATATCCTGAGTTAATGAAGAAATTATTATATGTACAATATGTCCTGAGGCCAGATTTGAGTAACGTGAAAATGAGAAAGTGCAACGTGACGTATACTATTTTTCCTTGCACTAGCGAAGGATCGGAGTCAGACACGCCCACTGAAAGTAATGTGCAAGAGGAGCCGCGAATATTGCGTAAATCCTCGTTAATATTGGACGTTAGATATGTAGTAGACAATACTGATCTTAGTACCGTCGGAATAGCGAGCACTTCCTCACTCACGAATTTCGCACCGAGAGTTAATTGCGACAATCGATGTACCTTCGAGACTAGTAAGAGTTTACCTGCTGGTGCTACAATAAGTCACGTCCTGTCAAACGTTCCGCTCGCGTCAAGCAAGTCGTATACATCGAATCTTCGAGCACATAATAAATTCTGTCGGGAGCATTTGGAAATTCTACATGGCAGAGATTACAGCGACGTGAATTATAAATATTTGAAAGCGATCGAGGAGGTTTATCCAAAGAACTCGGACGTCCCGATTCGATATTCCGCCCAGAACGATAGCTGCGATAGCGTCGGGAGAGAATTTCGAGAAATGTGCGCAAATATTAGCTTACGGTCTTCGGATTCGGGGATGGCCGAGAGTTATCACTTACGTTCATCTGAAATCAATTCCTGTTACAAGTCATATACGTCTAGTCATACTAAATATACAGATCCTGTAAGAACTTCTCATAGCGAAAGCGATAACGATGAGAATAAGTTTGAGCATCAGTGTATTTGCACCTCACCATTTGGGTCTACGCCTCGAGATAGCGCTCACTCGCTGGCTTCCTCCAAAATTATTGACGAATGTACAAGCCTTACGAGATCTAATGATGTCGGTGGTAGCAATGCTAACGTTGATCACAATAATAGTGAGAAGAAAGTTCAGGAAACTATATTAATTCAACCTCTGATACATTATGGAAATGTACAAGGAAAAAGGCATACGCAACCGATACCATATGCGCATCAGTGCATAATTAAGAAAGTCGGGAGGCGCGTAGTTCGTCCAATCCAGCCGATTATGGAGGAACATGACGAGCCAACAAATCAAGTGTATTCATCTGGATTGTATGCTCATTGGTGGCTCAAGAAATCTATCCCGATATTTGGATGCACGGAACAAGGCAAGCTTCCATGGCATGGCTGTTTCTTTGATCATTTCAGTTTTTTAACCATGCTGGTGTTTTTACTAATTATCATTTTCTATCAAAAAAAATCTCGTATGCTCTTATTTCACAGCCATGTTGTGTGAAGTAAGCTGTCGCTTTACTAACACAATATATTATAGAATAGTTTCGAGAAACATCACAGATTTTTGTGCGTATGCCTTTATTTTATCACGTCACAACCATTATTCACTTCGCAAAATATTCTAGTCAACTTGATTTTGAGTAGACGCAGCTTTAGTCTTCAGATAGGGCGTGCACTCCAAAGTAATACAAATACAATCATAGTATTTCTCTTTTCTACCTTGTATATCTTTAGATTAAGAAATATTTTAATTAAAATAGAACTCTGCAAAACAATAGCAAAAACAATTTATAACATAAATTTTAACTTTTAGTTCGTGCATGCATATAATAGAAACAATTCTAATTATATACTGATATTGTTGAAATATTACAAATTATCCTATATATTGTAGCAGACGAACAATCAGCTGAACGGAAAGCACCAACGACCGGCAATGGAGCATTGTACATCTCCAGGGATTAAGACA
Source organism: Tetramorium alpestre (assembly GCA_021460005.1). Taxonomy (NCBI): domain Eukaryota; kingdom Metazoa; phylum Arthropoda; class Insecta; order Hymenoptera; family Formicidae; genus Tetramorium; species Tetramorium alpestre. The sequence goes on along the minus strand of JAJVSH010000063.1, from coordinate 735,341 downwards.
CCTTGGAGTATCGCATCACTAAGACCTGCTCCTCCCCTATATTCTCTTAAGAATTTTGGAAAAATAGATACTACTACAGATACATCACGGTCACCAAGATCATGCAGTAAGATTTAATATTAAGCAAACATTTCATATGTATGATCAAGTTTTCAAACTGTTTTCTATAGTATATTTTGTATTACAGATGAGCGACAATTTGAAGAAGATGCGATCATACTAAAAGTAATAGAAGGTTATTGTCTTTCTGTCAATGCTAGATTTACTGTACATTCAGGAGAATCTAATTGTAAGTTTCTAATTGATCTAATAACTATTGATGATTGTTGGAACTTTTTATCGTGTCTTTTATATTATAAAGAAATTATCTTTTGTTTTTCAGCAGTGCTAGATTACGAGTCACATAAATTACGGGACAGAATATCATTAACGCATAACAAAGGCAACTGGGAATCTTGTAATGACAGGTATATTTTTAAAAATGCATTTTTCCACTTTCTTGCAATAAACATGTTTAAGTTTAATAATTTCTATAGAAATAAAAAATTGCTTGCATTAGAAATATCTTTTTATCATTACGTTACCGATTAAATTGATTAAGAAAAAATTAGCAGAAAAAATTAAAATTAGAAGAATTAAAATTATATTCATAATAGTTGTAGTAGAAATGGATAATAATGTATAATATAACTATATTATGCATATATATTAATACTTATTAATATACATACTTTTTATGTACAGAACATTATCAGAAACGGTTAAAACCTTGAAGAATCAAATGACTGACTTACAATCGCAAATGTCACTACTAACAAAACAATTGGATGAAGAGAGAAGATCGCGACTCTCGCTAGCTGCTACGGTAAAACGCAGCATGGGAGTTATAGACGGATAAGGATGTCAATATAATGAATAACATCAAAGAAATCATATCATAACTGTTTTCAATAATAAAGTGAAAATACATTTTTCACAATGTTCATTTCATATATGCGATCATAAAACGCATATGTCGCGTGTTGTTGGAATGTTTTCATAAAGTTTACTATTTTTATGACATGTATATCATACATATATAAATATATATGTATATGATAAATATGAGACATATATATAAAGAAATTATTTATGTATTTTTTTAGTATATTGTACACACAATAAAAGAGATACTCAGAAAATTGTCACATTCGTCATAAGATTCATAAAATATTATCTCTATATGTAGTTTATATCGAAAGTGGTTATAAACGTAATTCTAGTTGTCGTAGTAAAATTTATTACAATGAAAATCTAAATAGGATGGTAAGAAAAGTTCTAATTGACAAATGTATATAAATTTATTACAATAATCTGTTAGATCGATTATCATGAGTAACATTAATGTAATGTTACCCGTCATTTACAATATATATCTTGATGATTGAGAAAAAGAAATTTCTGTACTTATCGCATCTTATTCTTTATACGTTCCAATTCGTTAACTCTACTTCGCGCGTGCTCCAATCTGTGCCATGCCATTTGCAGTACCTTTTGACTCGCGTATCCAGAACCTTCGTGCGGTTGACCTACGAGAAACGTAATTGGAAATTTAGAGAGAACCAATGCGGGAACGACTGGATCGTTGAATCAGTGTACATACCAGTGGAAACCTGTGTGAGATAATTAATCTGTTCGCTCAATTTGGATTCCAATTGTCCTAAGGTTTTTAAGAATTGATGCGTCTGCGACTCTGCCTGCTTCAAGCTCGACTTCTCCTTGCTCAGTTCCATGCAAGCTTGTCCTGCGTGACATAAAGCATGTCTTGTTGTCGCACATGCATTCTGTATATCAAGTATATCTTCGCTTTGTGCATTTAACCTCGTTTCGCATTCGTACAACTTATGAATTTCAGTACGTCAGGAAATACTTCTATCAAGTGGATCATAAAAAATGTTTAACAATTACCTGCGCTTTGTAAGCATACTATAATATCCTTTTCGATGGTCTCCAAAATCTGGATCCTTTCCATCGGCGGTGTCATTATGACTCTTTTTTTTGTATGTGTGTACTTGCGATTGCCTTCGAATCAGAGAACTCGCGTAACGCTTTTGTCAAGGCTGTTCAGTGAATTTCACTCATAGCCCAGTTCGTTCATAACCAGTAAAGAAAAATATCGGAAACTGTAAAACGTCGAATAACACCGAATGATAAACAAATCGACATTGAATCATGGAGGAATAAAACAACAGGAGGGAGTATTACGGCGAGAGAGGTAAAGCAAACTACGAGAGAGGCAAAACAGTGAGTCTGAGTGGCTGACGAATTTGACGCCATCTTGAGACACGAAGCGCAATGTAACAGATAACGACGCATTGAAATTTAATTTAAGAAATAATCTGTTACATTTTTTATCGTAATATTTATTAGTCAATTTTTGATTTTTGTACATACATCAATTACAATGAGTTAAGAATATTGTATTGACATTTGCAGCCCGAAAATTTCATTGAGACTTTTAATAATCCATAAAATATAGTTAGATTAAAAATTGACTGATTCTTTCAAGTCGTTTTTAATATACATAATTAAACTAATAATACAAAGAGAGACGCAAACTAAATCTATATGACTAATCGAAAATAATTGTATTATCTTGTACACATGAGAAGAGATAATTATTTTCAAATTGAAAATAATCTATCGACGTTACAGGATACTTTTAAAATCATCTATGATGGCTTATAACATTATTTTAAAATCAAAATATTATTTCAATCTTAACACATCATTGGGAAAAAATACACTTATTTACACATATAATTGCACAATCACAAAATTCGAGCAGAAATATAGAAACTTGTGCTGCAATATAAAAATAAATTATGTTCTTTTTGATGATCTCATTGTTTGATATTCTTCAATAGATCCGGAATCTCGATCCGGAAGAGAGAGACGCATTATTATCCGATAATTATAATGTTATCGGTTACAAACGTATACTCGGGTATCTCCAGATTGGTTGACGCCGGACCTTTTCGTATGCGGCCGGCCGCATCGAAGTGTGAGCCGTGACACGGACAAAAGAAACCGCCTGGAATGATACCGGCGTTCGGAACAGGCACGCATCCTAAATGCGTACAGATAGCCACTACAACCAGCCATTCCGGCCTCTTTGTCCTGTCGTCGTCTGTTTCTGGATCGTACAGCTCTGACAGAGGTACAGCCCTCTCCTGTTGAATGATCGACTGTGGCCTGTAAGATTAGCGATTGGACATTATTATCAGTATTATCATATAATATCATATGATCAGCGGAAATAAGAGATTTTATATTATTTTTGTCGATCTAAATAATACAATATTAACTTACGCACTTTCAATCACGTTGTATTTTCAAAGCCAATTTTTATTTGTTACTTGTTAATTTCATTATTGAAAGTTCCTTGTTGTTTATTGCTATTATATTTATTTTGCATATATTTATATTCTATTTTTTTAAACATAGGATGAAACAAAGCCTTAAACGAAAGTGATTATGTTTTCTACTTAAATTGGTAAATAAAATTGAGATTGAGATTTTACAAGGTAGCTTGATTCGAACGGCATGATAATTTAATTTTCAAATAAATAAAAATCATAAAACATGAAATTAATTTCATATTTATTCTACAGATAATAGCACTTAGTAACAAGATTCACCAACTAGTAGTGATTGTGCATGCATTGGTGAGTGACCATTTTATCCTGCTTTTCCGTAATTATTAATTGTACGTTTTATATTTAACAGGTTTTTTACCGATGGTAGATGAAAACGGGTTTGCCGCGCCACTTAACAATTAACACCTTTCCCTCCGGAACACCGTCTAGTTTCACTTCCAACTGAGCCTCCGCCAAGACATCTCGCGAGGGCGCCATGAAGAGTATATAATGTAATAAGTGAGCTTTACAGGCATACAATCCGGCAACGCAACCAGCTGAAAATATGTTGTATTTAATTTTACATATGACTCGGCTGAGAATTCTAGGAATTTCCTATTCGTTATCGCAGGAGGAGACGTGTTTGATAACATTTTGATAACGAATATCAATAAATGATATAAAAATATGCGAGATACAATTTTTTGGAGTCATTACCAAAAGAAACAACGGATCTCAGCGCTCTTCGTTCGTCGACACTTTTCATAGCTGACGTTTCAACATCCTTTAAAGATTTTCGTCGATATTCATCAAAATTGGGGTCTGGTATATCAGTATAGGCGTATCTGCGCAATGTCTTAAAGTCTAGATTGAAATAACGCAGAAACAATAATGGCATTATTGTTCATGACAAACAGACGCAATTAACCAGACCACATTACTCATTATCAATCACTTTTATCAGCATTCTATCATTATTTGTGAATATCATTGTGGAATAATTATCAATTTAATGCGAATATATGAATGATTATAGACTAAGTGTATAAATTATGACTGATAAATAATCATAGATTAATTAATCGAGGAATACATAATAATACGAGAATTCCGCGAGGAAGATGCTATTGTGTATCTTTTATCGAAGTGACAAGCCTCTTCGAGTATAATTTAAAAGTGATTATTTAAATTTAAAATTTTTCGTGAAATTACATAAAAGATTTTATTTTCCACATGGATACTTACAGTTAATTGAGTATAATTGCAGTGAAGATGAGAGACATTTATCGTAATTTGCAACGAAAACATTGAGCACACATTTTCTTGGAAAAAACATTTTTATTAAAACAATAAAACGTATTTGATACATTTGTTATTATATCGCTTTTTAGCACGCATTTAATGTCTGAAGTATAGCAAAATTCATACGTTTCTCACTTCAATTGTATCACTATAAATCAGTCATATTTGTTAACAATTTTTATAAACATGATAATATAATTTCATAATTATTAACAATAATTTGGAAATTGGCAATATAAAATTCTAGTAAGTTTATATATAATTCTATAAAAAATAATTATATTGTATATATGTATATAACGTGTTTAAAAAAACACATTCATATCTACAGACATCACATTCTTGCAAATTGGCAAGAAAAAGCGCTGTTTAGATTTAACTTTTTATCTTATTTTGCTTCTTGCTATTGAAAAATAAAAAGATAAAGAGAAATTGTTTGTTACTAAACATAAGTAAAAATTACATGATTTTTGGAGTATGCTATATAAAAAAATATAAAGCATAAAGATTATATCTAAACGTAGATAAAAGTATAAGTACTGTTACATATTGCATATAAATATACAAGTTACAATCTTGAAAATAAAATCAGTAATAACGTTATGAAATAATTAATGGTATAAAAAGATGTTCTATTTGCATTGTTCTCAAAATCCCTCGAATATACCCCAAACGTTACTAAATTATTCGTATTATTTAGGAACATGTTAAAGTGCACATGATCATCATGAACGTGTTCGTTAAATATCCAATTTTCAAGCGGAAGTAAATCTGGATTTAACGTAGACGGCATAATTAAATTGTTCTTATAATCGTGGAATGTTGTTCCAATTTGAATATTGCTGAATACCATTTCTGATGCTTGCACAGAACCGCATGACGAGACTGACTCGTTCAAACATTGAATTATGCCACATGCACGTACGCGACTTTTAACGACGGAGTAATTACGAATACCATTAAAAACCACTAAACGATATTTTATATTTGGATCTATTGCCGCAATTTCTACTTTAAACTCGCAGCAAAATTCATTCTGACAGATAGTTTTCGTGATATTTCCTTCCAGGGAAAGCGTTTCAAAAACTTGAATATTGTCATGTTTTAAAAATAATTTATCCTTAAGTAACATTGTATCGTTTTCCAGCCTCCTTTTCTTTAATTCATCGTGTACATACTTCTTCCCATGATAATATGGCCAATCTTTTTGATCTTGATCCTTTGAATGATCATGATAGCTTTTATTATACTTAGTTTTATCTCTTATTTTAGGTACTGTGTATATCAATATTGTCTCGTGTGTAGGCATTACTGCCTTGCCGATTCCTTTACGACCTGCAAGAAACATTATCTTGTATGTGTATGTATATATATGTGTGTATGTGTATGTATATATATATATATATATATATATATATATATATATATATGCATGGTAAAAATTACGAACAATATTTAACATGTAATTTTACATACCTAAGTAAATTCCACTGCCAGCATTGCCAAAGCTAGGTCTGTTATAACCCGAAGCTAAAAGATTTACATCTTCAGCAAATGACCATCCTGCTTGCGTTTGTACAGCTAGAATAATTAATAATGTTAGTATACATGTTTTGAAGGAAAAAGCAGAAAAGGCTTTGCCACATTTCCTTGTTTACCTGTTAAGAATGGTGCCTCCGAAAACCATGCTGTAGGAAATACAATGTCAGTGACTAGATGATCTCTTGTTAATTGTATCGCGGGCTCGCGAAACAGTATGTCAAAACATATGAAAGTTCCAAATTTCACTCCAAAATCAGTATCGAAAGTCACTATTTCCGGTACTGCTGTCACATTAAATTGATTTTCTTCAAAAAGATTCGTTTTACGATACCTGTTAATTGTAATTAGATATATAATATTGCGAGCTGTATCTCGCAACAGTAATTGTAACGAAGAACTAGATACCTGGCAATAATCTTTCCTGTGCGATCAAATACAACGTTGCTGTTGTAATAAAACACTTTATCTCTCGGGCACGGTTCATCAGTGCAAGGTGCTTTCTCAGCGATATTGATTACCACATAGATTTCATTGTCTTTTGCAGCACATGATATTTTTCTCAATGTCTGTGGATGCAAAATTTCTCTTTGGATAATTTATATTATTTGTTTTTCGCAATATGAAGAACTGTACATACTTCGCTGACTTCAATAGTATTTGAAATACAAGGTGTATAATTAGATAAGACATTGGGAATAACAGTTGTCCAATCCCCCATTTTTTCTCTCTCCGGCAAATGAACTGTTGTCAAGCCATCTTCCGGGAAAACGATTATATCAACATTCTAAAAAATATTCAAATGTTTTTAATACTTTTTATAACACATTGGCAAGAACATATTAATTCGTTGATGATGTAATATGAAATGCTTAAAATATTTTCTTCTAAAGATACTCACATTAAGATTAGCCATTTTAATATGCCTGACATACGCATTGGAATTTTCTCTCAGAGTCTCGCTACTGTTTGTTAAATATTTTGGGGAATACTCTACCACGGCTGCTACATACGTCGATGAGTTTGATGTAGATCTCTGTAATAAAATATGTTTATGAACTTATATGTATATAAAATTTGGAATTTATTTTAGAATGAACGAAATAATTTAATATATTAAAAATATGTATTGTATATTTTGAATAAATAAAAGTTGCTTTACCTGATGCGATAGATGTACACATGCTATTAGTAGTTGAACAATGATCCATATTTGATTCATTTTTGACAATCTCAAAACTGTTCTTCCTGTAAGAGGAAAAACTCAATGTACATAATTTGTAAAAAATCGATGAAAAATAAAATAATTCACTTTATTGCTTAAAAATTATAATGTGAATACTAAGGATCAAAATGATAGATTTTTAATGTAATTTCAGAAGCTACATATAAATTCTTTTTTTAATTTAAAAGTAAATATCATAGAATCCATTTCTATCTACGTCTGTTTATATATTTTTGCAAAAAAAAATTTTCCACAACAAATCTTAAACTGGACTTTACAAAAAAATTAACTTCTGCTTGTAATTATTTTGCAACATTTTATCAAGAAAAACTAAGCTTCTAACGGAAACAGTTCCAACATATAAAAATTTCTTATATTAAAATATGCGCATATTTTATTAATACCTGCAAATGTCATACTCTGCGTGTTTATTTAGGTTATTGCGCGACTTAAAATCGTTGCGACTTTTTATTTGTCTATGAAACTACGAATGTCCCGATTCTGTAAATTCCAGTGTATTCCTATCAACCTCTCGTATCGAGTTAATGTCAATCTTGTTTGGTGCAAACTGAAAACGTGCTCGTAACGCAGCGACTAGAGAACGTTTCGCTGCGCACGAAATGTAAATAGTCGATTCCCAGCTGAAGCGGGTTTTCTCCGCGCATGTGCGGCGAATTTGACCTCAGTGAAGTATCTATCTCGAAAGAAAGGATAATCTCTCTTTGTATAGTATTTTTTGTTTAAGTTTTTCCTCGTAAGAATTATATTAACACTTGAAAAGAATTGACAGATCAATAGAAAAGTTGAGCAAAGAGTGAAACAATTTTAATTTACTTATTTTATCTCCGTAAAATTATCGTATGCTTTATCTAAACACTGATCTATCTGAAAGCCATCATCGTCTCTCTGATAATCCATACATGCATACGCCTCTGCCTGACTATTTCAGAGCTGCGTACATACAAATCCGGCCGATTCGGGAGTCATAATAAAGGAATCTTCGCGAGTCCGTAAATTCGGATTTTAATGAAACTTTGCATAGTGAGCGAAGTAAGGAGATAAATACAGAAATTCTTAATTGATGCTAAAAAACATTTCAAACAAATAACGAAACTACATGAAATGATTTTCAATTTTCTCTTTTATACCTATGTGTTAAAAATTCAATACCGATAAAAAATGCAATAATAAAAAGGGAAAGAAAGGATCGATAAATACCTTAAATATCGAAGAATAAACTTCGAGCACTTTCGAAACAACGAAAAGTTGGACTTCCATCAAACTCCGATAGAATTAATCTAATCAGCGATTGACTTATCTAACAATAAGTAATAGAATTTCGTTAACATAGATGGAGTTATTAACTTTCCTTTTTACTTGTCGCACGTGGAGAAGAAAAATAGAGAACGAATTATTTCCAGACAGCCAAATCTATTGAGAACGGATTCTGCAACATGTCTTTACAAGTTTTGCTGGCAAGAAAAATGCGACACGTACAACAATTTAACTGACAGAATTTATAGCAAAGTTTTATAAATAAAACACGATGGTTGATTGATGGCAGAAATCAAGCAAGCTTTGATTTGTACACACTTACTGCACAGTTTTGACACGGTTTTGTCGACAGAAATAGAGCAGAATCCTACGACTTCGATACCATTCGGTTTCTGCCGCCAATCCGCTGTCAAGTTATATCAGTTATTGTATCAGTTTATCGGCGAAACACGAGTGATGCTCGTACATTTAATGCTGATACAAGTCATGCTAATTTGTCAGCAATTTTCGATCGAATTTTCTGCTGAATCTGTGCACACAGAAAAATCTATACTACATTGAGAGGAAAATATAGTTACTTTTAGCCCAATCATAATTTTATAATATTTCTAACAATAAATATAATTAACTTAATTATATGCATCAGTATGTTAACCATAATTATCATTAAAAATATTATAAAATTGTAATAATTGAGTTCAAAAGTAACTATATTTTTCTCTCAATGTATCCACGAGTAAATATACTTGTTCTAAGTATTTGATAAGTTTATATATCCGCATATCATAAGCATTTACGTTTTTGCAAGAAGCATTACATTTATTTAAAACATATTTTAGACTTGTAACGAGTAATCTTAAACTATTATTAAGAAAATATTCTTAGCTGAAGAAAACTATTACTTAAACGAAGTAAAATAAATAATTGCTGTTCTCGTCTATAGAATGAATATTTTTCTGTGTATGGCCAGCCAACATACAATTCTAGCAAGATTCTTGCAATATAATTGGAATGTTACAATATCGCTGTCGTTATTAGAATATTCCGTGTTGCCGGAAAATATTGCGGACAGGTGCTTATTGATTAATTAAAAATTTTATAAAAAATTCCACCGATTGAATTAATCGCGCTTATCTGTTATAATAATGTCGAAAAATGCGCCACGTTAGAAAAATCCGATCAGAAATAACGTATGCACTAAGATAGAATTTCGAGATCCAACGAAAAGGACTTCTAGTAATTAGCGAAAATGATAATCAGCGGTGATAATCTTCCGCTAATCACTGGAAACATAATTTTCTAGTATCGCGGAACACGGACTGGCGCGTGCTTATACGTATTCCATCATGATGGCCTAAATAGAAAACGATTGTGTGAAAAGAGTTAGAAAGTAATTAGCATACAACAGCATAATAGCGTCCCTCCCGGGCGACGTTTTGTTAGCATCATTTAATAAAGCATTCCCGGGCTGTCGCATTTACATAAAACCGTCTTTCCTAATATTCTGCTGATAGAACACGCCGATGAAGTTTGTGAGGGAAGAAGCTGCGATACTAAGCACAAATTGCAGGCCAGATTAATTAGAGCAAGTTAGGCGACACTCGATGTTGTTGAAACTTGATACGATGGATCCGTTGATGAAAAATACGTTGAAAAAAAAAGAAAGCAAATAATATTACTTGGATTAAAATCACTTACATAAAGTGTAACAGCTCCACATTCACGACAACCTTTCTCCGTGCGCGGGCTTAACACGTGCGGAACGTAATGCTACTCAGTAGAGGCACATATCTCGTTAGAAACTTCAAGTTCCCTTCCCCATCTCGCTGCGATCACCAGCGCGGCTGCTGACTCGATTTTTTTCCCGAAGCGCTTCCAGGACATTCCACGGTGATTAGATCGGATTTCCCCGCGAACGCTGTGTGCGCAGCACGTACATGCATGCACAATATTAATATACCTAGAGGAAAAATAAGTTTATCTGTCAGTAAATACATAGAATAAAGAAATCTAGACGTGCCATCTAAATTTATACTTTATATCAGATTCACGATAATTCTATCTTACGATTATACATGCCGTGAATATTTTTATGTAGCTTGTAATATGCGATACCTATATTTTGTGTGTATTTGTAATCAGATTCTTTAATTTTTTTCATATTATGCGACATATAAAATTATAAATGGAATTTATAGGTTGTTCAAAATTAATTTAAAAAATATTATAAATCGAAACCCATTCTAAGAAATCCATTACGGATCGTCTGCAAAGGAATAAAACTGTAAGCATTTACAAATGAAAGGTTTAAAGTGTTTGGCTCGTAAGGACCACGAATGAAAAATCGTTTATTCATGAGCATATATGATACAATCTGTCATATGAAAATGCGATGATGGCGACTGTTCTCGTATTATTACCTTAAAATCAAATTTGTTACACGGTTTGACAAATTATTGAACACACTCTCACATTATCTAGTATAAAGTTTAAATCTAGAGATAATTGCATAAATAAATATTGGGAGTATTTTGAATCATATTATTTTAAGTTCTTATTCGATTCCTCATAAATTACTGTTCTCAGCATTACAAAGGCGTGAAGGTTTTTATAAAAAAGTTCTTCCACAACGTTATAAAGTTAAATCATTATTAGATAGCTTTATAAATAGCAATAAAAAATTTAGATAAGATAAGACTGATGAAATATGAGATTCGCAGAAATGCCAGTAATGTTTGATTACAGTTTTATATTTTACAATGATCATTTTATATTTTACAATGATCATTTTATATTTTACAATGATCACTTTAAATCACTTTAATTTACTGTTTAATACATAAAGAAGTAAATAAAAATATATGTAGGAATTAAGATTATATCGTTTTTAATTATAAAATAATAATGTATATATTATTAACTGAACTTTATCTTTAGAAAGCGGATGAACCGTATCACAAAAAATGATTAACCTATTGAGTCATGATGTTTTCGTTATCGCGTGACAGTTAGTTACGCGACAGATAATGGTTACTAAAATAGTTTATATTCACAAAAGGATATAAATTATTTTAGTCATATAACGTATGTAAAGATAATTGTCACACATGTATAAAAATATAAAAGAGAAAGAGGAAGAGAGAGAAACTGCTGCTAAGAGAGAATTATACCTTTAACATATAATAAATTTATGTTTGTGCCATACAAATGCAAATCTATGAACAAAATTCAATTTTATTTATTCATGTAATATGGAAAAAACAATTCTGAATTTACAGAGCTTTAAACTGAGCAAATAAGTGATTAATATAGGTCGAAAAATAATGTCAAAATCAGTAATGTTGTTTTCGAATTTTTGGTAATTTGAGGTACTTGCTTTTACTCATCGCATACAATAGATAAATGAAAAGATACTTATCACTTTTTTGCTCTAAAATGTAATGTAAACATTATATTACAATAAGAATAATAATTGTGAATAATAAACGATGCGCAAGATAATATCACGTTAACGAAAAATGTTCAACGAAACGAAGAATATTTGGAAGAACTCGCAATTTTGTGAAGAAAATCAAGCGTATGTGAAAATAAAAGGAGGACATCTGAACATTTATATCTGAATCTAGAGCAGTTTTTATGGAAAGTAAAAATACGGCATATCATTTCCAATAAATCTACAATGGAAATAAATTCTTTCTCTTTTTTTCTTTTCGCTTCTTTCGCTTCGTTTATTAATTTAATATACACTTTAGATAATGCACACAATTATTAGGCAGAAGAACGAAGAGAATTTATTGACAGTTAATAAACATTTCTCGCGAACTTATAATTAGCAATGCTGATGTTGGATGTTGCATGAATATTAATTTCGACTCGCTGGATGGTAACTCAACGTGCAGATTCCGTCATGCGGTACGCGCGTATCTCAAACATGCCTATTAGCCGTAGCGGTTCGAATCTTGGATTTGTAGGCAGCTCGAGCTGCAAAATGTTACCCATCGTTAGTACACCGATCGTGATAAAGCCAGCTTTAGATGATTTATAATTCGTGTGAAAATTCAAGATAAAATTCTATAATTTCACGCAGTGTACAAAATTCTCTTTCGATCTATAAATAGTGCCAAAATTAAGGATAGAATACTATTCAGAATTTTTTATGCTGTATAATGCAAAAAACATTTGAAAATTAGACCATGTATAAAATATACATTAAACTATAAATGTGCATATTAAAATGTGCGGCATAAAAAAAATATAAATAGAATTCTATCCTGAAATCTGATGCAAATAGATCGTCTAAAATGGGCTTAAGAAGAGTTTGCTTCATGCGTGTGGTATTAAATCTATATAATCTTCACTCAATAAAGAGGTCAATAAAATTAGAGATTGTGTTCGTTGAATTATTATTGTATAATGTAGAATTGTTTAATTTTATTCAGTTTCACGTGAGACAAGAATTTAAATCGTTCTGAAGCCTTTTCTTAAAATAACCATAATATACCAATACTCATTGTTAGTTTATTTCGGGATATTTTTAAATATTTAAAACTCGTTAAAATATGAAGACGTGAATATTGATCGTGAATATTCTCTTTTAAGGAAAAAAATGCTTGATTTTTAATCCGTATATATAAGTAAATTAACTTAATTCCTGTCATATACTTTATTAATAGTGCACAGTTTCTATCTGATATTTAGCACTAAGTGTGCTCGTATGAAGCTGACAAGTTTAATTTGCCTAATGTATGACGATGTATACAATGTTATAATGAATTAAAAATCGCGCTGCTATTAAATATGTGATACGAATATGAGTCGATATTTACGACCCATTTACCCAGATTTCAAGATGATGTATTTAGAAACAGAGATTTCAGCCATGAAAAAATATGTACGTCTATACGTTATTCACATTGTCAATATTAACTTGACTATAGTGCAAGGAAAAAATATATGAGTTCTGTCGATTTGTTTCGATGGTCATGTATCAACATCTTTCAACCAATATTTTTTAGTTATACAAATATAATGGATGATCCTTCAATATTTGTCGCATTTATCAAACTTGTAGTTAGGAAACAAATATTGTTAATATTTATTAATAACAAATGATCGTTGTTCGATGATTTTCTTAAATGACATTTACATGATGAAATTTATTACATCAATAGTATTAAAATGGAAACGTTCCTTACAATAATAACTTATTATTGCATGCTATTCATCTTGATTCCCTTTATCTTGTAAATTATTAAGAGTGTTACACTCGAGTCATTCTATACAATTGCAAAGATATGTCAAAAAAAGTAAAAATGAGAATGGTGATAATCGAAAGAATTTGTAAAGTGGTAATAAAATATGCGTTTAAGTATTTAATAAAAAAAACTTATGGTTAATAATTTGTTAAAAGCTTTTAGCAGAGCAGATGATTATAGAAACTTTCTACGAACGAAAGAGCAATATCATTCGAAAAAACAAAAAATTAAAAATAATAACCTTTTAAAGAGGTCTAAAATGATATTGCAATATAAAATAATCGTATGATCTGATTGATGTAATATCTATGCCAAAGGTTGTCTCAATATATTGAAGAAATTGAACCGAGTTTGATTTGTATTGAAATTTGCGGAACATATGTCGTTAAAATATTACATTGTATAATATTAGTTCAATCTAGTTATTCTTGCTGTCTAGCTGTTACTCTTGATAAAAAAGGATACTTGTGCAAGAACCTATGCAGAATGGCGATTAATAAAGCGCAAAAAAGTATTGTTAAAAATACAGTGGAAGTGAGGAAAAATATTTTACGATAGGTTCGCGTTTTTCATACATTCGTTCGAAGGAAAATATCTGTGATTCGAGATTGCAATATCTCAGTCGGAATGTAATATACATCTCTGTCAAATCCGATTATCCGCTTGCCAAGATAGCCAATTTTATTAGTTTTTATATATAAGTCGCTTTAGTTAAAAAAACTCAAGTTTTTCTCAGTAAATTATTGTCATTAGAGAAAGTTCTTAATAGAAAAATTCTGAATAAAAGCGTCGCTAGTCGAAGAAATAATTAGATTAAAAGTGATTATAAAGAAATTAATTAAGAAAGCGCGATGTAAAATATTATGCAATAATATCGATCACGTTTAATATCCGCGTCGAAGATTGTCTCAATATATTGAAGGAATTAAATCGTTGATTTGATTTTCAATTGAGTTTAGTTTTTATCAAAACTAGCGCAATATATTGTGTCGTTGTAGTGTAACATTGTCTATTAGTTTTTCTTTTACAAAAGTAATTAGTTTTTTAATTTTTTACAAAAGGATGACTGCGACTAAGGATAAAAAAAATATGTGCACCCTCGATGTTGCCGGCAAATGTCCATGCTACATCTCTATCGCCCGTGTTCTTTTATACTCTCCACAAAGTGAAATGGGGGATTTATCGCTCGTTTCGTTCCGGATGCGACAGCGCGATCGAAATAGCAGTCCGTGTGGTCGGACTGACTGTTAGCAAGTGGTCCGTCGAGCCCAATTTCAAGACCGATCGATTCGTTGCAGCGAGCCTGATTAATTAGTAGTCCCAAAGTGAACGCGTGATCAAGCTGAGGCTGTTAAATGCGAATCAGTCTAACCCGCAGGTTAAATCTTGACCGAGAGAAGATTAAACGAGCATCGTCTGCGACTTGAATTTTACCCCCTTATTCTCGCTCGCTCCGTTATGCGATTAAACGAGGCCGTAGCATCCAACTTTTACTTTACGTAGGTACTGGTGCCGGTGCAAGAGAATTTTAAAGCAGCAATCTCGGTCTCGAGAATTCGCCGACAGCCTCTCTGATCGTCTTATCGCTCTGGATTAAGGAAAAGGCGAAGATGAGCATGGCACACGAACAAAATATTATTTTCCGAAATTATTTACTGTTAGGTACATTGTTTTTATTATTGCCTGCCGTTATTATCTCTTGTTGTATTAAAGATTAATTGTGTTACATTTATACGTCCTACGTGACGCTGTCTCATATTTTAGTTTTGCTGTACCTATTGTTAGAAAATTAATTATCTTTATAATTACCTTAATAAGCTTACGTTTTAGAGAATTACATTAATCTCTTGCTTTTTTGTGACTTGCTAATGTAATGATTTTTTATTTATTTATATTTATCTGAAGTTATTCCATTAAAATTTTAGACATTCAGCTTTAAATAAAGGTTGTTATTCCATCTTGTGTATATAGGTTTAAATGAATATCTTCTTATTCTAATGTTATATACTACAACTTTGATTAAAGTATGTTAAGTATCCCCTGACAAGAGTTAAGAATACGAAATTAGCGCACGGACGAGAGAGTTAGTGTCTTGTGAAAACTATTTAATAGTCAAGTATTCTTGGCAGAACTGTTGAATTGAAGATCGGAATACCACTGTAAGCTTCCCCTTTCTTCGTGGATTAACATAGCTAAACCTACGATTCAACGATGGTATCCACCTGTACTGCATTCAGCCAGTTTAATCCTTTTGGCAACGGCATCGTTGGAATGCGAAGTGGGCATGAATGGCCGTGGTGTCAATCCACTAATGTGTCGATAACAGAACGTAGAAGACCCTAAATGTCACACTCTCTTATCCGAGCGTAATTATTGCAGTAGTGGATTACAGTAGTGGCTAAATGTCATTACATGATACGTTGCAATGTACAACAAGATGAAACACTAAAAAGCTGATATCTATGTGATGAAAGTGAGAATTTGTTGAATTTGTCGGTTTCGAATATCTCGAAATAAAAATATTTCAACGATTGATAAGCTGCATCTTCTGTTCCGTGACCGGAAAAGAGGAAAGAATAAAAAAATATAGCATGCGGAATACAAAGTGTGCTGTAAAAATTTGCTGACAGATTAAAAAAGAAAAAATTAAAATTGAATTTCAAAAGAGAGAAATGCAAAAATGCGTACTAAATTTCGGGATGCATGCAAATCGACTAAATAAGATAATGAAATAAAGATGCTTTCTTTTACCTTCCCTATAGGGAGATAACTGAAACTCGACCTAAAAGCACCGTATTCCTCGACTTGGCACCGCAATGCAATTCCGTACTTTGCGCGATTAAGTTTTTCGGAAACCCCGTTTACCGCGTTACACGGAGTTTATCGCTTTACGCGGCGACTCTCGGGGGTGGTTGCGCGGAGTCGCTGTGTGAATCGGGGGCGAATAAGAGGTCGTGCGAATTCGCCGTCGACTTTCCGCTCCCGCGCTTTGCGAGCGAGCGGAAGGGCCGCGCAAGGGCCGTTTGCAAGAGCGAAGCCTTCGGGGGCAAACAAGTCGTGTGCAAGTCGCGGGGGTGTGGTGGTCGGCAAGCTTTGCGAGGTGCCCGTAGTTCGGCTGGTGCGCCGGTGGTCAGGTGGGGGTTGACCGTGCGCGCGGTGCGGGGGGGTGCGGTGGGGGCGAGAGCGAGCTCGTGAAAATCCATGGTGGGGGCTTCGCAAGCCGCGAAGCAGCAGTGCGTCGCGACTCTAGCTGCCACGCGGTTGTCTATCAATTTATTCTCACCATCGGGGGTGTCCTCCTTGTACCTCCTCGTAACAATCAGTGACCGGCCGTAAATTCGTCAATTTGGCACACGCTCACCCCGCTCAGCTCTTTTTCTCTCATCCTCTCTCTTTCTCTCTCTCTCTCTTTTCTCTCCCTCCCTCTGTCTTTCTTTCCTTCCCCTCTCTTTCTTATTCTCTTTCTTTCTGTTATTCGCCGTCTTTATCTCTCTTTCTCTCTCTCTTTCTCTTCTATCTCATTCTCTCGATAAGCTACCCCATATTCTACCTCCGAACCGCTTCCACCATTTGGTCCGCCGTGGTCGCGCTGTCAAAGTCGCGACTCCGTCCGGCGGTCTCTCCATTCTGGTCCCCGATAGCGCGCCGCGTTCACCGCGAGGACTACTTCCCGTGACTGTTGGTCTCCGTCGAACACCATGGTACGCAGCGAGACGTCGTGTGCCGCTTGAGAGTGTTGCCCCGTGAAAAACGTGCAGCCGCGCCAAGTGAACGCTGGTGCCCCTCCATCGGCGAGCCGCGGGCCGGTGCGCGTTTCTCTCGCGCGCGCGGCGCACCGTACCCCGTTTCCGTGAGTATCCCGCATAAACTCCNCCTCCCCCGCTCGCGTCCCAGCCAGCCAGCGCGCGGGGTGCGCGAGTACCCGAATATTATTCGGGTACTCGATCTTCGATCCGAATCTGACTTGGGTAATTGCGACGGTTCAAGGCCGTGGGTTAAACCGGCGACAGCGGAAAAATGAATCCTCGCTCTCCCGTGCAATTGGAGCAACCGAAATATCCTGTTGGTACCCGGACTGGTCTCGGATATTCGCCGTGCCCTGCATGTTGTTTCAACGTATAGAAAACTCAGATATTTCGCGAACCGATCGCAGCGAATTCGTATCCGATTGATTTTTACGAGTACCTCTCGGTATCGATACTCGAGGTGCGCTCGACGTACTTGACGTATATAGCGAGGCCGTAGATTTTCGTGTAGAGCGACAATAAATTCGACACCTGATCCTTAACCGCCGCTCCGGTAAATATAAAACACGTTTATATATCACCGGAGACAAAATTCCTCGATACACGACTTCCTTCCACGTTACGGCTCGTAGATACTCTACGCAGGAGCGATATGGATTGTGGTACTTGGGCTTATCAAAAAATGAGGCAACGCGTTAGCGCGCCACAATCGTAAAATTTATCGCGCGCTCGTTGAGAGCAGAATTAATTTGTCGCCACCGGCAAAATCTATTATTTGCACGAGGGACATTATTTGCGATGACATTCGACGACGGCACTTTATTACATTCGAAAACTTCATTACGAGATGCACTCTTGATTAATAGACTTGGGTACGTAATCCTGTCGTCTGCCGCTGCAAGTGTATCGCTAATAAGTATCCTTACATATACATGGATCTCTCGTTCAATTAAATATTTTATATTCCGAGAACGGAAACTTCGCCTTTTCGAAAAATTTACATATAAAACGAATAAAAAAGAGCTAACGGAAATAATAGCGCTCCTCATCGAGATCTCTTTCCAATGTGCCGTGCGTTTTCTGGGTAATTAATTCGTTTATTGGGTTATCAATTCACTGAATTAATTGATCAGGCGGAAAACCGTGATTTCACGAGGCGCAATTTGTGGCCATTAACTTTATAGGATAGCTCGACTCGGAAAAATAGTGCAGGGCTTGTAACACGACGCATTATGCAAAAGAAAAGTTATCTCACCTAAGACGAGACCACTTATCGGAAAAGTGGACTAATCGACGTTTTCTGGAGTAGGGGCTCCCTCGATAATACGGTGACATACATATTCTCACCTTAATGGAGCGTGCCACGGCGATAAGAACGGCAATTTCACTTCACATCCGGAGGCGAGCCGCGAACCAGTTTTTTGCGAGCGCCGCTGATTACGTCGAACCGCCTTCATTCGAGAACAACAAATCGATAGTTTACGCCCATCGTGTGCCCCTTTTATAGCGTATTTATATTAGAAAAAACCATGACTCCTCTCCCCACGCCTGGGCGTCGTTGCGCGCATAGATTGCGAGCTGGAACGAGCAAGGTCGAGGGTCTCGTCCAAGTGTCATAATATATTCATGGCTTATCTACATTGCGTATCGCTATCTGCGTTGATATTTTATCTATTCCTCCAGCTCGTACGCCATGGCGAAGTTATCGCTGCTCGGTCTCCGAGTGTCGGGAAAGCCTGGACTAGCCAGACGGAACATTGTCTCCAACTGTCGGTGCTTAAATGGGATGTCGCATAATCGCCGCAGACCCTCCAGTTGTCCCCTCGCGAAATTTCAGAGTCAAGTTTCTTACACAGCGAAATTGCCGAGAGAGGGAAACATTATCCCTCGCGATCTTTTCCAGTTTCGATATTCGATATCCGAGTAATTAAATCGCCAATTAAAGCTCTGTTAAAATTAATTTCGCTTTGAATGTACTTCGTAGTACGTGAAATATTTATATTTCATTACGTCTTCATTTTCAGTAATTTGAAGATCGTTAGTTCCGACTTCTATATGTCATGGCGTTTTAACAGAAATCGATTTTAAATGCCACAGAAAACAATGTGCATTTATTTTCCAATAAGATTGGAATAACTTGTACTTGAAATGTGAACGGGAAGGAAGTGACGCTGTGCGCGATAACAAACGATGCCGATTATGCAGCAAAACACTTGTCTCTCTCTTCAGTTATAAATTTATATATTTTCGTTTTTCGCTTAATCCTACTTTACAGTATAATTCGTGTCAGAAATATGGTAACATTCTGTTTATAATTTTATATACCGTGTAATATGAAAATACATTTGAAGAATCGAAATGCGCATGTAAAATATACATTAAAATACAAATATGTAAGTGAAAAAATTATGAATATAAAAATTCTACTCTGAAATTCTGATATATATAAACTGTAATCATCTAAAGTGGATTTTGAAATTGGATGTATGCAAAAATGCTATTAAACCGACAAAAAGAGACGAGCAATATATATGTGACTGTTTTTTAAATAAAAACTCTGAATTTTTAATTTAATTTACTTGAAATCACGGATGAGCCATCTCAGTTTTTCGTCGTTTAATTAATCAACGTGCTCTCACACTGATGTATATTTAGAAGTAAATCTTAGATAATCACATTTCAATTAACGTAACTCCTGCGAGGGTAGGCTGACAATGAGCGAACTCGTTTGCCTTTGCGTGGTACGAATGCTTATTAGTAGGAGTACAAAATTCCGAATGAGAATTACGCTCACGTCATTGGCCGAAATTAATGGATCTGGAGTTTTGCCAGTTGTCTTTGCACGCGGACGAAATTTTCGCTTGTTCGCCGCACGAGAAACGAGAAGCCTTCTTAATGCCGGTCGGAAGTGCGTTGGCGCTTGGTAAACGGTATTAGCAAACTAGAAGTGTACGAATCCGAGACCACGACGAGGAGACATTGTTGCTATGAGCTATTTGCATTTCCCCGACTTCCACATTTGCGAGTCGCATTAAACTCGCAATTGGGGTGAACGTGTTCAGTAAACGTAGGTACAGCGACACGGAAGGGCTGCCGCTGACGTATGACGCATAAATAAGTACAGACGCAAATCTAAGCGGCACGACCAATGAAATTGTCGTGCTGTCGCCCCGGGAAAAGTCGGAATAATTGCCATCTTGATATATACTCGGGCTAACGTGGAATACTAACGGCAGGCAAGTTAAATAATAAGGTAGTTGAATCGAGTGGAAAAGTGCGGAATAATACGGCGAATCTCTAGGCCGGGGGAGGGAGGGATTAATTATAAACGTAATTACGCAACGTGCCATTCTCTCGCATTATATCAGAATTAATCGCTAAAATATAATCGGCTTTAAATATCTTTCCGTGCCAGGTCGCGTTGGCGACCGTGCGCAGGAACGGTTTCGATCTTTAAGTTAGATTTCCTTAACAAACCCTATTAAATGCGCTCGGCGATTACTTGTATCGACACGAACGACGTTCCCGGCTCGATTCCAAGCTGCCGCCGCGCCGCCGTGTAAATTAAATTGCTCAACCGCAGCCGCAGCGGAGATGCGTCCTTATTACTCTGATGGAAATGCCGCGAGTATTTGCAAGCAAATCCACCGGAATCCCGAAATCCCTGCTTGACTGTTTAAATGGACATTACTTTCAGTAACGTCGCGCGAACAGGTCCGGTCTGCTACTGCTGTCGAAACGTTTCTCACACCCTTCGGCCCGTGTTCATCCGCTGTCCGACCGAATATGCGGGACTATCCCTTGCCTGATTTCAAGGCTGAGCACGAAGACTATTTATAGTCAATATTTATGTAGGTCAGGTACTTCTCGGCTGCTCCCTCGGCTCTACCGAGGAATCTTCATTAGGCATCGTTATTACAGGTGCCCTCTTGATCAGCATATTTGACAAGGCGCTTGTTTAATAACGAAGTACAGCTCTCTGAATTCTCCGTCTCGTCGTCGACAGGAACGAGGCGTGCGGTTTATGCATTTTTAAAACTTGCTTCTCGAATCGGAAATCCGACGCTATAATGGAATAAAATGATCGACGAGGTTCATAAAATTATTTCTAGATTTGCATTTGGAAGAAAGGGTCGAGGAGAGAAAGAGAAGAGAGATGACACCGTCGAGAGACGGTGTTTTCAATCGCTCTGTGCAAAAAGGTGCTTTCTGTTTAAGAATTTATACGTGAATTGCGATACAACTCCACGCCTCGCTCTGCTCGCCACGCGTTCGGTATGAATTTTGCAAACACGTGAAGCAGTAAATGACACGACGGCGCTGCGTGACTGCCAATGGAGGTCACTTTATATATCCATTGTGAGACTCATGCAACAAATAGGAGTCGCTGTACCTCAAACGGGAGTGTTTTGAGAATATGCGCCGGGTGCTCTGCACGCACGGGATCATATTGCACGTTAACGTAGTGCGGTACAGTATTCCACATATGCGCCATATATCGCGCGAGGCAATATCTACTGCCGCATTTAATATAGCACTTTATCCAAATATCGAGAAGAAGAAACAGGTTGACGCGAAATTCGTGCGCAGCAAAGTTCAGCAATTTGAAACTTATTTTTCTCTTATCGAATCTATCTAAGGTACCGATAGTACTTAGCGATTGAATATGCGTTGAACTTTGAGAAAGCAGCTGAGCGATAAAACTTCTCACTTAGTTCCAAAGAACCTCTACTTCAACCGAATTTCCATTTTCGGATTAATCGTGAAGATGTAAGGTCGAGGATTAAAAAATTATGATAAAGCATGGATTCTCCGTATACTCGAATTGCTAAAATTTAATATAATGAATCTTTATGCTCAATGTGCTTTTTTGCCTCTAATATTTCATCCAAATGGCAATGCTAAAAAAAAAGGATTGTGAGAACTTGGCACAAAATTCATTGTTAAATTGATCATTGGAGTTTATATTCCTCTCATCGAGTGCATCTAGGCGTCGACGCTATTTAACAATTGATTATGCTTCTCACGAGTCGAACTTCAAGCAGGCGACAGGACGATAAGACAACTTCTCACTTAACTTTAATGAACTTCTGTTTAAACCGAATTTCTATTTAGACTTAGTCGTGAAAGCGTAAGGTTGAAAATTGAAGAAATACAATAAACGATGGACTCCCTCTCTGCTCAAATCATTAAAATTTAATATGACGGAGTCTTTGTACGCGAAGAGCGCTCTTCTGTCTTATTTAATATATTATTTCGTCGCTACCATCCAGATGGCAATATCGAAAAAAGAGGATCGCGATAACTTGGCGAGCAAAGCTCGCACGTTATAAAGTCGACCAATTTAGAGTTTATTTTCCTCTCATCGAGCCCATCTCAGCGTCGACAATACTTAGAGATTGACTATGCTACTCACGATCTGAACTTCGAGAAGGCAGGCTGAACGATACGATTAAAAGTTCCTACTTGATTCTGCTTCTCAAAGAACCTCTGCCTCAACCGAATTTCCGTTTCAGCCTCAGCCGCGAAAGCGTAAGGTTGAAGATTGAAAAATTACTGCTTTACTCGAGTCGTTAGAATTTAATACCCTACACACGAGGCACTTCTGCCCGGCTAATAATAGACCGCGAACACGTTTGTACGTTTCGCGACATCGATTCGGAGATCCATTATCATGCCGTGTAACGGCGGCGGCGAAGTCTTACTTTGTCACCCATCAGCCGGTGACATTCGCGCGTTAGCTTCCGACACACGCCGCCGGCGTGTGTACATGTACACATACGTGTCGGCCTCGCGCGCGACGCGCGTAACATATATTTTAGCCTCTGCGCGGCATTATAGAGCGTTATCGACAGCACGGAGCTGTCACGGGGAACGGCCGGAACAATTGAGCTACTTCGCTTAATTGCCGGCCGATCCGTCCGTCCGCGCGCCGCAAATGGAATGGAATGGAATGGAATATGGAGTGTATATCGCGTCGCAATCGATACGCGGTTTTACATACGCCACCCGCGCACGGCGTACACACGCTCCTTCGCGGTAGCGCGAGCGGATTCCGCGCGAGGGCGAAGTCGGACGAGGGAATTTCGGCCCGGGCTCAAACTGCCGAACTCACGACGGGATTGCACGGATGAGCGAGCTTAAATTATCCCTCGTGAGTCTCGCGCACTCTCAGCGAGTCCCCTGGATCCCGGCTAACCGGCCGTGGTTCCACCAAGATGAACATCGTTCCCGAAGGGAGCCGACCCGAAGACTTCCTCGCGTCTCGTCCTCGCGTCGGTCTATCTATTATTGATTGTGGTTGCAGATATTAATTATGCGTGTCTCAGTAAGACACCGGCCTGTCGTTACCGCGACGTTGCGTTAAATTCAATTTCTCCTGAGAGACCCTCCTTGACAATCGCGCAATCCGGAATTAAGTAAAATTGTAAAAAAATAATATTAGCACTCGAATCAATTGCCTGCCCTAAAAAACAGTGAATTTATATCGCCTCGAATATTGCGATTCGAAAATTTTGTACGAATGGAGATTTCCATTTTTCACAAAATATGTTTTTATAGCTCTAGTTTAAATTCTCTTCATTTTTCTACAACAGAAAAATATATTTTCATTAAAATTTTTTTTATTCCGCCTCGATAAAGTTCAAGTTGCCGTGTAAATAACCAACGTTAACCAGTCGTAAAAAGGTTTATGCAGGTTTAAACCGTTAAATCCTTAAACGTCTAGATCGCGGTAAAATACTCGATAGGAAGCTTCGTTACGGCGGCCCTTGATAAATCACTGTCTTCTTTACAGGTGATTTCCACCTCCCGGAGGATGTAAACGCGCGTAATCTCGTCGGACGGGCCCCATCCCACCCGCCCTTTTCGAGCTTCAATGAGGATCTAGGATAGGATAGGCTTGCATCCTTGAATTATCGGTAAGTCGCTGCTCAATATCTGTTCTCAACATCGTCTTCAATCAGCGCGTTTACCCGCGGCGCCCGCGTAAGTGCGAATTCCGACTTTGGACCGCACCTCCGGGGGCCGGCGGCGGATAGAAAATATCGCAATCCGAACCATTAATCACGAAGCGGCGTGTATAACGCCCGCGAACTTCACGAGATCTCGCGCGTCGGCGTAACGCGAGACGAGATGACGACTCGCAAGAAACGGAACGTCCCTGAATGCGATGATAAAATATCTCGTCAGTGTGGAGGAAAAAAAAATATAAATACGCTTTGGACAAGATATATTTCACGCTTACGCGTAGGCACTTACTCGGGAATTAGGGCGAGCTTAGCGCCGCGAATCGCTGAATGCGATTTTTCAGAGCGTGACATTTTCAATAGGTGCGATTTTCTACTTGAACGCGCCTACACGCGGTCGGAAACGTCGTCGTCGCTAACGTAAATTTTATCCTAAATACAGGGAAAATGACTGTGCGTGATTCATTGTGCGCCAGTGCGGAATAGAACTAAATTTCGCTACAGGAAATCGATATTGTATTATTGATCGCGTTCTTTCCCCTCCCCCTCCAACCCGGCTAATGCAGGCAGATATAATAGACTATGTATAGATTGTACATAGATTTACATAATAAAGGGTGACATTCTATTTTTTTTCTCTCTTTCGCTCATCCTCTTTGTCTCTTCGTTTAAACATTCATAGAGAAATGGATCTGTTTTGACGGATTTGTTTGACCGAGTCAATTAATTTCCACAAGGAGCGTCTTTCAAACGAGAACCAAACTTGTTAGTTTTATGGCAACGAATATTTTTTCCGTCCAACGTTTGATCTTAACAAAGTGTTTGTATGGAGATAGACGTCTGTTTCACTTTGTGGCTAGTTTCTCATTACGTGCTTTATGTGTGTTATATGAGTAAGCATAAGAGAAAGATTCCGATCTAGCTTTATTTTGCTTTAACGGCCTGAACTAGACGTTTGATAGCGTCTTGCCGTAAAAGTAGCTCTAAGGCTTGATTAACCCAGATTGTATGACTTTATAACTGGAAACCACAGGCATCGGCAACTCCACTCTGCCGCAGGCACCACCAATTTCAGGCATCTCCGAACACAATAGTCTTTAATGAAGGAGAGAATGTCCCGTAGAATTAAGAGCTAATATACCGTTATAGATGTTTGTTGCAAATTCTTTAGATTCTACCCCCTCTAATCTCTAGAGAATAATCGTGAATTAAGGATAATTGCATTCATTATATAAATAATAAGTCAAGCCAGTAAAGTTAATATCCATTTTCGTCTCTACTGAATATATATGTCATCCTATAGAAATGATTTTTAAACGATAAATTGTTTCCTGAATTAAAAAACATTTTTCCGACATGTTTGGCACAGTTTTGCACGCGTATTATTTTTATTTCACGGTACAGTGGTCAAACATGCGTGTTAATAACAGTCGAGGTATACGAGAAATCGTCTGAATATTTCTGATATATTCAACTGTGCGTGTAGGCTCGCGATATTATATTACGCGTTATATGCATAAAGCCACCTATTTTCACGGTTGATTTCATCCTGTCTCTCTCTCTCTCTCTCTCTGCTGCGGAATCGCGTCCGCGCGATCAGTTTTGAATTCAGGAGAACGTCCGCGCGCGTCGTTAAGAGCACGGTACGGGAGCCGCATATGCGCGAAAGTCTGAGCCGTAACTTTCAACAGCGGTGAAATATCTCTTGGCGGTATCTGCCGTGCATTCGTCGGCTCGCGTCGAGATCGAATCGCCGCATCCTCCGCTGCGTCCCGTCGCAATTTGATCGCGCACACGGCTGAGCCCGACTTTAGCATCCCCTCCGGCAGTACCGGGGGGGGTCTGAGCTGAAAAATCGCGCTGATATTTTTATATCGGGAAACCGCGCTGATTTTACGACTGCTCCACAAATTATCCGGGCAGGGGGATACATATATCGGCGAAAGCGATTTGTTCGTCGCGTAATTCGAAATCGATTTCAGCGGAACTCTCAAGCTTGCTGAGCTTTTGTACCGGCAGAAGTCATTCTACTAATGGAATAAACGAGAGAGAACGTTAACTGAAGCAAGTTTTCTTTCAGCTCCGTATTTATTATTTAATTCCGCCGCCACGTCATTTTAGGTACGTCGCCTTGTTGCATCGAGCCATTAAATTTACACGAGAAACATATGAACTTTATTGTTATTTTGAATTACACTTCCATTACTCTTCCAAATTGCAATTCAATGTTCACTTTTGTAGATCGTGGGAAGAATGGTAATTTCTCGCATTGGATTTTTCCCAGTAGTAGTAGAATCTAAAATCTCTAATGCATTCTACTCAATCAATTTTACGCTCCTATTGTTTCACATAAATGGTCCTGCATAAAGTTTTCGGAGAAGAAGTTTAGGAAAATAAATTGGATATAATCTGCTTTAGTTTAATAGTTTTCACAATTTCGCGCTCAATTACCTCGGGTCATTGTACGTAGACGACAGATTGAGCCAACTGCTCTTTTACCGGCTCTAATCCCAACGACAGCGAGCGGGAGTTATCCGAGTTATAAGACACTGAATGGGAATCGATATTCTCTCTCTCTCTCTCGGTCGCGGCTGATAGAAATACGCAAATACCGGAATGCATCGCATGCCAAGATTCGAAGCAAATTCCCTTGCTCGGGACACAACACGCGCTAAGTTTATTTGCCTCGTTGAATTATTTATCACGCTCCCGTGTCCTGACGACACGTTAATGCCGCCCACCCCCCCACATTCCCGCGCCCTCGGACTTTATAATTTATCGCGGACGGCCGCGATAACGAGGCGTCGATAAGAGAAGCCTTTAATACAGCGCCTGGATGCACGGGGGCTGTTCGATTTCGCAGAGAATCCACGCGCTCCGTCGTGTTGTTACATGAACTAGATATTCTAGGCATTAACGCGATTCATCACCCGCTGCGAGAAGTAACGTCCCGTCCCGAGGCTGCCTTTCAATAAGCGACGAGGGAGATTGAAATTACCCCTGTGGGGTAACGCAATTTCTCAGCCCTCTTCACTCCGGGGTTCGTATTCGAATTAATGAGTTTTGACGGAAGTCCTTCCGGCCCCTGTTCCGACTCGTGTACACGTCCGCGCTATCGCGGCCCGGTAATTTGTTTGTTCCATTTGCGTCTCCATCGGCGGTACGTGCGAAGTCACGCCGACGCCGACGCCGCGCCGGCGAGGCGTGTATTCCGCATCGCCGTAATTTACAAACGGCCGATTGGATCGGAAGATAGCTGTCAAATTCTGCGTCAAACTCCAACTGACGCCGTCGATTTCGCACACACATAAACACACACACAAACACACACACGGCGCGTGCGCGCGCGCGCGTCGCGATACTCTTTCCTGTATTTCTGTATTTTCTATATTTTTGCAGGGAAGAGAAAATGAATTTTTATCTTCTCATTACGCAGTTATTTCGCGTTATACATCGCGATAATAAAACGCATGACCTGTTACATACGACACGATGTTATTACCAATATTACTTCGCCTCCGAAGTGCGGTTCAACTAATTTCCATAAATACATACGAAAGGGCAGCTTAATTAGATAGAACTGGTTTTATGTCAAAGCACCGCGCGCTTATGTATGCGTATTGTGTCCGACGTTATACAGAGAGTAATATCAGCCGGCTAGTTGGCCGGCTGGAACAATGTATATGAATGGCTATAAATGTTGTAATCGACGTGGGGTATAACGAGGGACTTTGTGGCTCGGAGAAAGTAGGTGATATAAGTGTCCGTACTTACGGGTCTAAGTCGCTAAGACGGATGTGGGCCGTGTTCGAGCACGGTCGCCATCGAGGACCGACGTGTCGTTACCCCATTGTTACCCCATTTTTGCTGTGCGAAATGCGAAGACAGAAAAAAATCCTCCGATACAAATGAGTCTCTTAACAATTATTTATCTTAAATTATTAATTTTAATTGGCCATAAAACTGTTGGAATTTCTGTGTCGCGACCCTACCGAGCTCAACCCTTCGTGGACCGTTATTGTCGGGGCGCACAAGTAAAAATAGACAAACGGGATATCCGTTTCCAAGGGTGAACGTAAGTGTTTGTGTGTAATATATAATAGATCTAAATATATGTAGCAAACGATAATTATATTTATCGGTAACCTACGGAAATTAAATTCTGCGACACGTATGGATCCTATTTTTATGGTAAAATAAAAACACGGTTATTTTTTATAACCCCTTCCCTATATTTTAAGATTGGAATTACGTGTCCACCTGTTCTGTGTACGGTGGAGAAAGGAATAAATAATTTCCCGCCTCTGAGAGAATGCCGGGTCGTGAGGGATTCGCGAGTGTCGTGACGTGTAGGAGGATGGACATTATTCACAACGTGACCGCGCTACTCCGATGACTATATTATTAAACAATTTTTTTTATCAGGGCAGACGAGAGTTTGTGGAAAGGCTGATCAATATGCTACGAAACGCAAGCGTATATCTTGGGCACGGGAATCCAGGGTGGAGATACCGTTCTGCTACCGTCCTGCGAATCTGGTGATAAATCGATATGGCTTTTGTTTATCTTAATGATTGTACACGTCGCCTCGTCGGCGGGAACCCTTCATTAGGGAGAAAGATTCGTTCATGCGCGACGAAGATCTCTGATTGCGTGGATCCATCAATCAGGCGCAAATGATACGTTATATTAGGGGAAACGGTCAAGGTTACGACTCGATATTGGCGACTCCCGGCGAGTAGAGAACGGGTCACCTATGAATAAACGCTCGAATTTTGGCCCCAACGCGTTTTATTTCCGTTGGCGCTTCCACCCCCTACAGCTTCAACTCGCGGTGTTAGATGTATTATGCAGGGGCTCCGAGTTAATTCGGTATTACCGCTGTTACGATGGCGCTTCTTCAAGCAATCTGGCTAAAATATTCAGCGACGAACGGAGATGCCGATTCGTCTCCGGTCGGGTGGTCACCGTCTCCCTCTCGTGGAGCGTAAACGTGGATGAAATTAAACGGTTCTTTTGCTCGCCCGGCAATTAATTACGCGATTTCATCTTCTGTGATCACCTTAAGGAATTAATTTGAAGAGTGTTCGCGCTATTTCAGCGCGCACAACAGTCCGCATATTAAAAAAGCAACATTTTTCATTTTCTCACACATCGTATGTTTTATATATATATATATATATATGATTTTCAAAATAAAAAAAATTGTCATAGATGCATTATGCATGTACATATATTTTACGTACGTTGCGGAGGGCAATCTCTAAAAAAAATCTCGTTTGGGGTATTTTTGACTGGACGCGATGCTTCTCTGATGCTGCAGTGAAATATACGTGGACACTGTATATATTTGCATTCACACAAATGTGCACTGAGATGAAAAGTTATGCAACGGAGATTTGAAACATCTTGATAAAATTTACAAAAGCGACAAATTTGTATGTGCAAACGTGTATACGTTTATGGACTTCATCGATCGATATCTCGCTGCGAGCCAATATCTCCACGTATCAAATGTCAAAATACGCAACTGTTTAAAGAGAGGGTGATTTTGATTGATTAATCTTAAAAATAAATGTCTAAAATACACGATGTAATATCACTGTCCGATCATTATTAGCTCGTTTTACTTGTTGACGCGAGAAACTCGATATAAGAACGTACGTCTGAAATAATAACGGTATAGAATGTGCAATGTACGAATAAATTACTTAATGTAATACATTTTTGTCTCGTAATCACTTCGTAATTGAGCAATCATCGTTGGCGAAATTTTCCGTGAAATAATTCCGCCGCGTAAAGGGCAAAATAAGAATTTTCCATACGAGAAAACGCACTCGCTGTGCGGAAAATATAGTTCCATTACTTCTACATCTTTTGACAATTGTGCACGTAATGTACAGTTGTAATGTACGCCCATGCATTTTTCGTAAAGAGTGCAAGTCGCGTGAAATGAGCGTTCTCGCGACGACTTTAGCTGAAATCTAGTTATAAAACGCAGATCGTCACGGTGTGTTTCGCTTAGTTACGCCGTAAAATATACTCTCTCCGGGGAAATAAAAGGGCATTTCAAGAATCGATTTCTACATCCGCGTGACCGACATATCGCGTCGCCGTTGAAGGGGCATGATCTCTCGTTTATGTTATTGCGCGCGGAAAATTCATCGCGCGCGTGCACATAATGCGTCCAAATGAGAAAGGCTTCGCTGCATAATTATAAATAACATTACCGTTATTTGTATTACAAATACAGGGCGATGCGTCTCTTTTATGTCATCACTGTGCGTCGCCGTGATATATCATCGAAGATAAATTCTGCGGAATATAGCTCACGGCCACGCCGCATAAATTTCTGACAAATCCGGTGGCGTTTCTGCATCAACTGTATACCATTGTTGAAATATTTTTTGCGTGACCCTTTCGCATCGACTGCGGCGGCCGTCACGGGCAACGTTATTTCCTTTAAACGAAATATTATCTTTATTCAACGAAAATACATTAACAATAATTTTATGCTCGTTACAAATTGACCTTAAAATGCCGTGTCTCAAACAATGCCACAATACGTATCGTAGGAATATTTTTATTCGGAAAAGCAAGAAATGCATTATCTCAGATGATGTAAAACTGTACCTCCTTACATTACTGTTTCGATTTACGGCAAAATAGCATTACGGAATAATAATAAGTTGCAATACGTTAGAGAATTGTTCGTTAGCGATATAAATCTTCGAACTAAAATGGAACGGGCGAAACGCTACTTTGAAGTTAGATGAGATTGTGGAAGTATGAACGCGGTATTAGGTTACTACTGATTGTCGAAAATAATGAGACGCTGTTGATAATGAATGTCGCTTCGAAACTTCGCCGGAAAGTGATTTCGGTCGGCGAGTTTGCGTTGCCTCAATTTGTTAAGTGCTTTTTCAGTATAATCGATTTTCAGGGGTCAGGCCGTGTATCTCGCTCGGAGACAACTGAGATAATTCAACGCGCCTCCAAAATTTTATATTCCGCCGGGCAAAGTTCGTGCTTGTATTTTCATTTTCTCGGGCTTTCGGTTTTGTATCCGTCTGTCGCTCGGATAAGACCTCGGCGTCGGCTTTGGCTGCACTCACTGACATTTCCATTCGGTGTTTATCGCATCGTCTTTTCCCGCAGAAATCTCTCTATATTTATTTTACATTGGTCGCTTGGTTGTCAGGGCCCTACTATGAGGTTTTACTGCTGATATATTGATGATAGGATTTAATACACAAACGAAATTGGAGCTCCTGGCACATTGGTTGTACTGACGCGTCCCTTTATGTATCTTTTTACATATCAAAAATTTGCGCAATGCTTTAT
Source organism: Tetramorium alpestre (assembly GCA_021460005.1). NCBI lineage: Eukaryota > Metazoa > Arthropoda > Insecta > Hymenoptera > Formicidae > Tetramorium > Tetramorium alpestre. Next base: position 703,289 of record JAJVSH010000063.1, on the reverse strand, counting down.
TTCACTACGCAGAATGTAGCGTCAAATTTGAGACTTAATATTATGATCATGTTCCAAAAGTTTCAAGTCGACTTTTCATTAATGAAGGCCGTTAGTTGTTGCAGTTTTCAAAAGTTTAAAGTCAGACATCTCGGCAATTAAGACTCGTGCTCTTTCAAGTTTCTTTAAACTAAAAAAAAAGCGAAAAAATTAACTTCAAATGAACTGACAATTAAAGTTATTTTATTTAGTTAATTAAACAAGACTTACAATTTATTTTCACACAATTAAATTAAAATTTTTCATTTAGTTTTTTATTCGAAAAATATTAATTGTAAAGAATATACATATTTTTTATTTCTATATATACATATATAAATACTTTTATGACATATTTTAAAGATGAAAGCAAAAAAGTAAAAGAAATCGATTGAATGGAAATGTATTATTCTAGGAGATTGAAATCGATTTTTTGAAATACAAATATACATCGTTCTTTCCATCAGTATCTTTACAATACTAAACGTATATAAAAGAACTTGTACGACATTGGAAAATTAAAAAGCTTCAGTAAATTAAATTTTAAGATTGAAATTAAATAGAAACTCAGACTTTCATTAATTTTAAGCTATATTTTAACTAGCAGCGTAAAACGGAAGATTTAGTTATTAAGATATTTAGCAAAAGTTAAAAATTTACGAATTATCCGCCGTTTTGGTGAGAAAAAAAATTTGTTAATAAAAACATAACAATTTTAATGATAAACGAAATTGTAATTTAGAATCGGTCGTTGAATTTTGATTGTGGATGGACTATGTGTTCAAATCAACGATTATACAATATTACAATATTCATGAGAATATTCACGAGGACGGGAAAATATTTCTCGTTCTATATACCGATGCTGGAGAGTTGACCTGGAGACGTAGTTACATAGAACAGTATAACAGTCATCCCATTTCGTAATTTAAACGAGAAACTATGTAACTTGACATAGAATATACTTCGTTGCATGTCCGCCCAAATAACTGCAAATTTTCTATTTTCTCTATTTTATTTAATCGATGTATATGTATTTCACACAATGATTATTATATAGTATAATTATATCTATCATTATTATATGTATGTATATTATTAAGTCATTATATATAATTGCACTAATATTATATAATAATTAATAATTGATTGTTACAAAATTTTGCTCTCTCTGGTATTATGATATTATTTTACATGCTTTTATTTCCAAAAATATCAACTCGAACTATAATAGATTCGTATATCTGAGGTAAGACGGAAGAAGGTAGATATTGTACTTATTTGAAATCTTTTCCTCTATTCGTTCGAATCTTCACGAAATATAAAATCTCGAATATTTTGAAACTCGAGCTTTTCCCTCTTTTTCATATCTCTTTTTTATTATTGTTATAATGAAGGTATTGCAACGCCGTTATCGCAATCGAATTGTCTTGATTACAGCGTCTCGAGTGTCGCGCTTTTAATTGTTGGGGGTGAGTTGAGCTGCGACCGTCGCAATTGCCGCAATTGCGGCGAGGATCCGTCGAACGAGACGTGGTCTGTTCGAAAATGTGTGGACGGCATTCGGAGGTCGATAAATTAGAAAGGAGATCGGCCGGGAATTGTCGTCGATTAAAAAACAAAATCTCTATCGAAGACATTTGCGATCCTTGTGTTTTTAATGCGCGATCTTGACGAAGCTTTCACGATTGTCAGCGCCATTTTGTTTTGCGGTTTAGTTGCACGTACGTTGCAATTAGGATGTATTTTTATGAACTTAATAGACTCATGTTCTTCGGAAAATAAAAAAATGTATTAATCCAATTAATTTTGTCATAACTGGATAAATTTTCATGAAAATGATAGCATCGTTTTTTCAAATTTAGGAACTAATAAAAATGTTTATTGCAAAAGAGCATTTTAAATTACATTATTGTAATTAAAAATAAATTTACGAGGTTGTGAATCGAAAATTATGAATACTTGAGAGTAAAAGGGCGTAAAATCGAAATGACGAAGTTATTGCGGATGAGCACCATAACACGAGTTTGTGGCATAATAAAAATATCATAATTCCCCTTTCTCTGCCCGAGCAATGGCAGTTTGCCTTTGCCAACAGTCCATTGTATCCTAATCGGCCAGTAGCGTGTATAACGTTGCAATCGATTGAAGCTAATAAGAGCGTGCTGACCGAATAATTCACAATTCCAACAGAAACTCAATGAGAAGTATGTATCATGCTATGTTGCTTTAATTCTTCAAATACGACTTATTAGAGCCGTTATTTCTGATATTACTCCGTAATAGAAAATAGGAAGGAATTATGAGAGCTAAAACGTTTGCGTGAAAATTATTAAATTACACACTAGGAAATTATTTATTTTGAGAATAAAATACTGTTCTTTTAGAGACAAAGATTCGGATGTGTCAGTGATTGTAAAACGTTTCTCATTGGGTTACTTTTATTAGCCACTGCATTAAAGCTTTAGCAACTTTAACAATTTTATTTTTACTATATACTTCATCTTCGTGAAAAACAAAATAAACATCTCTCGAGAATTAATTGTTTTTGACTTTTATGTAGCAACTACATAATAACTTTTATATTGTGCTATACCGAACAGATCGATAGAAAGTCGGAGGGCGAGGCTGTTATCAAATTCATAAGGTGATAGCAGAAACAACGCTGCGGAAATGAGTTTCCATAAAATCCAACAGTGAAAACAGCGTAGGCCCGGAAAAGGAAGAGAACAGGAGGGCAAGAAAGACAAAGTCTAATTAAATCATTAGACCGGGATTGTATTTTGAGCTTAATTGTCGGTACTCTTGAGAGGCATTCTTGCTTTCATTGTCTGGTCGGTTCGGGTGAATGGCGGCAATGCCATATGATATGTCATACGGTGGATTTTAATGGATTAATTACACGCAATCCGTGCTCGTCAGTTGAACTTTCAGGCTGTGCGTGACATCAAAGTCCGCAACGCTCGGTCGTGCGCTCTCTCGATCTATTTGCCGGCGATCCTGACCTCGTTGTACATGTGTGTGTGTGTGTGTGTGTATGTGTTGCCGCCGCTGCGTTGAGAATTGCCAATGGGCGTACACGGCACGTCCAATGCTCTGCGGCAATAAACAAAATCGAATGGACACGGCTCGTTAATTACCGTGTGTCTCTCCGTGTGATAGTCGATGCGAGCGTTATTCACCCGCGAATCAATCTGAATCCTTTTCAGACTGGCCGAAAGTAACGGCCGTTTCAAGCGCGCGTTTCTGGCGACGCATGCTCTGGAACCGTGTATTCGATTAATCGGGCAAAGGACTGTGTAATGGAATCTAATCGGAAGTTTGATCGATCTCTGTCCATTTATGCCCATCTCGACAATGGAAACCAGGCGCGAGTCCGCCTTGTGCAACGGCGAAGTTTTCTTTTTGTCGCGAATTGTTACGAACTCTCGTTTGTAACTTTTATCGCGGTAAAAAGTGTGTAAGAGAAGGCTATATTCAGTTCAGAGCTATAGCCTGATTATTTCTGTTGTCATTGATTAAATCTCTTTTTATTTGCCGTAGTATGGACTTATCATGTCACGTCACGTTTACTTTTCTTTTTCAAATGGTATCCAGTATTAATAATAAGCGTAATCTAATTACACACTTTATTCAGCACCATTGAAGAGAATTACGGCCTTAGAAGCTTGGTTAATTGACCACAACTCTGCGCCGTTCAATAATTACGTACATATTGATGCACTTATTGATCAAACTTACTCCTTTCTTCCTTAAAAGGCATTACCGATCGGAAAATGGCAAAAGGATCTTACCAAAGGACAGATGATGAGACTTATCCATAAAGTATCGGCTTCAGGCGATCAGATGAATTTCACAGAAGACGAAGGAATTAACGATGCTATCGCGTTTACGTCACGTGATAAAAATAATCTGTGAGAGCACTCGTTGCGCATTTACTGTCAAGTTTATTCCAAAGATAGAGAATAGTGCTTACTAAATAATTTAGACCAGTTTGTGTCAGTCACTTTTACGCTCAATTGCGCCCATCTAAATTCATCGGACAGAAATGATATCGCATTGACGTTTTGACACACTCCGGATCTGTTCCATCCACTTTTCTCGCGGCTCGCATTCTTCCTCCTGGCTTCGTCTTTCAAGGTTCGATCGATCGCGGCGGGACAACACGAAACACGTACCCTCCGCTGCTTTAGAACTCTTCGGCCGGCAGGATGGACCCGAGTCTTCTTCGAGTACGGCACGTTGAATACTTGATGGTGACCGAGTCAAACCGTACCGAAGTATCCCACCGACTATCGGTCCCGGTCGCCGATACGATATTGACGAAAATGAAAAAAGTTCCCGCGAGCGCGGTCTACCGCTCACGGAATTCCCATGCTAAAAATTTATTCGACGGACGTGCGCTATCGATTTTTCGTCTCCCGTTTACGTTGGACGTTTTTACAGATGCTTTTTCCTCCCCCCCTTCGACCCTCGTCCTCGTTGCGGCCTTAGCGATAAAAAATGCGGCTATGTAAATGAGAAAACGCGAACGCGGTGTGCGATTCGTTTCTGGGACGTGTCCCTTATGGACGGACGGTGGGCAGGCGGTGCTCGGAACTCTATATACCGCTCGGAAGACGAGTCGTTGAAGAAACGTATATTTAACGTTGTGAAAAAATTAATAGGGAATTCTCGCAAAAGTCTCCTTTCGCAATTTCGAAAGAAAAATATAGTTACTTTTGGCCTCAACCATAATTTTATAATATTTCTAACAATAAATATGATAAACTTAACTATATGCATCATTACGTTAACCATAATTATCGTTAGAAATATTATAAAATTATGGTTGAGGCCTGCAAAAATAACTATATTTTTCTCTCAGTGCGATTTCGATAATTGCCTGGCGGCGCGCAACCATTTGGAACTGGCAAGCTTACCTAGCTATTGTCCATAAGTAAACTACCGGCCGCGAGTTGCGGATTAATTAAAGAGCGATATAAGAAAAGTTACCGCTGAATGGAACCCACCTCCTTACTTCTTCCGCTCAAGTTCGTCAAGTGTGTGTGTGTGTGTGTATGTGTGTGTAGGGGAAAAATATAGCACCATACGCAAGGCACGGTCTACCGAAACTTGAAATTAGAGAGAGGTCGTTACCCACCATATACTATCCGCTAGATTTATGGGCATGCTGTAAATAAGTTACAGAAGTTAATTCGGAGTGAGTTAAGTTAGAATGAGTTATGAAAGTCGTGGAAGTCGTGGCGCGATAGAGAGAGAAAGATATGGAAAAAACATATTCTGCACTTTGATTTATCTCGTATGCGGAATTTTTCTCTCCTCGTGCCGTGATCTTCGCCGCGGTGCCGCGGCGAGCTCGCGGAAAAATATCTCCACATAATAAAAGGCAAAACTGTTAATTGCAAAATTTTTGTTCCTTACGGGGGCGTTAATATTACATTTAATGCTACATTCTCATATTTCTGGTTTTTTAGATTGCATTCCGGTCGCGAAATTTATAGCGAGAAGCGCAATGCGAGCAGTCGAGCGGTCTAAAGGCCCTTTGAAGAGCTTGAAAGGGTAATTTCGGACGCACACGACGCGTTTCTACGCTGATGTAATTAAGAATAATTATGCAGCTCGGTCCTCCGCGAAAAAGGGCGCTTTGTGTCACCGCGAGATAATAATGCCGTCGCGTGGCACGTTTCTTCCTCCCCCGGATTTTCCGTGCTTAAAGTTCGCGCTCGCGTTTTTTCGTGATTCGCCTGTCGTGACGGTAATCTAATAGCGTAATAATTAAGCGGACAGGTAGAATGCGGCAAGATTGTATCGCGAAGTTAAAAAGTATCGATCCCGGCGCGCCGAACGATGGATACCTACGCGCGCGTTCGTGGCCCGAGAGCCCCCGAGAAAGGAGTTAACTGACCGAAAACGGTTCTTTCAACCCTCGTGCTCTTTTCTTTTTTTTTGCACTGAATAAGGGCGAACTTGGGATGCGTGGATCCGTCCAATTTGTCCCTTCCCTCCGGTATGCCGTTCTCGTCATATTTTCTTTTCCGTCGCTTAAATTCCTTCGTATTTGGGTATATCTTAAAATATCGACCAGTCTTACTTTATTTACGTTCAAGAGGAATGTCCCGGAAAGTTTTGATGCCTTTTCTTCGTATCTCTCGGACGATTTCTTCTTTTTGTAACGCCACTTGTTCCTCGCGAGGAACAAGAAATCTCACTTGTATTACGCTGTAGACGGTCTTTCCTTAAAATGCGACGTTTCTGCGACGCGCACTGCCGGCCAAAAGTGTAAAATCACACTTGAGAAACTCGGAAAACACGGAAATGAGAAAGCAGATGCTACTTTCTACCTTTTTGTCTCGCATCATAATTTTATTACACGAATATTACTAGAATGATTTCGTCCCCCTATATAATTTTGAAACTTCACGCTCATAAATACGTTAAAAATAATTCCCTCGATGACGAGTGCGAGTTGCTTCGCGCTCGAAAAGAAATTACGTAGTCTGCACTGCTCCCAGCGTGGTTGTTACTACTTTAAAGTTTATGAAATTCCTTGTCTGGGATGCTTGCTAATTCCTAGTAACTTTCCTGTGATAATTAACGCGATTATTTATGGGTAAATAGGCGTCCCATGTGACGAGCTTCTAGGATGCAACGCAGGGAAGGTATACATAAGCGTTTTATGAAACTTCGTTACAACCCACCCCTTTTGTTACAACACACCCCTGGGCAGTCTACGTCGTACCCGTTAAATTCCTTGGAGTACTTGCCGCGTTGGTGAGCAAGGTACTCGCATAGATATTCGCCTACGTATGCCGCGTATGTGTGGGCACGGTTTCATACACAGGCGGAAGGGCCTTCGGGAATTGCGAGACTTATTTTCCTGTTGCCAGCGCCGTCATGACGAGAAAGCGTGTCGCGGTGAAATTTTTATTTTCTCCGTACGAGTGACTTCGCATCGCGCGCATCTAAGAATTCGAGCAAGAAAAAGGGAGAAGAACGTCCTCATCTCGTGGCGATTTTCTTTCTAACTTTAGTCGGTTTTTTTTTTAAGATATATCGCAGTATATATTTAAGATCGTCTCTCTATATATTTATGTGTATTTTATCTCTGATGTTTTTCGATGACATTTAAAATATATTTTTTTACTATGTGGGCGCATACAAAGACAATTTAATTTAGCACAAGTATGTTATTTAACGTTGCTTTTGTGCAGCGTTCATCTGTTAATGTCGCTATTTATTATAAAGTCTGAAGTAAGCTTATTCAATAGAAACATGTCTCATGGAAGATGCATTTACTAATGTCCTTTTGTCATGAATAGTTGGGGAACAGTATTAAGGGTACTTGTATTATATTCTCTCTATGGACGAAGGAGATTCTCTCTCTCTCTCTCTCTCTCTCTCTCTTGTTCGTATTCGTTCGCGGAATATATTAAATTAGTTTATGAATATGTACATGCAATAGAAAGATAATTGATGTTCAATTATTGCAAATTGTTTCAAAATTCCCTTTGCGAAATATGTATAGTAATTGAATCGATCGCTTTTATTACGGTAATTATATGTATATTTTCTAAATGTTTGACAGTAAAAATGTATGTTAAACTTGACATTTTTTGTTTTCTAAAACTTCACAATTAAGTTAAGAATTAAATAATTATTACTTCCATTATGTTTTTTTGTGTTCAATTTTCTGTCCAAATATACATATGTAAATGTATGTAAAATAAAAATGTATTTGTTTGGGAGATTGTGGATACGGAATTCAGTTGGCACTTTGGAAATTGTTGCCTCACGCCCGCGTACGCTATTGTATTGATTTTGACTTCTGTGCAACATATGTCTCTTTCAAGAACATAGATTGCGCGTGATATATTATTTTAAAATTTGTGCTCTTTCTTCCTTTCTATATGGATTGCAAATTATGTTTCTAAAAGTACAGTGATCGTATTTTCTACACATGCCAGATTCATTCGAAGATTGAGATCGGAGAATTGGTATCGCGGCTGAAAGGTTTATGGAGCAACTCCATATAGCAAGTAAGGTTTATTTTGAATACATCGCATCTAATCTTACTTCAAACCTTTTTTCTTCGGTGCCAAGAAAGTCTGATCTGTTGCTGCTGCGCACAAGGGGCGTAAAGTATGCCAGAGAAGCTTTCAAATCCTTTTTTTTCTTTCAGTAAATCGCGGAACGCGCGCGAGTGCTTTCACAAAAGCACTACGGAAACTGCTTTCGCGCTGTACAAAATGGCAAAGTGTAAAGTTTTTTATTTTTAATCGAAATAGAAATAGATCCGGTTTTAGTTCTTACTTACAATTAGCTCTGTATCTTAGTAATTGATTAGCTTCATTAATTTACATTTTTACACGGTGCAGATGTTTTGTAAATCACATAAATTATGAATTAGCACTACACTTGGAAAATAAATTTAGATCTTATTATATGATAAGGTTGAACATTTTTGCAGTTTTGATCAATGCTTATGATTAATGATGTTTTAAATATATAAATATTTTAAACAAATAAATAATTTAAAAAATGAACTATTAATAGAAAATTGAAAAAAGCTTATAAAATAATTTCAAATTTAGTTATTTTAATACTAAAGAGAAAAATAAATAATAATAATGATAGTAAACGCTATTTATAGCATCGATGTATCCAATGACTTGATAATCATCAAATTAAAGAAAATTTATTTTCTAGATTATAGAAATGTAATTGTGAAATCTCGCTGGAAGAAATTTAGACCGATAATTATGCGATGCTTACTCGCGATTGTTTCATTATCGCCTACTGAATAGTAAGGAATTGTACTTATGAAGTACTGAGATGTAGTTTCCGTGAAAATTTATTGGCAAACTTCGAGCTGTGCAAGCGGTTACTACTGTTAATTACATAGAACCGAACTTCAGTCCTTTCTACAAAATACATTTAACATCGAACATTGAAAGAGAGGCGGAGCAGCCAGAGAATTTGCGCCAATGAGAATATTTCACATTGATATCTCTTTTTTGATAATTAATTAATTACTCACGGCATAGTAAAACACGGTGCGAATATGATTCCTCTACGTTATGTCGCGTTTACATCCTTGTCGTGTCTATAAACGAATCTGAGGAGAATCTTTCAACGGTAAGACACTTAAAGGCATCCATTAAGAGCCGGTTAGTCGAGACTGATAGGTATATAAACATAAATGTATTTACGTAAGATTATTATTCAGAAGACGAAGAGACGACAGTGAATTAGGTTCATAATTGGTTAAGGTCGTTAATAAATCCTTTGAAGGCGCCTGTAATCCAAAACGAGACGAAACGGATAACAGCCACCGTGTACATAACAAGATAGATCTAAATTTGTAATAAGGCTGTGACAATCGTTTAGTTCTGTTTGCAGACGGCATTTGTTCTCTCGTCGGATCTCCCTCATTGAGATATTTTAAATAGATTCGAAGTAGCTGTGAGAGAAACATATTTTTTAGCGAAAAAAAGGCACGTTAACTCGTCGCTTCATCTAAAGTGCGCTCTGCTTTAAACCACAAATCGTCTTTATTATTATATTATTATAGCGGCAGATAAGCGTACAATACCGCTCTTAATGTACGGTGAAACGGCGGGCAATTATAGTAGTTCTGAATAGGGAAATGGTTAATACGTTCTGCTGTGATCATGATACCGACATGGTCTCGTTGATACGCATATAATGGAGAACACGGCTGCGTTTAGGGATCCGCATGAATGGCTTGTGCGTGGCAAGCAATAATTACACAATAAACAATAAACTCGTCACTGGCCATGATCATCCATCCGTATAATGGTCATTATGATGAATATGTAATCAGAAGCAGAAAATTAATAAGTCCGTATATCCTAAGCCAATTTACGTTTCTCATGATTAATCTTAAGGTTTTCGCTACACTGTTAAACTCGTAGTGTCAAATTATACTCAATTTGAGTCATTTTTAACTATTCCGTAGGTCGCCATTGCTCCTACTCNATATTTCATTAATTTTGACTAAAAAGAGAGTAAAGTTTTTACTAACATGGAAGTTAAATCAGTTAATAATTAAATTAACACCATATTGAATAAAGGTTACTTAATATGTCGCTAGTTTTATCTCATTGTTTTAGTCAAATTAACCGAATATCGAGCAAGAGCAGTGGAAACCTATAGGAGTTAGAGGATAGATTCACCGAACCGCATGTGTTAGCGCGGCACGTGTTAACCTTGCAGTTTCAAAATACACGTTAGTCAATTAATATAAATCAATCGCGTTACGATTAAGAACTAAAGGTCAATATATCATGGCTTGTTTTTGACCTAAAACCATATCGCGCGTCAATCGTTCATTCCTTTGTCAGCTTATCGGTTTCTAATTAAAGACATCGAGAAGCTAGCATATTGTTTAAAAATGGATACAACCCGCAACGGATGCTCGCTAATTAATTAAGTAGCGAGTCGGCTATTATCCGCAGCCTTCAGTGATTATTCCTAATTAAACTTTATTCCACTATGTCCCTTCAATCCGATACTTGTTTCCGCGCGCAACAAAAAGCGCGAGATATTATCCCTCGAACTAACTGAACTATTCAATAATTACTGTTCGGTAAATTAAGTGCGATGCAACACGATCGGATTATATATTCAAAATCTACTAAGAGCGGTTTGTGTAAACAATTACTGTTACTATTATTATTATTATAATTATTGCGCCGCAATATACTGTTATTATCACCACAATTCACTGATTATTGCAATTCCCTATTAGACCGTTATTAGATTTTGTGAATTACGTTCCGTAATTGTTGCGCCACTTTTCAAAACGCTCCGTGATATCGTGACGTAGTCGATCGTTTTTTGAACTAGGACGTTTGCCAAGCCAGCGATGGAGGCTACAGGATTATAATAATTGCCCCATTATTCATTCTATATTGCATACACGGCTGTAACGTGCGATCTATTTTTATTCCGTTTATGTCCTATATGCGTGCGTAACTTCCCTCGTTAAGAAAAATGATGGTATTACACGTTTCCTCGAGGCGAACGTGAAATTCTCGGCCCCCTCTCTATAACGACGTAAAGCTGATGCTGGAAAAAGCGTCGAACGCAATCAGGCTCCCCTTCTCGTCTTATATTATATTCTCTCGCTTTTCCGAACAGACGTTTCGTCGTAGTATAACGCAGGGAGTTCGGGGAGTGCTCTAAAACAAAGAGATCGCGCCCGATGTCGTCGCGGTCAAGTGGGTAATCGGTTCCGCTTGGCTTCAAATCCTTCGTCGGAGAAATTGAGATTCTCGAAGAGGGAGCATGCCGCGGAAGGTCGGAGGGCCGTAGAGCGAGATTTTTGCAGGAAACACTTGCCTCGTTCCCGTGCACGTCGAGAAAACACGGTTTCTACATTATATCAATCGCCGAACAGCATTTTATGTCATGTCGAAAATATTGTCACTAACGCGTCGTGTCGTACTACGTGAAATATTGAATCGATATTACCTATGAATAAACACGTATGCATGAAATTTGTTAGCGCAACATTAATGCCGCATACGGTGCTCGTTATTTTAATAACAATAGCTGGACCGATAGCGAAACGACTCATATTGGAATTAATTGTAATTAATATTTAATATTAAATAAATTCATTTAAAATCATCCGTTCTCGTTCGGATGGATATTAGAAGCTATAAACGGCAAAAACGAGCCGGAAAGGCCAGTTGAGACAGCGATGTAAATAATAAATAAAACGGATAATAAAATCGGCCGACATTTTGTGTAAAATTATTTCACGTAGGCAGACAGATTCTATACGTGGTTATCCCTTTTTACGACGTTTAGTCCGTAACCGTTTAGTTTTTTAACAAAATTAAGCTCTTAATCAAATTAAACGCGAGATAAAACTGTCAGGAATGGTCTTCTTCATTATCTTTTAATGAAACATCGCAGAACTGTGTGAAATAGCATGCAAAATTACAATTCGTATACGAAAAAGAAAAAGACGAAGGGTGCTCGCTCTTTATTGCGCTTCGTATTATCCGCGTGTTAAAGAACATCGTTTTCAAGCTATCGCTCGACTCACTTTTATATCTGTATCGCTTACGGTGTATGTACTTATCATTTGCGTTTCAATATTTGAGAAACTCCATCTTTTTCGTGTAAAATTCCCATTAGCCTGCTGGCTAGGTTGAAACAGGGCAAATTGGAGGGACGAGAGTGGTGAGGGAGAGGAAAAGGATTAGACAGAACGGTGGAACGAGAGAAGGTAAAGACATAAATATCCCCGTGACCCATTCCTCGTGATCGATTGCTCGTAAGGGAGCGAGCGGGGATAAAGGGATGTGTTTCGCGCGCGGCTTTCCTTCCTCTTCCCGTCAGAGTGTCGTTATCAGCGGGGCAAGTATAATTAATTCGAAAACTCCGCTTTTCGCCGCTGCGGTCGATGGCGATCGATGCCGTATCGGGAGAATCGTGGCTTCGCTACCTTATAATGGTGTCTATGTGTCATAAAGGAATGCGCGCGGCGAGGATGGAGATGGATTCGCTGCCTTTGTGCCACATTACCTCAAAGCGCTATTTTCCACGTGAAGTTCATGATCATGTGGACGTGGAATGATCAACGTACACGAGGCTGTTGATTGAACTTTCTTTTTATCTCTCTCTTTTTCCCTCGCTTTCTCTCTTTCTCTCTCTCGTATTTTCTTCTTTTTCGCGTGTGGAACTATCGCTCGAAGACAAATTCACCTGGGAAAAGTAAAGCGGCGAGGTAACGAAATTATCTGCTCAGCTTATTTGATGTAGGTACATACCTATTAGGTGTACCTATGTGTGTTATTTTTTTTTTTATTATTGTTGATGGATGCAACGGCGCGCAATTCTTCTTAAAGATCTTTTGAGATTTTCTCATGTTCGAAAGATACGATTTAGATGTTTTCTGTGTCGTTCTATCGGCGAAACTTCTTGTGCGAATTGAAATTTCTCGCACTAAGAGCGTTATCGTCTCGCAAGTCACGAAATATCTTCTTTCGAGGTTTCACGTATTTCTGCAAGTTTGATCACATTTCTTCATGAATAGATCCGAGCTTTTTACAATATTTCGTTGAATATTATAAACTCGAAAATTCAATTATAACAGCCGACTTTGTCAAATTCTTTTAGAGAATATTAAATTACATTTTTTCACTATTCAATAAACTCGAGATGGGTATATCCATCACTTATATTACTTTCGATGCCTGGATATGACAACAGGAGAGACGCGCATTTTTCAGATATTGTCTTCATATAAAGTTTATCTTTTCCTGTTTGAACGTGCACACTTTTTCTTTTGGAATATCTTCTAAGAGGATAAGGAAACGCATCTCCTTCTTTTATATGCATTATCTCGCAGTACTTTATGTAACTGAAAGACGGATTTCTGGCATTCTTTCGTATTTTCATTTTATTTCCATTTCGCGTGATGCAAAGTTTTCACTACGAATGACTATTCATTTTGTATCTTTCGGAGCAAGTCTGGCATTTTTGCGGCAGTGAGTAATGCTCGTGGATATGCATTCCGTTCATACGCTGACCATGGATGAAGTAGGAAAAGTTTTCCCCGTTTTCCATCGTGTTGTTTTTGATAGCAAATGGTGTAAGAGGCATTACATATTTATACGATGACATTTTTAGCTCGAGGCTCTCGAGGATAAAAGTTTGAAGTCTAAACGCTATTATGAAACAGATTGCATCGTTATTATACACCACAATTGCACCATTAGTCAAGCGTAAAAGCGTCTTTTGATAGTTTGGAAGTTTTAGACAGCTGACAAAGGAAAAACGTTTTCTTATCTCCCCTCCCCTCCCGAAGAGTGTATTATCTGATTCACAAGAGTCACGTAACTCGCATAATTGCGAGAAACTCTAAATTGCATGCAACCAGAATAATATAGAATATAATGTAGAAAGCTAACTGGAATACAACTTCCGTAAGAAACGAAACATTTAATACGTCTTATATGTATTACAGAAAATACAACGATACAGAAAATATAACGAGCGGATATGTGAACAAAAGCACGATTTTGAACGTGATGAAAATGAAATGTCTTAAGCCGCAGTGCGTCAGTGATTCGAACAAAACAAGCTTAGGGCTCAATAAATCATTATCTTTTTTGGATTATAATTACGGTGACCATATTTTTTTAAAATAAAATAAAGGATACAGTCTCCCTTCTTTCTCAAACAAGTGCAATGTAAATTTATTATTATCACTAATAGTTTTCCCTGTATATATATTTTTATAAAAAAAATAAACTTTTGTAAACTAAACCAATTATATATAAAAAAAGAAACATCTTTATTTAAACATTATATACACAAAATATACAAAGGTTATAAAGACTGAAATATAGGATAATTTATAGGACTTTTCAAAACTAAAGGACAAAAATGAGTTTTCAAGAAAAAATAAATCTAAAGGACACAGACCTAAAATAAAGAACTGTCCTCTGTAATGTAGGACGGATGGTCACCATAATTCTATGGTTATAATTTTGTGACAAGAGAATTCAACCTTAAAGTAATTCCAAGCGATGTTTTATCATTCTCAGTATCATTTTATCATTGCAGAGACGTTCTTATCATTATTACATAAATGGACGTCTACAGAAAAAAAAAATATATATATAAATGCATTATACATAAATTTATGTATCATATGGTAAACTCTCTGTAACGACATTACTCTGATGATACAAAATAATAAGGGCAATTTCCGTTTGTCTCTCCGTGACACGAGTTCGTTCAGCTATCAACCTATCCTGTTTCATCATAGATCCAACTTCCCCGTATTGCATTATGCGCACTTATGTTGCAGGCGGGCAAACTTGTTCCCATCCAATCTCCACCGCGTAAGTTTGGCCGCCGCTGCCGCCACCGAGATTGTTCGTGAGTTTGTGAGCCGGTTCGCCGGGGAAAACCGCCCTTGAGTTATTCGCCGACCTTCGTCAGCGCTTGTAGGGTAGGAGGAGACGTCTCTGTCGAGGTGGCGTCGCGTCGCGTTGCGTCTCGTCTCGTCGCGTCATGTCGCCTCGCGTCGCCTCGGTCCGAAGGGAAATCCGTCAGCCAGTCGATCCGGATTCTAATGATTGATGCTGCGTTCCGTCGGGAAACGTCAGGCACAAGCCAGAGTGAAGGTTTACCTCGGCCGACGAAGAAAGAGGGAGAAAACTAGAGAAAAAACGAGAGAGAGAGAGAGAGAGAGTCACATTTACAACGGTATTTCCCGTTCAAGTCTTGCGAATTGAAACTCATCGAAACNCACGGAGAGACAAACGGAAATTGCCCTTATTATTTTGTATCATCAGAGTAATGTCGTTACAGAGAGTTTACCATATGATACATAAATTTATGTATCATATGGTAAACTCTCTGTAACGACATTACTCTGATGATACAAAATAATAAGGGCAATTTCCGTTTGTCTCTCCGTGACACGAGTTCGTTCAGCTATCAACCTATCCTGTTTCATCATAGATCCAACTTCCCCGTATTGCATTATGCGCACTTATGTTGCAGGCGGGCAAACTTGTTCCCATCCAATCTCCACCGCGTAAGTTTGGCCGCCGCTGCCGCCACCGAGATTGTTCGTGAGTTTGTGAGCCGGTTCGCCGGGGAAAACCGCCCTTGAGTTATTCGCCGACCTTCGTCAGCGCTTGTAGGGTAGGAGGAGACGTCTCTGTCGAGGTGGCGTCGCGTCGCGTTGCGTCTCGTCTCGTCGCGTCATGTCGCCTCGCGTCGCCTCGGTCCGAAGGGAAATCCGTCAGCCAGTCGATCCGGATTCTAATGATTGATGCTGCGTTCCGTCGGGAAACGTCAGGCACAAGCCAGAGTGAAGGTTTACCTCGGCCGACGAAGAAAGAGGGAGAAAACTAGAGAAAAAACGAGAGAGAGAGAGAGAGAGAGTCACATTTACAACGGTATTTCCCGTTCAAGTCTTGCGAATTGAAACTCATCGAAACGCCCGATTCGCGATCGATGACTCGTAAAGCGAATCTCGTGCGTTCGCTCAGGGGAGTTTTCCTGTCGAGGAGCGCGTCGCCGTGTCGTGAATGCGCGTGTCGTAAATCATTTATCGCTCGCGGCGATACCGCGGATACAACTTAGGAAATTTTTTATTCGCCTAAATCGAATATCCATCACGTACTCCGCGCTCCGGAAATTTATAGTTGCGAGTCCGCCACGTGCCGCTTGACCCGATTTTCGCTGACAGGTAAGAGTAGAGTTTGTCTTTGCCTTCAGGATTACCACGGTGATTCGCGCGAGAGCTCTAGATTTCCTCGCAGATATTAATTGAAAGCTTAACGGCGGATTAACTAATTGCGCGTCGATGCGAGGGTCGCTAGCAGTTCGTGATTGACAATACTCCGAGCCTGTGATGGTCGCGCTACAGAATACGGAACACGCGGAACTGATTCTACATGTAGAAAGCTCAGAACTGGATTTCCTCTCTTGTTGTCCGTGGATCTATCTCCCCTATCAATACTCGAGAGATTGAGTTCTCTTAATAAAAATAACGAAACTGATAGCCTTCGCGTTATAAGCGATTAAATATTTAGAAATTGTGAAAATAAAAAAAATGCTTCCTCATCCAACTATTTTAGGGTTATTGTTTGCTTGTAACTTTTTCACAATTTTCACAATTATTCTTATTTGCGTGATTTTGTAAGCAAAAAGAGACAAATTATCAAGATATAGAAGAATTTTCATAATATATGACTATGTGTACTTAATTAGGGTTTTCTTGTTAATCTTTCGAAATCAAGATTTGTGAAATTTTCAACTTTTAACTTCGATTTTCACAACGCATTATTTTTTCCCCGAATCCTCTCCCGTGTCCGCAATTACCGATAACGGGAAAAAAACTTATGGTTATTTTATAGCGAAAGCCTGGAATAATCCGCTTTTAATTAACACGCTGGGAATTACTCGTGGGAATTCCACATAAATAGAGAGAATCAAGTGAGAATATTTGAATTCGAAGATCGATCGCTGGAGTCGAGGCCGAGTTGATACAACGACCGCTATAGTATTCAAAAAGAAAGGAAACTCCGCGCGCGCTTCATATTGAAGTAACTGAAATATAAATCGTGTAGTGCACATGTTCGATATCGGTGCTTCAAGTTAACGTTGATTTTGACTCGTCGGGAGAGTCAAATATCATCGATCGCTCTGCTGCGATGGTCAGCGTCGCGTCGGTGCGAATGCTTGCGATTTTAACAAGCTCGCTAACGAACTTCGCGCATTAATTGCATGGAAGGCAGCATAAATACGCTAGTGAACGGCGGATTGTCTCCCTCAAGCGAATTTTTCTTCAAGCTATAGGTTGAAAGACGCATTAAACAATTTATGCTACATCAGTATTTTACGTTAAAATAAAGTATATTTCTTTGATGTAAAACTGGCTATAATAAACTTTATGTGTGTAACGTAACGTGTTTCTGAAAAAGCGTTTGCAAATTGGAATGAAATGAAAAATATTAAAACTTGATATGCATATACATATGGATTCAATATTTTTGAATCAAATAATTTTATTCGGCGGGTATCATTATTTCGTACGTCGGTTTGTTGGGTTTCTGAAATGTTGAAAAAAAAATATACATATATTTTCAGACGTCATTTAAAAATGTGTTAAATAAAAATATTATTTTATATTTACTTCATACTTCAATCAAAGTTTAAACTTTCAAACGCATGGTATAAAATGAACTATGAAGGGAAAATGGCAAAGCTATTAAAATGGCAAACGAATAACCATTGTTCTGGTGAAAGATTGCTTTAATTTTCGACGATATAATTATATGGAAATTATATGGAAATGAAAACATAAATTGAAGAATATTTCCTAAAAAAAAATGCAATTATATTATTATACGTTATATCTTAAGAGTGTTACAAATCACTAATTTAAAGAATAAAATAAAAATAATGATATACAATGCAATAAAAAAGGGGAATAAATCTTTGTGAAAAAATAAGTTATAATGGTAAAATGAAATTTTGTTAAATTTAAAACTTCATTTTTGAGGAAAGTGACTTCGAAAATTAGAATTATGTGTTAAAAAAACACATAAAAAACACAATGATATTATTCATCTTTCACTCTTGGCAGACAATTTCTTTCGAAAATAAAGCTTCGTACGACATTATATTACGACATTATATTCTATTCATTTTTTATTGAATTCGCTTACTTCTCGCCAACTTGTATCCGTCACTTCGGAGGCTATATAGGAGCGTAACTATCATTATAGATTCAGTGATCAATTATTGGTTCAATTTACCCCGGCGAAAAGTATCGGAGTTTCCGCATCATGCTACCTTCATTCTTGGCGATTCACACTGACGATAGCATCGGTAGCGAGCGAACTAAACGGTTAACGCTATTATCGCGCACAACGAGGGGAGCATCCTTCAAACTCGTAGCGCAAAATAGCAATTGCAACGAGGTCGGAGGGAATCTTGTAAGAGCAATCAAATTACTAGTTTCCAAAGTGCAAGAACGCCGGGCGACATCTGGCTCGAATGCCGCACCCGTTATGACCTCAGCCTTGGCCCTCCAGCTTCGTATTTTGATTCGGCGGTCGATGCTTTTCATTTGCGCGACATCGAAATAAGCAATAGCATTCCTTCGAATCGACAAAGTAATCTCTATCGGTTGCTTCGATATTCGCATCGATTTACTGTCTCGATACTCTGCTGCTCATTAATCACTGATACTTGTGACTCCCTCAATTTAGTTAATGGATCGAAATTGTTGCTTGAAGAAGTCTTCAGAGAGAAAAAGCTTATACATATATGTATAATTTGTATTTTTATGACTATCGCAAAAGCAATGAGAATTATACTTTGAATGGCTTCTATTTTAGTTGTATAATTACCGGCATAAATTATTTAATAATTTTTGATTAAGTTAAAATTGTAATTTTTATTTTAATTTTCCTCGTCTGTTTGATTGTGAACATTGGATTCTTCAAAGGGTGATTTAAAAAAATGTCAGAGTTTAAAACCTCCGATATCAGATTTTGTGAATTGTAGTTTAATTTCTTTCAAATATTAGATATCAGCGTCAATTTTTCAATTAAAGGCGAAATTTTAAATATTTATCTGAAAACGCACAGTTTAAACATTTTGACAGTAAAGTTCTCAATTTTTCACAGAGGTAAACATTATTGCTTCGTGTCTCAAGGAAGGCTTAACTTGCTGGGATTGCATTTTCCACTATGTGTAACGTGTTACACAGTGTAGTCACATAATCCCGTGAATCGACGTGAGTAAACAGGCGAGGTGCCATAGCTCGCAAAAATATTGAATATTGATTCTAATTTGTAAAGCAAATCAGTAGAAATAACACAGAGACCGCTGCAGCGCACATGCAGTGAACTTTTTGAAAGGTCAGTTTTTATAACAACCTCATTGATCGTTTACATATCTCTGGGTGACAAATTAGCGTTTTTACGCGAGACTGTTATTGACACTGAAATCAGCACCGTAGATTTCTATAAGTCTTATCCCTAAGCATGATCCAGTTACAAAGGATTTAATGAAGATGATAAAATCTAATCGTTTTTTTACTATTTAAGTATTATTATTACAATATCGTCGGAATATTATTTTTCTACATGATTTTATAACTTTAAAAAAATATTATTTCTTCGATAAAATCCCGCGATTGTCATTATCTTTATTATTTGAAGAGAACGTTAGCTTCCCCAGGTCTCCAAGTCTCACGCTCTTTTCTTTATCGAACAAAAAAAAAAAACTCGCGTGCCCTTCCTCAGATATGAAAGCCACAATCTCTGTATTCAGAATGTCACGCGAACGTCGTTCTTCGGCAATTCTCATCATACATATAGAACGTTTCATTTATAGTCGGGCCTTCTCGGCACAGATCACCGCGTATAAGCCCAGGGTTATACGAAAACTTGACGACCTAGTGCATTATGTAGCAGCCCGTCCCGTGGGCCTAACTTGTGGCAGAGCCGGTGAACGCTGCGTGATACGATAAGAGAAATACACCGAGATTACCGGACGCGAAAGTGCCAGGCCGACGTTGATAGCGGACCTGGCGTCGCCGCCGCGAATAATTGCTTTCGGGTTTATCGCGCGGTGACGGCTGCTGTAGAGACGCGCTTTCGCCTTCGACGTGTGCTGTGTAGTTTATCGATGAACGTCTCATTCGAACGTTCTCTTTACGAAATTGCACATTATTCAATTTGTCTTTAATCGGAACGGACAAGGTCTATAAATTATTCGTTCGAAAGTCCCTTTTTTTCTTCTTATGTCAAGACGCCTGAACTATTATCCACTTTGTATTATCTATGTAAGCTAAACAGCGGGATTAAATGGAAGGGTACAAATGACACAGAATAAAGTCGCTTAGCTTCAAAAGAAATATAAGACGGCTATTACGTAAATGGAGGGCCATCGACGAAGTCGAGAAACCATTTTGATTAGTTAATCAATATTCAGAATATTGATGAATTGCGATATGGCTAAGCTGTGTAAAATAAGTAGCGTAATTTATACAGTCACAAGTGACTTATCGCGAAAAATATCAATTTGCGAGAAAAATATCAATCCGATATTTATAAGAAAAAAAAAAGAGATTAATATTCTTATCTGAACAAAGAAATCATGAATTTTTAATAAAAAAATTCTGGCAGGTTACAAATTGTCGCAGAAAGAAAACTCGACGGTTTAAATCAAGCCGTTTCGCTAAGTAGGGATCACGGGCATACGTTGTTGCTAACCCGCCGACTTTTTCTCATATTTTCTCGTAAGTAGGCTCTTCGGCTGCGTCGAGTGTAATCTAGATCGGCATCAGCGATGTGATTTCTTCCCGCGTATATATAAATCCGGTAGCTTAAACTCCCTGGTGCGCAAACAACAATCGGCATTGTGAGTCCACGGTCACTTGGCAAATCATTATTAAGAAGAGAGGAATGCGATAAAAAACCTACGGGAGAAACCTACGAGCGAAAAGTGCGCGAAAATGGACAATATTTTTGTTAAATCGCCGACCAATGAATTTTCTGCTCAAAGCCGACGCGACGCCTGATTTATAAATTACGGCGAAAAAAAGTTTGCTTTATAAGAATTATAGATGTATGTGAATTTGTAGGAATGTGTGTTCTTTGAAATGCCAAGGTAATAATATTTTTCGTTATTTTCACATTTTCGAATTTTTTTTTCTGTTTTCCATACGATCATGATGAATTATGTTGTACATTTATTTAAAAGTACTATTTTCCTATTCATTACAATCCAATTAAGCCGATTATGTACTTACTCGTATATAGTTCGATTCATTCTAAAGTTTGATTAAACAATAAAGAATATTGATGCTAGAGTTTACTGGTTTATTACATTTTGCAATGTAGGCGAGAGAATCGCATTTATTATTATAATTACATTAAAATGAGATAATGTACAAGTTCACATATATATATATATACACAATATTTATATAATAATAATTAGGTTATAGCGTTACCTGTACATTTATTATTCCATGATATTACACATTACGCAGTGTAAGCTTTACATAAATAGTTTACTCTCTATGCTGACATTTGGAATAGCTTGTTAATTAATTTCGTGATCAATACACTTTAGGACGGAATGAAGATTTTGATCTTGCAACAGGAGGAATATAATCTCGAATTCACGAAATGATACAGAGTTTAACGATATTTTCCTCTTAGAAATTATTGTCATTTACTCGCAATCAATATTTTCTAATCTTCAAGAAATATTTCAAGAGATATTTCCACGTCTTAATTATCAAGAGATAGTTCGCACGTCTAAATGCTACTTCATAGCTGAGAAGCTATTATACTTATTTCGTATTTATGGCTCTTGTCTCCCCTATTTTTCTTTCTGCTGTGATAAACGAGATAGGATTACTATTCGACATTAAATCTTGCTCTAGATATATTATTTGAAACATCTGAGATACCTAAATTCTCGACTTTTAAATTCGCTATCTTTCACGGGCATTTAACGACTCGTCGACCATCGATATTCAATAGTTTGATATAATGATCAATTATAAAGTTTTTATTTTGTTCTAAACTTTCTCTTGTATTCTCAGTACAAAAGGTGATTGTTATTCTTGATAAAACTTAGCCGCGCATGTATTCTGCATTTTTAAATAGGTATGAATAGATAAGAAAATAGTTACGTGACTGGACGTGTGAGAACTGGACTGCGGACCGAATTCGGCGGGGCAGGTGACTCCATTCAACGGACGTGGACCGAGAATAGGATCAAACGAGATACTAATGCACACGAAGGATTTTCTATCGGTTCGCACGGCTCAAAGGGAGCCCTCGTCTCTCCCGGGTTCTACATTCGAGACCGTATTCCTTTATCGGAGTAACGGAAACATTTCGATTGACGACACGAACGCTCTGAAATTACGTGAGCACAAAGTAGAGACGAGGGACATTTTTTGTCATGAAGCTTAAGCTCGCCTTCATTAAAATCTCAGCGCTACCGATTGGCCGCGCTGTGTACATTTATTCGCGAAATGTGACAGAGCGGTGCTCGACCCAGTTTTCATTCTTTTCATTTGAACGGTTCGTCAATTATATGAATATCATTTTCTCTAGGTATCCCACTCTCTCTTCCCTGTTCTTTTCCCTCTCACTTTCATGTTGTGCTGAAAGATGAATTTCAGTCCGCTCTTCAGTTACCGTCCTGTCATCATTATTTATTGTTCAGATTGTCATTGGATGTAAAAGCGGCTTATAAATACACACAGACTAATTAAAAGAGAATCGACTGGATTTATAACGCTGTGCGTTCGATTGAGCTTTACATTCCCTCGATTCAGCTCGTTACGCTATAAATTGGACGTCACGTTGTTTGCAGATATTAGCTTTTGTTATCTAGGCTATAATATCGCCTGCGACGAAATCAGCGATAACATAATCACGTTCGATCGAATATAACGATTCGGCGTTGAATGGAGGGGAAGAGAGATTCGGATTAAAAATAATCTACTCGGTCCCATAAGTTTGCTCGATCGATATTATCTCGTGGTGACCGCTTTCCTACTGAACTCTTTTCAGAAAATGACGGCAATAAATTTTTAAGAGGATTTTACCGTCTCTCCTAGGATTCGGTGGCTTTCTTTCATAGAGGACTCATTATTTTTCGCATCCGGCTCTCATTGCACGAAACTAATGCTCGGCTTCACAAACAGCAATAGTTCTTGGCTATGAGATGAATACGCTTTGAATACTTTTCTTCAAATAATGAAGGAAAAACAGAACTGTATACTTATTAGAATTGTATTAATTTATCGACAAAATATATTATTTGTTGTCAATGAAATATGTGTATAAAAATGATTTCTTTTCATATACATTAGATTTACAAAACGAAAAAGGTTTAGCTCGTTTTAAGAGATTAATAGATTATTTTTAAAACAGACTGTCTTTTCTAAGAAGACTATCTTTATACTTTTGCAATCAACTTTTTATCCAACACAAGTAAATTTGAAATAAATAGCAATTCCTTGAGTATGATATTTTTAATCGATATCTGATAACTGGCTACGCCGCTCGCATTATTAGTGAGGTATATACGTCACTACTGATTCAAAAAGTTTAATCCCCCCCCGGAGAGTTTCTTCTCGACAAAAGCAATCAAGTTAATCGCAATAATCTCAAGCATTTTCCGGGACATTGAACATGTATCTGTTTCGGAATAGGATTGGTTTCCCCGGTTTTTCTTACGTGACGGGGAGGTTTACGCGGAACTTATCGCCTCGCCGGATTTGCGATGACGTATGCGCTTCGCCGTGTAACGATCGTCGCGAAATCCCGCGGAGTTGCAAGGACTACGGGGGAAATGGGATTCGTTTGATCAGCGATATCGAATTTCTCGCAGTATTATCCATTACAATCGCCTCGCGACATGCATATGCATACTCGGGGAAATGGAGGACAATGCGCAGGACAATCCCCCTCGCCCGTCCCCGTAACTGCACATCCGCTTTAAATGACACCAGCTGCGCCGTAATGCGCGCGCGATTTTCGGCGGATAGTTCCGGGCCCGATGTAATTAATCCACTCGACACCAGGCAGCAATGAGAGCCGCGCCATTATATGACGTGTTTACGGTTGGTAACGTCCCGCCATAATAACGCGGTACACATATATCGGGGAGGGATGTTGAATAACTCCGCATTAGCGCGTCAGTTTCGTATCAGATAATTATTAGCCGCCGCCAGAAAGCACCGGGCTTTCATTCCGCGGATTGAGGAGAGAATGACGCTTTCATCTCTCCACTCATGGAATTCTCGAAAGTAATAAATATGCAGAACTAGCGCGCCGGAAACGCGCGCATTGCGCGTCGATACCTCGCTGTATCCAAAAAGAGAAAGAGAAAGAGAGAGAGAGAGAGAAATAATCGCGGCCGGCAGATCCATCGATCAGTACCCGATGCACGGAGCACTCAACTTTTTAATGACACGTCAATCTTCGCCCGCGGGATAAGGGGGATAAATGTCGTCGGCTTGAGCGACAGACAATCTTAATAGAGCGGTGCTTCCCGAACGGCGGTGTCCTCCGTCCTCCGTTTAAGGTCCTCGTAAACCCAGAACAGACATTTCCGAAATGACTAGATTCAACCGGCGGCGGCGTGTAACGCTAACGATCTAGCACGTAGTAAAAGGATATTCGCAACAAGAAGAAAAAAAAAAGATAAGACACTTGAAACCGTAAACTATCTGGCAATGCATTTCTCGATGGTGGAAAATATTGTTTTCATTGGCTTTGAGAATGACGACTGTCGCAGGTGGACGGATACGAGCGTTATGTAATTAATAAGAATGCTGTTATAACCCGGATCGACAGAGGGAAAATAATGACGCTAATTTCTCTCCCCGCGATTTATTAAGACGCTTTATTTGAAGAAGGAAGTTGGTTCCGCAGGCAATTAAGGAAATTCCACGGTTGCCGATCGCAACGGCGCGGAGTAATTGCAATAATTTCGCTGAAATTGCAGGGCCGAAAATTCAGATTGAAAGTTCCGTGAACTTTTAATCCCGACATCCTCGCGCACGTTCTTCCCATCGAAAGGAATCGGGATGAAAAAAACCGTGCAATAAATTCTTATTAGTATAGCGAGTATGCATATATGTATACTTCTGCCAATTAATGTCTGCGAAAATTGAATTAAAATGGAAACTGCGAGAAGGTTTACTTAGGAGACGGCGAGGTGCGTTATGTTTCTCGAAACGCCAACGTTTGTTAAGTCGCCACGTTAATTCTAAAGGCGAAAGGATTTGCATATAATGGTGGCGAGATTGTTCGTACCGAATAATTGAATATATAACTCTTTTTCGCAATCTGACATACAGTTAGTCTTTCTTTATTGCATATTTATTTGTAAATAAAATATGAGCTCTATTAAGCAGATATGTATTAATAAATGATCTGTGTAATTAAATAAGAATATAAATGGGAGAATTAATTTGAAAAAATATTCATTTAAAATAAAAATGAATATCTGGTTTTTAATAATAAATCGCGTAATATTTTCGAGGCATATTGCGCATGAAAGAACGAAACGGATTTATGTAAATATATTTATATTCAAAGATATGCTCTTTTAATATGTTTTTTTCTATGAAAAATATATGAAAAGATTTATATAAAAACAATAACGTGGAAAAAAATAGAGAGAGCACAAAATCATTCTTTATATGTCCTCTTGGTAACGCTGATAAATAAAATAGATAATTATGCACGGGAGATTTGATTTTGTCGCACTTACAGTGCGGTGAATTAAATAATACAAAATACAAAATGCGCCGATAGAATGCATAAATGATGCATAAATCCGGTGACGCGTATTTGCGTTTTGGTGGGAATTTATCGTAAATCCTATAATGTATGCTATTAAACGGAATTCATTTTCTCAAAATTGACACTCGAAATTGCAATTGTGCAATTTCTCTCTGTTCGTATTGGAAAATTATGACTCTCTGCTAATCTACGTGTTTACGAATGCATCGTGGGTCGATAATTTGGCTCGTAAAATGAATTATCTCGCGATTATTATTCCATATTGCGATCGCAATCGTGATGACGTTCGGCAGATCGTTCAGTTTTATTGTGATAAATTTTACCGCGATGAAAATCTTCCCGATTGCATAATATCCATGAAAAAAGAAGAAACCGGAACTCTGTCGATAACTGTTTCTACTAGAGTAAATGAATCAAGAGACACCATTTCCCTTCGGGGTTGCAAGATGGCGGCATATGCTTATATTGCATTTCCGATTGCGGATTTGCATGTCCGCATAAGCATATATTTGGTCACATTTATAAAATAGATCGCAACTACATCGCATTCTTTATTTTAGAGTTAGACTTAGGATTGATTGATTTTTCCGTGCATGTGCTTTGCGGCGCTGTGTAAATCTATGAATACGTTCTAGGTCTGCGTTTTTCTTTCAACCAGATTCAGCATGAATAAGAATTTGAGATAAGAAATGTAGGACGCTAAATAGAAAGGAATTATGCGCACTAAAAAATATATTTTAATGTTTAAAATTATTAATTAATAATTAGTCCATTTTATATTTTATTATAATTAAAATAAACACTTGATATGTACATTAAAAATATATTAATTTGATAAAGGTTATATCTTTGTGGCTTTTTCAATAATGTCAGATAAAGAGTTTAATGTCGAAAATCCCTTCTGGGCTTGTGGCCTTTAGGCATTTAATCAGCAAGCGAATTGTTTATTATGTGTGCGGTGCATATTGAATTAACCTGTAAAAATTGTTTGCACTATTTCGCGCTGTATTAAATTTGAAATATCATTTTCAATAGGAGTTTTAAAATATTTTTTCCGCAGGAACATTTAATCACTTTTCTCTGCAAAAAACGGTAATGTCGAACGAAACGATCGTATTGCTCGATACAATTCATGCTAATTGCATTTTTTAGAATGAGCTATTAAGAAGCTTTTAATTAATGCTATCAGTCTTCTGCTAATAAGCGCCATTAAAATTCGCAAAATAAAAAGATTGTTCACGTCGTGTAATAAAGTATTAAAAGAGCTTAAAAAAAAAATCATAGTGGACTCGATGGATTATAGTTATATATCTTTCCAAGAAAAAAATTCGCAAATTGAAACTTTTCTCTTACAACTTTACGATAAAATATACATATATAAAAGATTTCAAAAGGTAAATTACATATTCGATACATTGTACTTCTATATCTTTCGGGAAAAAAAGTTCGTAAATCGATTTTTCTCCTGTGGTGATTCCGCTGGCCATTTCTCTCCATAAAAGATCGATTACCCATCAGGGAATCTGTTTTCAAATTATTATACCTAATGGATATGAGTATATACGTAATTTACTCTCACGAAATCACCGACACACATTGAATTATTGATGGTATCGTAATTTCACCGAACGGAGTAACGTACATTTACACTATTGTTCAGCGAAAATCTGTGCATCATCAATCACCTGGTATATATGTCACATATATGTAGGGACGTTCCAGCTTTGATTGATTGTCCATTTATTATATCATCGATATTAGTTACGGATTCACGTGGCGCGGGCGTTTGATTTGACTGAGCGACGTTGTGTGTCTCCTATTTCCCTTTCTGTGAATGCGCAATTGCGGCTAGCAATTTTCATTCGTAATTTTGGTGTCGTGTTTTTGCGAGTGAAATCGCGCCTGGGTAGTCACTGAGAATTTAATCCGAGTGCTTAAACGATCCGATTTTCGCCGTTACGCGAAAAGTCTCAAACTACGCTCGTCCGCATCTCGTTTTTTCCCTCTTTTTTTCTCTTTCGTGTTAACTTACGCTTTACCCGTTGCTCTGCCCGACGATTGAAATCGAGCGTGGGATTAATTTAATCGAGTCGGGTGTTTGTTGCGTCGTAAAAATTCACCAGTTTTATCGCGCTGCGAGCTTCTCATGGTTATTACTGAAATACGATGCCGTATACGATCGATTTACCGATGTCTGCTTCGAAGTGAGATGGATGACATTATTCGCGTTTATTATCGCATTTATTACATTGTAAATGCGGTGACAAATGTAATACGTACAATTATGACCGCGCGTCATACATTTTATTCTGTTAAAATGAACAGTACGATAATGGTTTTAATTGCTCTCTACACGATACGTGAGCAGTGTGAATATTTTTTGAATTGTATGCTGGAAAATAATATGAATTGTCACAAGTAATCAAGAGTTTCTGTTGATCAATGTATTATACTTATTAATTAGTAGATAATTAATGTGAGTCTAAATAATTTTATATAACGGTAATTTATTTTGATGCATAATGACAGTTAGATATTATAATTAACAATTAACTACAGATTCAGATTGCCGTTTTTAAAATAATTAAGAAATGGCGATCGAATAATATAGAACATTGCAAGTCGTTAAATATTTTTTTACACGAGAGTCTAGTCTCATAATTATATTTTGGCGATGTAACTTGCAATATCGCTCGTTCAATTGGAACGAGGGATCAGCATGAAGTTAAACGGACAAATTGCAGGAAATAAAACGAACTTTTTATAGGCCATCTCTCTCGTACGGACAGATCGTGTGCAATTGCATGCATTACATGCTGCTCACCGTGTACAATGGTGAAGTGGCACCGAAGTTTTAGTCACGATTTTTAGTCACGCTATTCTCCCGTAACATGTTCGACGGTAGTTTATTACATCACTCGTCGCTCGTATCGCTTCTGATGTTAACGTTGAACATTTAAACAGTGAAGCATACGACTGAAAATTTTAAGTTACTTCGCATAGAGTATCGCGGTACGTCACACAAGACTTCACGTTTCGCGGATTATATTTGCATTCAAAATTGTTGAGAATTTATGACGAGCCATAACTCTTTGAAAAAATCATTACTGCAGTCGAATGTAATTAAAATAAACATTGAATGTATCGAGATTAATCATGCAGAGATTTAATTTAGATTTTATGTTCTTTGACAAATCAGATTTTTTTTTCAATCTCACATGTTCGAGAAAAATTGGAAAAGCTATTAAAGTTGTGAACTTCGTTTTCTTGCGAATTTTTCAAGGATACAAATAATAGTGACTTTTGCTTAATTAACACCAATTTCACATCATATTTATATAAAATTCTAGCTAATCGAGATATTCAGGTTTGAATATTCATAGATTAGTAGAAAATATAACGACTGATAAAATTTCCATCAAAAAAGAATTGGATTGAAATTGTTGAATTGCTCGAAGAAGCGAGAGAAGCTTTTGCAGAAATGCCGCGGCAGTTTAATCCCATCGCATTGTGTACGCGCGTTTCAACGTCATGTTTCAAAAATTGCGAATTTTCTCTTTCTCTTTCACGTATTTCACCTTATTCCCAAATTTGTAAAGGGAGGTGAAAAAAAAAGAAGATCGCCCGCGCAAACTTGAAACCGCTAATCCTATTACACCGGGCTGCGCTTCCGGGAGAGATCTCCCGGCGTTTCGAATTCTGACAGTCTCCAAGCCACCGCGTTCCGCTTGCAAAATCCACTCTGTCCTCGCACGCGGAATACGCTGTGACGGCAGTCCTCGTTAGTATACGGATGCACATATGCAAAGGTGGCAATCGCGTAATTGGCTTTTCGGCGACACGCGGGCGAGCGAACGAGCGAGCGAGAGCGGTCGGCAGGACGAGGGCGCGAAAACGCGGGGGATGAAATCCTCGGGTTTGTGCGGCATGGGGTTACGGGGTAACGCACGCGGAGGGGGGGGCAACAGCTGGTCCCAGTGGTGGCCTCCGAGCGTTTCCGGAGAGCGCCGAATCCGTCGTCGTGTTGCACGACGATTCACCCGCGGCATTCGGCGAGCGGAGTGCGCGTCGGACGGAGACGGCGCCGGAAGCGGACGAGGACGGAGTCGCGCCGGGGGTGAATCGCGGCGAGAGGGTGCGGAAAGACGGGAGGGAAATTGGGTGAGAGCGAAACGGGAGGTAGATAGCGTGCGATACGATCGAGCGACGGCGGCGAGAGGAGAAATAGGGGTAGGAAGAAGGAGGGGGTGCGTTTTGCGCGTTTGTTGTCTTTAAGGCGGCGGCAGCAGCGGCGGCGCGAACCCCGTTTAACCCCGCGGCATTTTCTCACCGTCGCACCCATCGTAGTAGCAGGGGGGTGCGCGCGCTCGCGGTGCTACGAATAAGTGCCCGGCGTTTGCGTTCCACGCTCCTCCGTTTCACAGTACCCGTGCTGTTCATCTTCACCGTTCGGTGCGGCGGTGCTCGGAGCGACAGGGTCGTGACGTTTTTCCGCCTCGTCGTCGTCGACGGCGCGCGCACATACGTAGTGCACATACGTACACGGTCGCGCAGGTTTGAATCCTGCGTACGTGCGTGTGTGCGTGTCTATCTATCTATCTGTACGTGCGTACTTACGGGTCGTGTTGTGGGCTATTATCCGATTGTGGCGCATGAGAGCGATATTGATACACACGCCGGCGTAAACACACGCGCGATTCTCGCTCGCAATTCTCCACCCGGCGAACGCCCCTTACCGGAAGTGGAGCGGGGCGGGTTAATTACGTCGTTGAACCCGCGCGCCGCCGTCGCGTCGCGCGGCTTCCGCCCCCGATTCGGGTCGCTCGCTTTTTCCTCAGAAGGCAAATGCGCCTGGTGAGAAACGGCTGTTCTTGTCGGCCGCGTGCGCCTTAATTGCCTAGCCGGTATTTTTTTCCCTTTTATCTGGCGGAACGCCAGGAGCCGCGGCGGGAAGGCGGGGAAATTTGGCGAAATGAATGCCGAGCGCGCCCGGGCGAATGATTGCTCACAGATGCAGATATTTCTGCATTCCTCTTTTTTCTGCCCGCGGAAACGGAGGCGCTGGTGAAGCAAATTGGAGGTTCATCACTAATAAAGCTTCTCCTTTTTCCTCGAGAAATGTTTATTTCGAAATATTAAGGAAACTCGCGTCGGAAATATCTTCTTTTCTCTCATTAAAATGATGATAAGTTATAGATATATGTATGCACCTTTTATTTTTATTTCAAACCATTTTAATGTATTTTCTTGTAGAAAAATTTCAGTAGAAAACCCCGACATTAAGCAGACGGGGCTGCACGCACATAATATATTACGTCTTGTCAGGAGTTGCTTTTTATTGTTACGACTTAAAAACGTTCTTTGAGAATACCGTCTCTTCTTTGAGAATCATGGAAAAATTCTGTTGAAATTTGTACGTCAATCTTGAGAGAATATGCTGTATTAACCTTTGTTGTCCAATAACTCTATATTTACGTCATTTCTCAAAGAATATGCTGCGTAACCTTTATTTTCCAATAACTTTGTAACCGCCGTGCATAATGTGTATTTAAGGTATAAAAATATTATATATTATATGTATATTAATCACGTTCTATTAAGATTATGAAAAATCGTGATATTGTGTTTCAAATATCCGGTATTACAATTTTATAAAATTCAAAATTGATGCTGCTGGTTTATTTTTCAACGTTATAAAGATATTCTTTAGAAAGAGTTCCTCTCTCATACGACTTTTGCCTATAAAATCCCAATGGTAATTCGAAAGCGGGTATCGGATATACACTGAGGAAATCGCTGTTTGTTATTGCTCACTCCTCTGGGATATCTTATACGTAAACTTTAATAACGATAAACATTCGTGTATGTCCATTTATAATATTTTAAAAAGCACGCATATTAAATTGATATTAAAATTGAATAAAATTGAATTCAGTTATCGAAAAATAATTATTTTAGAAAATCGTTTTCAATATTTACTTAATGAATTTTTGTCAATATTGTTATCTAACTTTCATGATGCTCAATCAAAAATATTCTTATAAGCAAGGAAAAATGTGATTTTCAATTAATGTTATAATGTCCTGTTAATGTTATTACTAATGAGATAACTGTTATTGCGGCAAATAATAATTTTCATACGGAATATTATAGCAGAGATACTATAATGCGAATATTTATTTTATAAACGTTAGTTTATTAAACATTAAATTATTCGAATTAATTAATTAAAGCTTAATTGTGTACATATGCGAACAGCTAAATCTGAAAATCTAGGGCATAGCGAGTCATATGTAAATGTTATTTTTCTCTAGTTTTGTAATATTTTAATTTTACAAATTTCACTTGATTTAATTCACTTACTTTCACTGTAATACTTTTATTAAATGTGAAATATCGCGTATTTAAATATCGCGTTTTAAATAAATAATGCATCTATGAGCAATCAAATCCGACGAGAGAAAATCCGACCGTAATCTTCGGTGGAGTTTTAATTAGGATTGAATCTTAACTTATCTTTATTCGCGTGGTGGAATGCCAGGAATTGCGCTGGAATGATTTACGGGAGGAAAATTTTCGCTTACGCTGCACCTTATCTATTTTTGCCGGTGATTTATTTTCGTTTCGGTGATTATTATACCGCAACTTGACGGCTTATTAAGAACAACGAATTGCTTTCGCATTCAAAATTACGCCGAGCGTCGCCAAGATTCGCGTTATAATATCTCTGGTCAATCATATTATTGAGAAAGGAATTTTATTACGTAATTTGCGTTGCTAATTATAATTGATGAAACGGAAAGAGAAACCGTACATCAACGAACTTCTGAAGCCTCTATTAATCAATTTATGTAAGCGTAATCTGTGTAAAAATCATCTCTATTATGAAAAAATGTGTTAAAGCATGTAACGGTAAATTTTTATTAAACAGAAAACTAAAGTCGAGAGAAAGAGAAAAAAAACTGTTGCAAAATTTCGGGTATATCAAAGAACTTATGATACCTCCGCAAAACAGCAAGTATTTCGTACTAAATGAGGCTTAATGCTCGTCAACGACGTAACCACCGCGAAGATTAATTTTAACGATCTCATTTAGCTTTAAGAGGTGCTCTCGGATGCTCTCGGCGCTCATCTTCGAAACTCAACGAGTAAACACGACATTTTTTTGCGATGATTATTTCTGATTTTCCTTCCGCGTCCCGTAGTTCTCGAGATTGTCGACGATATTGGTTTTGATACGTGATATAGGGTTTGAAAGTTTTGAAATACACTAAATCCTCGAGAGTTACGACATCGTTGTAACTGATGGGCATGAAACTTTTGTCGATCTGCCAAGTAACCCGAGTTGGCAAAGTATTACTTTTCTAACAACGGAAGGTAGTCTCGTAACAATGCAATATTTGTTTATATTGTGACACTTCCAGTTTCCTAACGTGCAGACTGCGGCTCAGAGTTATCATTCACCTTTTCTGTCTTTTCAAGATGTACAAATGAATAATTTGCCTCTTACAATTTGCGGCATTCTATTTTGCTCCAAGAAATATCACTATAAGTTATATGTTCTATGCCGTTACACCTCGAGCGGAATTATTCATTCGTTACGCAATTCAAAAGTTGGAAGAGTGACCTAATAGCGTATCGAGGGAAGTTGTGAGTTTCGCCTAAGGTGACAACTAGACGGGAGTATTATCAACCAAGTTCTTAAACTACCTGAAAAATTGATTAAACTAAGAGAAAGATAAATCTCTGGCCAACGCCTTTGTTTATCTTGTAATATCTTTTCTTACGTGTTTAAATTTTAAAATCATTTATGGGTTGCGTCAAACTACAGTCGTGCCGCTCGTTAAACACTGTCCTTTAGACACGCTCTTGGGGATGATAACTTCGATCCCATTTTGCATAAATTAATTCTAATGACGGAGCTTTGAGAGAGAGAGAGAGAGAGAGAGAGAGAGAGAGAGAGAGAGAGAGAGAGAGAGAGAGAGAGAGAGAGAATACACTTTGGCGAAGTCATACGACTTGAAACGGCTTATTAACGTAGGTGAGACTTTGGCTAATATCAGTCTCTAATACCGCAAAGAAGGGAAACATGGTATACATGGGACTCGCGGGCCAGTACTTCTCGGAGTTGGATCCGAATTTCAATGGTCCTCCTAGAGCAGTCGATCCAGCAGTCCGTGCCCGCAAACTCGTAAGTAACAAATTTGCACGAGCGAACTTTACTCTACTCAATTACGCAGTAATAACGTACCGATAAAACGGTGGCATTAGCGCTTCATGGCTTTCTGCTTAATGGACTTCTCTTCATTAGATAAATGTATTTACAAACGAGACATCGTAAATTTTTCAAGTAGAATCTTCTAATCATTTACTATTTCATTATTTTATTAGTCAAAGTGTACTTTGCTGTTACTGAAAGTTTTACAGTCCGTTTATACGTTTTACGGTTTTTTTAACGTATCGTTAATTTTGTCGAATTGGCGTCAATTGATACCGTAGGTAATAGAGTAAAAAGACTTCGCTTGACCGAACATGCATACTGAAAAATCGAGACATCGTTGAACTATGACAATTTTATTACTTATGGAGTACTACTGAGGAATTAATGTTCAGCGAATTAAGTCATTCAACGTAAACNTGGATTTTCTATTCGCATTAATTATTGTTGTTATTAATAATAATTATTAATTGAATGTATGTACAGGCATGTCATGTATCGTTGTAGAACTTCAAATACGTGACTTTTGTCGCAAATCGAAAGTGCATTTCTACGGTAAAAGCCACGAAAAATGTTACTGACATATACCTTTTTCGATAATTTTTCAATCATGCTATGACTCATTTCATTTGATTTACAGCAACTAAACAGGTTTTAAATAATTTTATATATTTATATATAATATACAATAGTAAATATTATATTTAATATTTAATTTATAAATTAAATATAAAAATTTTATAATTAATTTATAAAATTGAGTGAACATCGTTATGTGTCGTATCTAATTATTACGTGTAATAGAAACGTATCTATTTCCATCAAAATGCAAAGACACGCCACATACAGCTGTAGAACATGATTAATGTTTGATCGGAAGTAAAGGAATGCGTAAGGGAGAAAGAGAATAGAGCGAAAGAAAGAGAAAGGGAGGTAGAAAGAAGGAATGCGCATTGTGAATATTATTATTAAATTTTCAAGTTTAATGCCTTCTGTCTAAAAAATTATTAAATAAACCTAAACATAAATAAAAACTCCTCTGTATCTTTTCATCTCTCCGCCTCTCCCTTCATCTGTCTGTTAATACACGCTCGTGTTCTGTCCCTTTGTTTGGTGTCCAAGAATTTCCTTTCTTGTATCTTTATTAACGGGATGACGCGTAGCTTCGTGCTAACGCGAGTGATTAGTAAGGAAGAATCTCAGTTATTCAAATTCCTCATTCTGCATAAATCCCATTTTCAGCAGAGTCACAGAAGAACTTTTTAAGTCTAGGTGACATGTTATAGTTGCTATAAATCCAACGACATGAGTCATAGCCCGACTGCCAAAAATGATCGAAAAAGATATATGTCAGTAACAATTCTTTCGTAGCTTTTACCGTAGAAATGCACGTTTGATTTGTGACAAAGATTACGTATTTGAAATTCTATTGTTACAATGACACATGACATGTACATACATACATTCAATAATTATTATTAATAACAACAATTTTTACGAATAGAAAATCCATGTTCACATTAAATGACTTAGTGGTCTCGACTCTTCAACATGCATTTCCGGTCAAGCGAAGCCATTATCCACGATATCAGTTGACGCCGATTCGGTAAAATTACTGATACAGTCAAAAAACCGTGTGAACAGGTTGTTAGGATGCTAAAATATTTGATGAATGCTTATTTTTAATCCGTCGTTTATTTTAGACGTTAGTGTCATATGCGACTCGTGCTTTAAAAATTTTTCCATTTCAAATATACACGATTGATGAAACTTATATATTTTTTTTTCTTTAAGTTTGATTTGTTAAAAAATTATACCTTGAAAGCTTTTTATCCACTGAAAACTATTATCGAAATTTTCATTCACTTTTTTCATTAATTCAGATGTATATGAAACAAGGAAGGAACTTCTTTTCTATTTCATACAGACATTTTAACTGAAAATGCAAAATAAGTAGCTTATGATAAAAGTTTATCTTTGAATGAATTTATGCAGAATGATATTTAGTACAACGGAAATGCTTTTTCCATTAGGTACATGGAACTGGAAATATTTATAAAGTGCTTTGTCGTTTTACATTTAAGCATTATGAATTACTGTGAAATGTATATATATGTAACAAGTTCCAAGAAGGCAGTAGTAAATCTCTTTGATCAGACATTCTTTAATACATTTCTTTAATACTCCAAGTTTCGTATTGATTACAGACGGTTCTACATTTTAGTAAGTCTCTTTAAAAGATAAATCCTTAAAGCACAAAGCCATGAGATTTTTAATTTTTTACATGGCGTAATATAATTTTCAATTTTATAAACTACGCTGTGGCATTTACCGTAATCTGTGGTGTAACAACGAAACGAGACGTGCCACGTGTTTAATCCTTTGTATTCACACATTTAATATACATAATCCTCTTCGTTCAATTCAAGCGGACATTTTATTCTATATAATTATTCACCACCATTATTTGTTGAAGTTTTTCATGCTATTATTTACATGTACAATTTTGATATTAAGAAAATAAAATATTCATATACCTAGCACTTTTTTCTCATTTTGAGAAATTAAAATACTTTAATAAAAATACTTTAATATCATAATTACTCCATATTTTTATTTATAATAAAGATATAAATTTAAAAAAATTTATATTATGCCAAAATAATCACGCATTTATAACATACGGTTGTGTATGATACACGTATGTAATACTGACTTATATCATTGCGGCACAATTGTTACATCAGCCGCAGGACATCCCGTGTACCTTAACAGCTTTTAACGGACGAAAATGCCAATCGTGTGTGTTGGGTGCATTTAAAATTGCCTGAAAGCAATTGTTGATTAGTCACGGGCGATTGTGTTGTATTTTCTGCGTTCGCAACTGATCGCTTTGTCGACCGATAATCGCGTTTCAATGGGTGACGTGACGTAACGGATTTAAATAGTACCTTTTCGCGAGTGAATCGCTTTTCATTCCGCGACGCGGTTTCGCCGCATTTGCTTCCGTGGCACGACCCGGACGTTAATGAGACGGCGCTGCACTGCATTATTATCGTATACCTTCGCCCTATCACCGCGCTCAACATTCGTCAATATTTCTGCAAGGAGCGGA
This sequence comes from Tetramorium alpestre, assembly GCA_021460005.1. Lineage (NCBI taxonomy): Eukaryota > Metazoa > Arthropoda > Insecta > Hymenoptera > Formicidae > Tetramorium > Tetramorium alpestre. The sequence goes on along the minus strand of JAJVSH010000063.1, from coordinate 666,073 downwards.
GTTTAATTTACATTGCGTGTAAATGCGGTGATGTATGACCATGTGGAAAAGACGTTGATTATTTTATCAGCGTGCACCGGGGGCTAGAGGCGCCTTTGATCGACGTCGACCGTTTATATCGCACGGAAAATCGAGAACGCTCGACGAACGTCTAGCAGCACGTTAGCTCAAGAGGCATACGTTACAAAGAGGGTGTCGCGCTCCTGAGACTGAAATATGGAAGCTGCTCGTTTAAAGCCATGGTTTTTGCCCCAAAGGCCAACGGACATAATACGTATAAATTATAGTCACGTGAGACAGGAGCGAGAGAGTTCCTGGGAAGGAAACGTCGAGTTTTTAAGTGTATATAAATTTTTGCGTGCCATTATATTGTCGGAAAAATTGGCTCCGTTACAAATTTTATGGAATCACATAAATTTCGTAGAATCAAATCGACGCAATAACGTCGCTTGATTTTGAAAGCTTTTGCAACGAAATCTTGAAGCTTCCCTGCGAAACGCTCTGTATATTTTTCGTATTCGTGTCACCCGCTTAAAGAGATAAAACGAAACTAATTTACGAAGTACCCGCTAACGAGAAGTGAGACTATATTTTGATTCTACCATGTAATGGGATGAACACGTCCCTTGAATATAAAAGGAATTTAATCCTATAAATAAGAGTGATGAAACCGCCTTAGACAACGGTGATCATTCACTTTGGAGTAGAGGAAAGAATTTACGCAATGAGATTATTCTTATCGCGTGTATAAAGCGAGATTATTACGCCTGGAGTAATTTATAGGTATTAAAAGCATGTACTTAATAAGAGAACTTTTTTATAACATTAGAGCTACCAAAGCAGACAGAATATCTGGTTTGTAATTTCCTTTCTAAGAAAAAAACAAGCTCGTATTTATAAAAACATAATAAAATTGTCAGCCGTTAACGAGCAATTAAAATGTGAAGTGTAAAATAAAAATAAAAATTTATTATCTACAAACAAAAAATTAATTAAAAAACATGGTTTGTTTATCTTGTTACGTTACTGAAATTTTTAACAGTGTATTTTCCGAGAAATTCCATGATTTTTGTTGCAATTAATTAAATTGCTCAATTTCATTTCCTCCATACCTTTTTTTCAAAAAATATATAAATGTAATATATACTCGAGCAATAAAAATTAATCTATAAGCGAATAATAATTTTGTCAGCGTTTGTCATTTTCGCATCGATATATTAACGTAGACATACCGCATTGTGCAGCTCGGGGCGCAGACATTCGGGAGTACTCCAATCAAACGGCATCTTTCGATCGAAACGTCACGTGCTTTTATCCCGTACGTGGCCTATCGACGCCGCAGTTCGGCCGAGGTTCAGCCGAAATAGTTGGCGCGCGTGCACGTATAGATACCTCAAATTGCCAAGGCCGAATCTCATTCGTGCATGGAATGACAGGACAGGCTTGGGGCTTATGGGCGTATCGTCTAGTCTCAGGGCGCGATACCTCCTCCGACTATCGAGTCGCGGGGGAAGGTCTACATGTATAGCACCGTTGTTAAGGTGTAGTACTCCGTATTGACCGGGCTCGCCTCGGCTGCAGCGGACTATTCGTCGCACACCACTACGTGCGGGGTCTGCAAATGAATTTTTCGGACGTGCCCAAGAGAGGCTTCGTTATCGGAACGAGAGACACATTCTCATTGTCGCGAGAAAAGGTTATCCCTCAGGCTCTTTCTTACCTTCGCCCGTTCTTTCTCTTCCTCGGAGGAAAAAGAATGCCGCGTCTCCCGAGTTTACGACGTCGTTTCCTCTTACAAGATTGAAGACACAGCTCCCGTCTCTCGGGTCTCGCGTACAAACGTGGGAGGACGGCTCGCGTCATCTTTTTCGTCGCGCGACTTACGAAAACGACCGTGCGATGCTGGGCGGCCATTGCACGGCGCGGCAAAAATCTCTCGCGGTCATTTTTGCACGGCGCGTAAGATTTCGAAATGACGCGCTGTGATTGGCCGACACGGTCGCCGTGTCTACCAATCGCTTCGAAAGCCGATTCCGTTCCGATCGCGGCGGCGCGGCGTTCACGCTGGTCGAACGACGCGGACGGAACGGCGGAAACTCGCGTTTGCGATCGGAATCGCAAAACTTCCGTTGATAGCTGCCCCGAGCGTGAGTCTCAGAACTATTTTCCTTACTTCGATACGTTGCCCTTCGCGTCGTGAGAAGGGAATGATACAGACGGGGAGCGAGGGTTGGCAAACGTAACCGTCTCTCTCAATCGATTCGCGCTTTCTTGTGCATTCCAGGTGGGCATGGAACGCCGTGACGTCATACTGACAGCAGTTTTCGGAACACTCGGTGCCCTCACGATTCTAGTAGGACTCGCATTAGCAATGTGGCTCTATCTACGCGCCAGGAAGTCCAAGCGGGACGACGATCTCGAGGATCAAAACGACAACGGCGACGGTTCGAGCCAGCAGCAGCCGACCACGAAGAAAAATGGCTTTCTCAATCTGAAGACGCCCCTGATCAGCACGAAGGCGCTTGGGTAAGTGAGCTTTCTCCTTCTACTCGAAGTAACACGACGCGGCTCTGAATTCCGCCATTTCTCCTTGCCGGGAAAGTTTTCTCCCTCGAGGAAACTGAGGTTCTGAATCTTTTATCGATGCATTAATCGATACACGTCTCTTGTATTCTTTATATATTTTATCCTCCCTTTTGAAATATACCGCGAGTACCGGTGGCGAAACAATATCTCAAAGTTTACGTAAGAATAAATGAATGCATTCTACGTTGACTTCAATGAAAGGTAAACAAGCGGCGTTCGTTATGCGTTTTGTCATTTCTGTTTGCCCGCGCGCGCGAGTTTGCCGCTGAATCACTTCGAGATCCACCGCAATGTATTCATAACTAAACAAAACGACAAAGAGTGTCATTAATTACGTGCTCTTCGTGCGTCTCTTCTCACGACTTAAGAACGTCATTCGTTCTATTTTATCGCGCAAAATCGAGCGCGCCGCGCTCCATTGTTTCACTCGTCTCGCGATATTTTACGGCGATCGCGATTAATGGAGAAATCTCGTATTTATTCCTCTGATTAATCGAGCTTCGCGCGATTTACCGTGTCTCATATACGTTCTCTACATTCGCGCCGAGGGCTCGCAGGGCGCGTCGTTATTGTCCCGAGATAAGGGGCGCGATTTTACGTCGAGCAGCGGCGGCGCGGCCGAGTCGGCCCGGGGTTGCGAATATCAGCAGCGGGTTGCACGTCGGTAAGTTTCCCTCGGTAATGGCGGTTATCGACGACGGGAGATTTCCCCGGCGAGCGCGAGAGACCTCGGGTTTCTCGGGCCTGGATAACGGAGAGCTGCGAACGCCGTCTCTCGTACCAGCGGCCACGTTATTGACGAACGCCGTCGTTTATATCGCTGAATGATACTCGACATTCCGGGCGAGGGTCGTTCATTACCGGATCATTTATTACTGTCTCTAGACGAGTGATCAAGAGGTCCCCCAATTCGTTACGCGCATCGCTCGGCACGGCCAAGTCAAAGCGGAACTTGTCGCTATTACTCCCCTTGGCTCGAAACGTTATTTGATAACCGCGAATTTCGGATTATTGCGTAACTTCGCTAACTATGCGCCGAGATTAGCGCATATTTTCGACAATCGCTTATTATTATAAACGGCACCGTGTAATTATGTTCCCCTATTACAATCTGCGAGCCGTGTAAAATTTTTGGCATAATTGTACATTTTAAGGGAGATTCTGGGGAAGTTAATAACAATATAATAGTTTGTTGAGGTTCATATTGCAGCCTTAGTATCATTAATTTTGTAATTTTTTTGATGGCCTGGCTGTATGTGTTGGAGATATTGAGAGAAATTTAAACAAGAGTATATTTGCTCAAAGGTTTTTAATTGCATCAACTTACTCGACCATTGATTGATATTAAATTTCCTGTTATTACTAAATTATGTTTCTAAAGACCGTTTTATAAGACGATCTATAATTCGTATTAAATTTCAAGATAGATTTCTATCTATAATCTCTTACAGGTCATGTATCTTGTTACGATCTGATATTTTAATATACACTTTTATATTGCTTCTTGATTCTTTAACTTCTGTTTTCTGTGTTATAAAATTGTAAACTCTGAATTCTGAACTACAGATCGCGTTTAAAGTGGTTTTTAATGTAATTCTAAGAACTTTTAAAGTCCCCGGACGATCGATCTATAATTCGTGTCAGAGATCAAGATAGAATTCTATTTATAATTTTTTTACGTTATAATATAAAAAAGAAAAGAAGAGTCAGAACTCACGTACATGTACAGTAAAATATACACATGTATCAAAATGGACGGCATTAAATTTCATACAACATAATTCCACGAAACTATGCATCGAAACTAATACCGTATTTTGACATTTGCTGCATCCGGCATTGTGATTATGAGTCTTAACCTAACCTATGAACATATTTTCAGCGTAGTTATTTAAATATATGCAACTTTCTAGCTAGATAGTTAATAATATCCAAGAAAGCATAATAGTTTTGTTGACATTCATATTATAATGCCGACATTAATCTTGTCGGTTAAAGATACAAGAAATTAGCTCAAATGCTTTTAATTACTTGACTTTGCCAGGTTGCTAATTGTTTTCATAATATTACGCGTTTGCCTCTATAGACATTCAATTAAGAAAATTTCTATAATATCACGCAACTTCGTGAATTATGTATTGAGATTAATACATTTGCTAAACAACGTCGTAATATTATGCTCTCCTTTTAAACACTTTAGGGGCTTTCATAATGACGCAATGTTTTGATGATATTCGAATTATAACGACAGCTTCATTAATTCCGGCTTATTTTTCCGTCAATTAGAGATATTAAGAAATTTAAATATTAGTATTTGCTCGAAAAGCTTTTATATCCGAGTTTATCCTCCCCGTTCTAGATTGGCAATCCTTTGTAATTCCACCCCTCGACACAGGCATTCGGTTAAACTCTGTAAATAGAGTTGAGTCCCCTTTCGACGCGTTTATATAGAGTATCTGAAACAATCGTTAGCGATTCACGTAACGTGCTTTTCACGGCACCGACTAGTATTTCTGTTTGTATTTTTCTCCATCAGAAATAAGATACGCACACGATAATGTCAAAGCCGTGCGCGCGAGCGCGTGCGCGGCCATATGATTGACAAGTATAGAATTCCTATCCTTCTGTAATATCACGTTGAATATAACGATAAGCTATTCTCCGATTTTCAAGCGAATAAACTATTTAACGGATATCTCGATATTCGCAGAAATGTCCCGACATTTTCGAATGCTATGTTAAAACATTTTCGATGTCGGTTATTCCGCAACAAAGTAGCGATGATTGAAAGTTCATTTCTTCTACTCTCTCGAATTTCAATGATAAATTTATAAAATATACATGTATATAAATAAGCGTTTCTCTCTCGAACTTTAATCTGATTTTACATGCGAAAATGGAAATGGAAGGAGGAAACGGAAATTTATTAATTTTTTTATTATACTGTGACTTGTTTTCCTTCTTTCAACATTTTTTCACATCGGCTCCACAAGTTGCGCGGATTATTTATATTTTCGCGAGAGAAGCGATTTAAAAGAAAATCATAAAATTATCAGTAAATTGCATTTACGGTTTTACGCCAATATCAATGAGAGATTATTAAATGCGGGAATAGAGACGCGATAATCCATTCTAATCGTATTGGCGATTCGATTATCAAGAAATTTGCATACGATTCGGGCCCCGGGAAGCGCGTATTTTGCGGGAATTTTCCACGACAGAAGGTAAAAACAATAGCGGTAGCAATATACAATTTTCAATGGCTGTCGAGATTGTGGCCCCGAGTGTATGCGCGTTTTAGAAATACGCTGTGTGACGTTTATTCTCGTGCTTCCCCCAGTATAAATCGCGATGGAGAACAAAACGGCACCATATGAATAGCTCCGGGGGATGGCGATATAGCCGATAAAAAAGTAGAAATCGTTTTCAAATTTTTATAATTCACTCAGCTTCTGCAAATACGAGCAACGAATACTTTACTGCCGTTCTCTCTGCGAGGTGACATTTTTGTTTCTGTGTAACTTCATTACGCCGAGTTTTTACGTCCGCGGTTCAGTTCGATTCGAGATTAACGCGAGAGCAGCGCAAACCGTGGGCGTCGTGCGAATCTGTATGAATGACATCGCGCGTTACGCATTTGCTTACTGTTTGCGTGAAAAATAGCCGGTTGCAATTCCAGCGGACGGACTAATCCAGAAATATGTAGTAAATTAACAGAGTTCTCGCGTAATCCTCCAGTGTTCTTTTAATTCGCCATATTCATGAATGGGATATACGAGGGTGGAGCGTCGCGTTATGCAACTCGGCGAGACACCTCGACTGCAGGGAAATCAAGGGAGGACGTGATGATTTATTTGTACAGTGCGAATAGCGGCGGCGCATTAGTATTTCGACGTTAGTTTCGCCTGTTATGATCGTTAGTACTGTAGACCTCCCGAAGGACCTCGAAAACTTGCGCGGCGCGCCGGCGCTGAATTATCATCCCGCTTGAAACTGGCGCGCCGTAAATCCGCTTGTCGATTTCCGAAAGTGCTCCGAAAGAGACCTTCGACATGGATTTACAAAATTTCTCCATCGACGTGCAGATCGGCGTGATTGGTAGCACGAGCGTGAATAAGAATCGATTCGGAGCACGACCGCTAAGCCGCGCAGGAGGGACGACTCCGTCGGGGAAACGCACGCGTCGCGAATGCCCGCTATTCACGAAAATGGAAACGTCAACGATGCATCGAGCGGAGCTCTTTCCGCGAGAGAGAACGGTTCCGCATTCAGAGGCGCTGAATGGGGAATTCTGGAAAACAAGTCTTTACCAACGAGGCTCGCAAAGCTCCATCGGGCGAATTTCTGCTGTGTATTTCTTTTCTCTATTTCTCTGTTTTTTTTTTTTCATCAAGTTTCTCATGACGCCGGCGCCACATAAGCGTGGGAAACGTGTAGGCGCACGTGGCGTGTGTATGTACGTACACGCGAAGCCATTCGTCGTATTTGAATCAATCTCGGATCTACCCATCCCTCCTCTATCGCCGAAATAGGCCTGTAACTCGCTTCGGTGGTTTGCGGTCGAGCTGTGTTTGTGACGACCGTCAAAGTGCTTCGTGACGTCGCCGTCTTGTATCGTCACCTTTTAGCCTTGGGGAAAACGGTGACCCTGTAAAGAAAAGTTGTAAGCCGGCGACGCATCGACATTTACGTCGATACAATCGGGGGCGGGTCTGGCGATCGTGTAACGCGACGGTACCGAAATTGATTCACGGACTCGCAGATAATTAATTGTAAATCGCAAGTTTTTCTACGTATTTGATTTTTTTTTTTCTTATTAAATAACACGGACCGGACATCTTAATTAATCTTTAAATGATACACGAATATCTTGTTTTTTAGAAAATCCTTTTAGCAAAGAAAATGTCTCCTTTCTTTAAAATCTTAAAATATGGTGCACGTAAACGTAGAATGGCGACGTAAAGTTTCGATTACTTTTCGAGCAATAGAGAAACAAAGTTGCAAACGATTTCTAAGAAGAAACTTTTTTGGACAGTTTCTTTAAAGTTTTTATAGTGCCTATATACGTATAAATGTTTTTTATTATATCTATTAATTCAAATGTCTCATATGTTTTTTTTTGAAAGCTTGAAATCTAAATTAAAATGCTCAAAAAAGATTTTTTGTTTACACACACATTATAAAATCATAACTTTATTTGTGTAAAACGTTTTTTAAAACGTGTTTCTAAAAATAATTTTAACATAAAATATTTAATCTCTTTAAAAAATTTAATGGTCTTCTAGAAGCTTTAAATTATAAAAGCATAAATTTTTCCTAAATTTTTTACATATTTTAACATTGTCAAAATGAGCTCGGATACGAATGATGATCCACGTGTGCTTTAATAATATAATTTAATAATATAATTTAAGAATAATTTGAAAAGGTTAAACCGCAATCCTTTTTGTAACAAATAATTTGTAACAAATTCTTAGACATATTTTTATAAGAAGTTGTTACTCAATCTCCTCTGAATATATATTAATGATTCGATTAGGAATACTTCTTACTTGCATAATCTGTCTATTATTCGCGAATTTACTCAGAATAAATCATGCGACGGAAGGGATTTAATCTTGATCATTTCGCTTAGCATTTAATCAGGAGTGCGCGTACGAATCGTGTGCGTTGAATTCAAATATGCAATCTACACGAAAGACAAATCCCAAACTCACGCGAAGGCATTTTAAAGCATCAGGGTGTTTCCGCGCTGTCGAACACGTACGAGCGAAAATGTCTGCGAGACACGCATGACATTCTTGGTCCGCGATAAACCTCGTGTTTCCATCACGTTCTTTCTGAGTTGAGTGCTTAATTAGTATATTGCATGTATGTACCTTGCATTTGCATAAAAAAAGCGTAATGCTTCAGTTTCTTCAGGACATATCGCGGTAATTGCGCAATTCGGTATATCGCAATAAGCTCTATTTTAGGAAGCATCGATAAAGCTCAGAATAAAATACGAATAAAAATGAAGCGGATACGGTTAGCGAAAAGCTAGGGAACCGAAGGTATCATATGAATAATTCTTAACTGTTTACCGTGTCTTTTCAAACATTTGCCGGAAAAATCAATGCTTAAGAAACTAAGAGAGAAAGAGATATATGTATATACGTGACCTAACGACAGAATCTCGATATATTTTTCATAAAATTTATTATAATTCTTTATTTGTAAAGGTTTTATTTTAACTTTGCTATAAATAATTTCAACTTCGAGCAGAAGCAAATATTTTAATACTATTACCCACATTTTCCAAAGTACTTGCCTCCATAAATAAAACCACTGTTCTACTTTATTCGTAAGATTATTATCGTCTTAATGAAGCCATATTTAATAATTAATATAACCTCAATTTCTATATCTACAGATTGTCTTTTGAAAAGCTTTTATTATGAATCGCATATATGGCGATATATATACATATATATATCGCGATAGATGTAGCTCAAAGACGGAAGTAATTTAGTTTTCTCTTTAATCCTTTTTAATGAAAGAACCGAGAAGAAAATGAAGGGAAACCAGAAAAAAAAGCATTATTTGAGATCACAATGAAGAGCTGACCTATTATTTTTTCTTCCATAATGCATCATTGTTTTATCATTCATGTCTTAAAGAGACGTGCAATGCTTCGTACATAGAGCATGAGTATATAATAAGTTTCTGTACGTTAGAAAGTCTTGAATATGATTTAAGTATTAATCAATGTCGGAAACTATCTATTATTAAGTAATTTTTTATAGAAACTGAGGTTATAAATTAATCATATACTTCTCGTAAAATAATGTTATCTTTATTGCAAGTTTTGCATTGTGTTAACGTAAAATTTCCAACTTTTTCTCAAAAGTCGTATATCTTTGAGAAAATAATAAGAAATTAATAAGAATGTAGGAAATAAGAATGTTTTTGTGAAAATTGATCTCTTTGTTTTTCTTTCTAGCTTTCACCAAGCTTTAAAGCTTAACTCGTATAAGATATAAGTATGTCACATCTTTTATTAAAAACTCTGTATGTCTACGTGATCGATATGAATGCTTGAAACTTTCCTTTTAGAATAACATCAGTTTTCATAAAAATATCAGATTTTGTTTTGAAGTTATAACATGTATATGTGTTAATGAAATTTTCAACATAACACAGATATACATATAAATAGATATTAGGAAGAACTAAAATTGTGTGAGTCAGACACTTGTACAAAATACAAACCGTTGACGAATAAAAAAGTAATCACTTTGTTTAATATATATTAAACTATATATTTTTAATATTACAAACCAGAACAAGGATGAGTTTAGAACAATATTAATTATATTTTATATTTTCTCTTAATTTTTCAGCAATATCATGCGTGACTAAATTAAATATTTTAAAATTCAAATTTTTAAAAGTTAAAATCTTCATCTTCTCCCCATATTTGGATATTTTGATAAACGAATGCTCTATTTTTGACTAAAAGTTGATACGTATATGACGTTATGAAAGTGTAGCAGTCAAGTTTCTGCTCGGATGATATCAAACATAATACTGAACGAAAGTCTCATACGGTTTGTATTTTTCGTAAAAAACTTTGATACTTATACTTCAGAATTATGTGGGCACTCCCAAAGAAAGATTGTCCCCGACTGACCAAGTATGTGGTTACTCTACTTGCCGCGTGTCCTTTTTACATTCTCCTGCGGAATATTCTAGAAAAATTTTTATTCATAACAGAATTATGGTATTTGAAGAATATTTCAAAAATTTTGATTTTATAAACTTTTACGATATTAATTATTAGTGCTTTTCACAATATTTTGTTAAATTAAAATATGCAATAAGTATAATTAAGATAGCGTGCTATTTAAATGAGGAACTTATAATAATGACAAGTATAGCTGGTTAAAATAATTGCTTAATTTATAAAAATTGTTAAAAATATTGAACTTAGTTCAATATTTTGATTCTGTCGTAAATTTATTAATGGATAAAAAAATCCGTTACTTATCCTACAAGTTTGTTTATCAGTTATTGTGATCCGTGAAACGTTTAACTTTTCATGTTTAACAATCGCGTGTATTTAGGTATTCGAGAAACTGAGAGGCACCATGTGTTGTACACTTTGATACTGAGATTGTTACAATGTTTCGCAAATGATACATATTGTCATCCTGTTACTCGCGACGGTAGAATTGATCCTGTAAGCAGCTGCGCAACCAATGTGAACGTGTACAACAGCACGGAATCCTAATTACAGATACGTCATTTGCGTCGTTAGCTCCATCCTTAAGCATTTAATTATTTATAACGTAATATTTAGTTCTTTGAAAATAAATACCGTCTTCTCTTTCGTGTCTTTATGCCGATTTATTTATTACAAGATATCGTGAATACCAAATCTCATGAATAAGTCAAGTCTACTAGGTACACGGGATGTTTTCAAGATAAACTATCTTTTCTTATTTTCAGTCATCATTGAAGATGGCTCGAAACTGAACCAAAATGTTCAGTGAATATTATGTATTTAAATATCGTTATTCTCCGATACGCACTATGTTATACTCTCACTATCTCTTAATTTTATAATAGTTTCTACTGTCACTATCGAGAGACTTTACTTATTTTTTTTTATTTCCTTATTTTTTAAAGTATAATATACGAGAGTATGTAGCTAAGGTTATCTCTCTTTATTAACGGTTCTGAAAAATATACTTATATATAATACTTAGAATGCGTTTGTAAATGCACTCGGTTTGCCGTATCAAATATGGATAGACTCGGTTCGCTTAAATTTTACGAAACTCATAAAATTTCTCTCTTAAATTATCTGGGCGACTTTTATTGTTCTACAAGTTTTTAACCAGACAGAGTATTAAACTTTCCGAAATAATATCGAAACTCGTTTAATCCAGATAAATTTAATCCTTTAATTTTTTTTTACTGAAGCATATTTTTTTTAATAAAATTTAATTAAAATTACATTTTAAATTGTATGCATGAAAATAAATAATGTGAATCTGCAAAATTTTATACAATAATTTAGATATACGTTAAACTCTGTTAAATAAATCTCTCTGTAAAAAATGAAAGAACACGTTTGAAAAATATATTTAACACACTTTTATGCAAAATGAATTAATAAAAAGAAAACGTTACTTATTTGAAAAATAAGTTAGATGGATGAGAGATAGACATGGCTCAAGCATTAATTATCTTAAACATTAATGTCTCAGAGAAACCTACGAGAGTTTTCCATTACGTAGCTTCAATATTAATCGAAGGCCAGCGGCGATAAATTGTTTCGGAATGGAAGCTGAACAAATTGGCACGGCGGGAGGTTAATTTAAGCGCGTTTTAATCGACGCGATTACACCACCGTCTTGCACTCAGCGGGAAACGGCGAACGCTCTAATAAGAGGTAACAAAGTAATTAACATCGATTAACGTCCGAACGACTTTACCGTGTCCAGCTTTATTCAAAGTCAATCGTTATTACGTCATCGTTATTATGCATTTCGCTGGAAGAGAGACGATTAAGGTGCCGTTTTAGGCGGAAACCTTCTCGTTGGAATAACTGCAATTATCTGCGACAAAACTTGTTTTCATCTCGCAGTAGACTGGGTTTAACGAAGTCAACAAACGATTTATCGCGTTATCAAAGCAACTGTCCCCTTTGGCTTCCATTGCAAAAAGATGCAGCGTTAATTAAACGTAGAGCGGCGTCTAATGGATTAAACTAATATATTTCGGATGCGTGTTACAGCTATGTACTAAGCTATTACGTCACAAAGCAATTCCCATAAGTGTAGCATTGTACCGAAGCCGCGTATGAATTTTTCCAGTTATTCAATATTTATGGCGAGCACACACATCTCTTGTAATGTTGGCTGTCTGTGCTCTACCTTTTTTCGCTATCCTCTTTCATGTTTCTCGCTCCTCATCGTCTGCGGTCATCCTTTCTTTTCTTATTCTCTCTGCTTTTCTTCCCCTTCCGATTGTCTGCTGGATTCCTACTGTCGACCGATCGATATGCAAGCGTGTGCGGGAGACAGAGAGAGAGAGACGCAGAAGGAGAGAGTAAGAGGGTACGAAGAGGAGAGAAATGGCAACGTAAGAGACGCGAAGCCAAGCGCTAGCATAGACAGCTACTATACTTACAGATTATTATCGAGGTTTTAGATAATCTCCCGTATAATGAAACGCGTGGGAATTCTCCGTCGAGGCGAAAAATGCGAATGGGGAATATTACTTTTTGCCTCGTAACGGCGACCACTCGGTCTCTCACCGTAATGCGGTATTTGAAGTGCGGATAGCGTTTAATATCGCAGTTATAACGATGTACTTGGAGATCATAAAGGTTTTAGCTGAAGCATCGGAATGATTTATTCCAGACATAAGGAGGAGTACCGCCGCATAATCATATCCGCTTTAGGCGAGACGCAGCGGATAACGGAAGCCTTACGGTTTCAAACGAGAGTACGTTTGTTTCGAACTCGGGATACGTAAAAGAGTCTTTAGGATCTTGTAAAGAATTTTATGCTTTTGATCATCAAACTCTCTTTTCCCCCGTCTGGATAAAGTCTTGAAATCAGCTTCCGGAAAATAATTGGAATAAATTAGACTGCGCAAACTCTGTTTATATCAACTAAAATAAAAGAATATAATAATTCTCGGAAAATTATTTCTCTGCCATTTTACTATTTACGATTTTACAATTACTTTTCACGAAATCCCGTACATTCGGGTTAAAGAAAAATCAGTCTTGGCGCGGAGCGAGCACGAAAACGATTTCACTCGGTTTCGACGGAAGAAGGTTTTGCTTTAGGGTGGCAACAGAAATGATTCCTTTGGGACAAAAGGCAAAAACACTTCTGCTTGAAATAGAAACGGCGGGTACTTAGCAGTAACAGTAGACTTTTGCTCTAGAAACGAAAAAAACATCGTTTGCCGTTGAAATAAAACTAAAACGAAAAATAAGATATTTATTATATTAACTGCAGTACGGGCGATAAGAAAACGTGGCATTAAATGCAAGAAAAGTGAAACACGAGTTTGACATGAAACAGTTCAGAAAATACTAGATTATACAATACTATAACACGAGCGTACAGAATAAAATATTTCTCTGCAGAGAAAGAGACAGAATGTTCCAACATGCTAAATATTCTTTATAGTATTTTAAAACTTTCCGTTTTGAACTGAATGAAATCTATGTTACATTATTGATGTAACTCCAAAGAGTTTTCCGTTTTTTTAATGAAAATGTGTTTTGGTAGTGTTTCACTGCGCATTAAAAGTGCTTTTGTTTTTTCACTCGACACGTGTTTTCGAAGTGTTTTAAAATGTTTTTAAATGCTTCGAAGCTTTTTGATTGACTAATATTGTGATTCTGCCGACATACATAAAAGAAAGCAATTTCGTACAATAAAGCGAACACGCTTTTGGTTTCAGCGATCTTGCTACATTCATATTGCCTTTAGTATTGTAGTAGGTCGTTTCAAAAGTCTGCGTGTGTGATGTTTTTTTTATTTGAAAGCCAATTGAATTTTTTGAATAGGGGAACACATCAATGAATGGGAGACCGAAAGAATAGAAAAAAAAAATATATTTGTTCGTGCATTTCCTTTTGCAACAAATTTTTAGGAGACTATGCATTTTGAGTCGATTCGCGCGGATCTCTCGATATGTCATCAAGGCGAGAGAAATTCTAATCCAAAACGAAAATGATTATATATTCCATTAGTTCGTGTGAGATATCGCCTCCCGGCATTTCTAAATCTTGAATAGAAAGAAAGTTGCTAAACTCGTATCCGAGTTCTGACCAATTCCACCTGCCTTTTCCCACTTTTGAGCGACGTAAAAAGAATAGGAAATAGTTTACCAACTTCCTGAGGCAACAACCGTAACTGCTGCTACCGGATTACGTGGATCTCCCGGTAGACTAAATTTACTTTCGTTTCCCCGAATACGAGTGATATTCCTCCCACAGCGAGTTTTTAAAATTGGAATCATTTTGCGCCGTATACCCGGACTTTGTTACTTCATTAACTGAATAGGCTGCAACGCGTTGAGGTCACGGTTTTACCGTGGAACAATACCACAAAAGGCGCGTGGGATATAATTAATGAGGTCCAATTGTATAAATTGTCGTTTCTGCCTTTGGAAAAGAAAGCTTTCCGTCGATTTATAAGCAATTTTCAAACATAATGGCATTTTAATTCAAATTGACACATAAAATACAGAGAACGCTGCTCTGGTTACACGAATATCATTTTTAAAACAATTTTTATCTTTTTTAACCTGTTAACAATCGGACATATAGGACTCTTCGTTTCATTATCATATACGTGAAAATACAGACATTACTTTGATGTCAAAATCAGTATATCGAAATGTATTATGCAATTATAATACAATGTTATATTTATTAAACTTTACCTTTTATTATTAGTGAAACGGATTTGAAAGTGAATAAAACGCAGAAAAACGTAAAGAAACCAAAATGTTCCCAACAAAATTGCTTCCATTAAAGTTTTTACTACAGTTAACGTCTGGCAAGTTCGTTCGCTCTCTAGTAAGTTAATTCGCTTTAGCACGAAAAGTGCGAGCTCCGTCTATTTCCTCTCGTGAGTGTCGCCGCGCCTTTACCAGCTAACTTTGAACTTCGGCGAAGGTGTGATTTTATACCCGGTCATAAAGTTTTCAGACGTAGTTTTCAGACGTAGGGTAGACTCAGGTGGTTTTCCTTTTGATGGATGGAGCAGGGCGAACAGGGCGAACGGGGAATGAGCGAGAGGGCGGGAGAACTTCACCATTGTTTTCACGTTGCGGTGGCTATATCCTTCAACGCTTGGAATTCCGTGACCATAAGCTAATGAAATTACCATGGTCCTCGCGTGACGTATATGAGCTGTCAGCGTGCCACTTTTGCGCGACCGTATATCCCGATTTTCTGGTTTATCTACAGGCGCATAGTTAACCACATTAACCGCCCGTCAATCATATTTTACACGAATGAGATTGATCAGAGATTATTTTTCGGGGGGAAAGTGTATCACATGTTATTTTTTAAATAAGTCTAACGAACACACGCAAGTGTTCTTTCCGATTTTGAAGAACTCTAAATGCATTATAAAATGAATAAAATAAAAAAAATACGTATTATTTTATAATACATTTTAACGCACGATAAAGAGATAAATACTCTCTTTAAAAAATCGAATTTTTATTTTCTCCATCATTTAAAAAAAAATTATTAAGATTTAATGATAATTAAAATTTATTATTATTAAAATAAAAAGTTGTTTAAAAATTCAACTCTATGTATAAAATTTTTTAAATTCTCGAAAGTAGTAGTGGGATTTTCTGAAAAATGTGACATTTTTTGAAAAACCAATCTCACAAGAAACGCCGTAGGATACTAACAACAGGCGATGTGTCTTGCCGTATTTATTATAAAACGTTAATTGCTGAAAAGCACGTTATTTTTATACTGTAACTCGATAATGCGCGCGATAATCCTAGTGGACTTTTTGGCGCGCCGTGACCCTTTGATTTATTTGCGAGTGATTTAGTACGGGCTCGGTGCGCGACCGTATAATATTTCGGTGGATATTGGCCACGGGTGCGCTATCGAGATATTTAAGTTCGGTGGCCGTTGCGCTCGCGCAGCTCACTGCTAGCTACAGGAAGCAGAAGGTGTAAATCACGAATGATACGGGGTGTTGCTCGTTGATGCAGATGGTGTACGGAGAGGATGTACACGTCCCCGAATCCCGCATACCGATACGCGTGATACATCGCTCGTCCCTCGTATGACGTGTTTATGCACTGCAGCGTGATTAGCAGATGCTCGTTCGCGCCTCACAAGCTCGTCCGACGAGCATCCGTGGAGATCCTCAAGAAGTAAATAACGACCACCATTCGTTACGGCACGTAAAATAAATAGGTAGGTTTTCGGTCGTCGGGCAGACCCTCGACCTAATATTAATTCTAAACGTTACGAAATTCTGAAAATTCTTCGGATACCTTCGTCTGAGATCTGAACGATAAATAACTTCGATGTGCAATTTATTGCTCTGGACAATAAATTGTTTATGATGATAACTGAAATACACATGCGATCTTTATGCGTTGCGCAATATATCACGTAAACGTTAAAATTTGAGCAAGAAAATTTTTTATGGAAACTTTTCAGAGACTATAATATTTTTACAATATTTTCCAGAATTTCCAAAAGGATAATATGTAGTATATACGCTTTTATTGTTTTTTTTTCTTAATATATTTCTTCAGTTTGCAATTCCTCAACAATGTTAAAACGCTATTCAAAGTCCTAAATAAATTCTAGATTCATAAAAGGCGCATGAAGTTAACAAATTCTTGTCCAAGTCCATGATAAAGAGCCTCATAAGTGCATCCTTGAAAATACGTCTTACGCTGAATATTTTTAATTCCGGCAGCGAGCATAATTCGCGTGCTATTTTTCGTACCGTGAAAAATCGTATCGCTGATAATATCGAGCTCAAGCCTGGATAACTACTCATTCGCGATGATATCGATACACGCGGCCGAGAGTGAAACGAATTTGCGCCCGAAATCGAGAGAGACGGCTCGCATTTCTACCGCGATAGGTAATTTTCATTAATTATAGATTTGAGCGCCGGATCGTGATACTCCGAATTGCACAATGAGCGTAAAAAGTACTCTCGGGCGGTTATGGCACGCAACGTAACAAGTGGCATCTGTTGCATTCCGTCGTTCTAAGTGCTGCGAAACACTTCGTTACTTGGCGCGCTGCCAATTGGCACACTCCGCCCCTCCGGCTATAGCGGAACTTATCGCGCACAGCGTTGCGTTTTCATAACGCCATTTTTCCGGCGCCCCGGCACGAGGCGTTGAATAATTTATCCGTTCGACAGTGACAAAGAAGCGACGCGATGTACGATTCGCAGAGACATCGGTCGACGAAAAAGAAAAAAGAATGGTTGAACGTGTGTATATGCACGAAGGAAAAAGGGGGTGGCGTTTTCATCCCAATACGTGTTCGCGTAAATTAACAATGCAAACGAAATTACTTCGACGACACTTGTTTAATCGACCCGAAAAACTGGGGATCGGCTTTTCGTTGAAATTGACGCGTGACAGTGATAAAAAAAAAGCGACACGCTCAGGTCTTTTTTTATTCTTCATTGACATGCACAGAAATTCATCGGTTCTCGTCGTAATAAATTTCAGAAATAGAATCAGGATTTATGAATTTTATAAGAAATCTCTGAGGACACTTTGAAACATTTAGATGCTATTAAAATTATACAGATTGCTCCATAATATTATATGATATTATATTCCTTAATATTTTTAAGGCGTAAAATTATGCAGATTGTGTTTTAAAATTTTTTTAAGCCTGTATGAAGATTAATTGAAGCCGAAAATCGAGGCAATACAGTTCTCGGGTTATATAAGTAAGTAACTGCAGTTGATTAATGATAATAGAATTCACGTGCGTACAATTACCGGCGTGTATGTTAACAACGTGCAACGAACAATAAATAAATAACAAGTTACCACATGATTGTTCCGTTATCGCCCGATGTCTGCCCGAGTCTTCTTCTTGTTTCCTCGCTGCTTTTTTACGGTGCACACACACACACACACACGCACTCGCATATATCGCGCACTTACACTTCGCGCACTCACACATCTGCGTAAATGTCGTTAATTAATAATCGCGCGCGTGTGCGCGCTAATTATCAGAGTAGGAGCTATCAGGATAATGACTATCAGAAATACGACGGACGTGGCATTTTGCATGGCAGACCCGAAATTAATCACACGCGACGCATGCTGTATTACGATACATGCGACATTTCGCAACGGATGGATCGCGAACCGCAGAGGATTTTAACAAATCACCGAATTTACAGTATTACGCTATTACGGTTGACAAATGTTAAAATATATTGGATTAATTACGGTCGCATTTACTAAAATTTGTCCTCCGACGTACGTTATGACAAAATAAAAATAAGCTTTACTTTTTAAAATGCTTGAATTTCACGTTAAATTCTTTTTTGCGATATCATTCTAATTGATCATAAATTCATTAATTAAACAGATTATTTATAAATAATTTACATATCATATTATTTGATTACTATAACATTACATAAGAAACCAAGAGCTAAAATTACATGCAAATAATTCCCTTTTAAAAGAAAATTCTCGATGGACGAGATTGTCAATCCCCATTGACTTAAGCGATGAGTTTAAGAGCATAATATACGTATATGCGATAATTATTCCCGTCCGAAACAAGAAACGGTATTGCTTTACTCAGATTTACTAAATACTACAACTTTACGATTATCTCACGATAATATCCTACGAAATTTATTCGGTGACACGACAAATTCGCTGGCACAAATCACTCCCGTTTTACGACGTACGGCACGCGCGATACAAGGAAAAATACTGCGGGCCCTTCTCGCCCGCACGCTCGAGCTCCGTGAGCCCGCGCGCCGCTGCGTACAAGGTCAACTTCGTTACTTGTTTTCATTCGCACGGCGACGCGACGCTCGAGCGTACGGGCAGGGCGGCTAGAATGCCGTAGACAATGACTCGTTGCCTCGAAACACGATCGCGATGGGTGTCAGGTGTCAAACACTATCATTACCCACGAGGCAGTTGGCGCGCCCGCGCGATTAATTAACTCCCACAATTACAGACTTGCAAGACAACGGTAATTTATCGAAGCGGTTTCTCGCCCGTCTCGCACGATTTACTCGCCCGAGACAGGAATTGTAAATTACTTTTTAATTACGACGGGCGACGTTCTTCCCCCTTAACGGATGCTCCAATTCGAATATTTTCGGATTGCGCGATTCGCAAGGTCGCGTGATTCAATTGATAATGGAAAATCAGGATACATCGATCATTTAATTAATAACGCGTGAATTTCGCAAAATTTATACATGAGAATTGTATCACGCGTGCAATGGCGTGAATTTAGGTCGTATTCTCGGGCAGTCTATCGCATTTTAATTAGTCATTAACTTGATTTTATTAATCGCATCGTGCGATTGCATGGCATCAGGGTGAAATCGCAAATACGAAACGAGTTCAAAAATCGAGAACAAAACCGAGCAGCGTCGCGACACGATTAATAAATACCTATTGCCATAATTAATTCCAACATTTTAACTTTACGTTATTTACGTGGAATATAAAATACATCCCAGCTTTAGAAATCTTCGAAATTCACGGAGTGAAATTTTATCGATCAAGTGTATTTTGCACATCAGTGATTACAGTGCGATTTTTCGCTATTTATTATAGACATCTATTTCAAGTTATAATAATAAAATGTGACGCGCGTGATTAATTTCGGGAGTGCAATGCAAAGTTGTCGCGCGATCGTCTGATAATTTTTAGTGTAATTTTTCGTCTGTAATTATACTGTGATAAATAGCGCGTGTGTGATTATAATTAATCGGTTTTTCGTGAATGAGTATTGCGTATGCCATGAACAACAAAGCGAGAGAGACGAGAGGATCCGGAGTGACATTGGTCAAGAACATAATCGTAAGTAATTAATTATTTGTTACTTGTGGAAATTAATTATTCATCTCCGTTACATCTGATATATTTCATATATCATTTTAAATTACCGTGCAATATAATACGTGCAACGTTTTATTGTTATATTAAAAATTTTTAATTAAAATGTATATAAAATGTTTAGTAAAATATTTTCGCGTATATATATGTATATATATATATAATTTAAAAAAAAGTAGATATCTGTTTGTTATATTAAATTCAATGAAAGATTATTATTGAATTTATTATTTTATTAATTAATTCCACAATATATGTTATAAAAATGTTATACAATGGTTATGAAATATTCAATAGTCAATCTTAATTTAAGAAATCCCAGGTTCATACTGTATAATTTTAATCGAAAGACTGATTTTCCATCATTTATTTACTTTAAAATTTGTAGTTATGATCACCGACTTTTGGCAGTGTAAGTGGTAGCGCAAGTGTCTCGAAACTTTTCCGGTCCTCTGTATGTTATTAAGTCTCTTTCGGAGAAGACTCGAGCAAACTTCCGCGAGATATCCGATCTGTTCAAAGTTAGTTATTGTTGATTCGAGGCGAAGTGGAGTTGTACCTTCGAGCCAGCTAGCGCCCTAATCGAAAATCGTTGGAACAATTTCTCGTGGGGTACGGACAAACGACGCTTATATTTCTCGCCATCCATTCTTCTTCGAGAGCGGACGTAGAAATACGACGGCCGTCGTCTCGTGCCATAAATAAGACCGTATTAGGACACACGGCTTCTCGGGAAGAGACCCACGAAACTTGAGTTCGCCATCGATGATGATATGGTCGACTGACATCGCATCGTATATCGTGCGTCGAGTAGAAACGATTGCTCGCCCCTCTCACGCAAGCTCTTTATATTCCCGCAAATATAAACTCTCGAGAACTAGCTTCGAGAACAATTAGAATAATCAAATAAATACGATTAAATAGAAAATATTTTTCCACAACAAAATCTACAACACAATCTAAATGAAAATGACTGGTGAAATTTTCAACAAAAGCGGAAACATCAAATTATTATTAAATGGTGAATCATAAATACTTATGTTATGCGTGAAATTTTGATCTCCGCAATTTTTCGTGAGTTTTTTAAAAAGCGAGATTGGTTGTCCTGAATATTGTCCATAAAGGGAGACAAAGCGGCAAGCGTTAGAGAGGGAGCGTTACACGGACTCCTTTAAAGGGACGCTACAAGTATGTTCGACTGCAGAGTTATCGAAAAGCGTGCTTTGTCGATGTCAAGTTGAAAAGGAATGTCTGAGGAGAGAGGCTTTACGAGCTACGCTCATCAAAGGCCTTCGAAGGGGTCTTTGTGCGGAATTGAACATGACAGCCGCGACAACGGCCGACAGCGAAATCCTGATTTACGAAGCGACATAGTTCTTCGCTCTTCGGCTAAATCGGGGAGGAACATACATCTTCCTCCCGAGGAATATGGTCGGGCGTCGTATCACGAATGCGACGAAGTCGCAGCGAGGAAATTTGCCTTGTAGCGAATAGCGACTAATTAATGTGAACAAAAATGTAAAAGCAAACGCTCCCGGCATAAGATTCGTAGAAGCAGAGACATTTATTGTATTTTAAAACAAAAGCTATATAAGTATTTTGCGTTATCGCTATCTCAGTTTGTCGAAAGAGAATATATTAATTGGAAAAAAACGTGAAAAATTCGCTAAATAACGAGCAATTTATACGTGAATTAAAAAAAAAATCGGTTAAATGAATATTGCATTATTAATTCATATCAGAAGGCGGTACGCGAAATATCGCCTATTCCGGAGGAGGCTGTTACGAAACCATCCACATAAAGAGTGGAAAAGTGGAAGCTATAAGTAAGTCCAATGTATGGTCCTTGTAGGTATTTTCACGAGGCAGGCAGAAGGAAGATAACGGCCTTTCGCTCGAGCATCGAGTCATTTACGATATACTAGAGTGTTTATCCCCTGACTTGCCCCCACACGCCCCAACACACACTAACCGCCAAAGCTTTGTATCGGGATTTCATCGCAAATATTGGTTTTGTGGCGGCAGGTGCTTAGGCGGTTTGCAGATGCGCATTTAATACATGATATCGGATACCGGTCAATTTATTAAGGAGCAACATGGTAACTCGAATAATCCCTTGGGATGCGAATCTTTCCGATGAGTATTAGAAAAGTACACGAATGCTATACGACAGCGTATAATGTGATTGAGAAATAATGCAACCCGTATTTATAATGCGGCGCGCGATCGATGCGAGTCTGTTTTTGGATTAGAGTTTCTGGAACAGCTATTATCATTATCACGTCAGGAAAAGATTACATTATATGTATAATCTCTACAGTATCTGTCGAAATAAATGCATTTCTCTTTCTTGCACGATTATTCGCGTATTTCGATAGAATGCGCACGTAATATCTGTCCGTAAAATCTCTCTTTCCTAGTTCTGTTTTCGTTAAAAAAAAGAGGTCGCGTATTTCAGCCGAAAAATTCGACAAAAATACATCTTGTGTGTGACAGGTTACACAATTTTTACATTTATCGATTACTCGAGCGCAATAAAAATGAAATATTTGTGTGTTATCAGCAACACTTGATATGAGATGAGAAAGAAAACCGCTGATATGTAAAATTGTGGACATTAGCCGACCGCAGCAGCAGTTATTAATTGCGAATTAATTTCATTCAATAACGGCGTGAAATCGTGCCTAGTAATTAACTCGCGCGGTCAACGGCGTGACTGCATATTATATTTCGGAAGAGTGTTTATCATTTATTTCGGCCAGAGATAACGTGAGTTTCGCTCGCTAAGGTAAACCATGGTAGTTAATCGGATTTATGTCTAAGAGATCCAATACCGTGATGCTGTCCAAATATTGAATTCGATCCGGCAAATCCCTGTAGTAGGCGCTTTACTTGCTCTCGCGCGCTTCGTATAACGTTATTTGTGGCTCAATAAAACAGTCGCACTTTCTATAATATTACCTGAATTATCCAAGCGATTCGGTTTATTGTTTATTTATTATCGCCTCTCTATTTTAAGAACAGTAACTTCGACTAGAAGTTTCGATTCTGTACTTTTTTAAACATGAAAACCTTTTATTTTTTTTTTTTTCATCGCAGATATAAAGTGAAATTATTTGACGCAACGATTTCATGCGTAGCTCGCGTGATTATCGTCGTATCAATTACACAAATTGAAAATTACTCATGTAAATAAAGAGCGGACTGCAGCTGCGTATGGATCGTGTAGAAAATGATGGCGTATAGATGGCGGTTCTTTACTGGCGATGATATATTTTCATGCACGTGTGTCTTCGTATTCGATGACAGGTTCTCTCTTTTCCAGTAGGCATATCCGTGAGTAATATGAAGTGCGTATGTTTCGCGCGTTGCATGTGACAAACATCATACGTGAAGGATGTCAGCCACGTGTATACCTTAACATTCATCCGTTTGCAATTCTTGTTCCGACATCAGCTTCTGGTTATTTTTTTCACGTAACACTGACGAACTGTATACTGTCGTACTTTTAAAACATGCGCAGATAGATGCAACTTTTACGTAAACTAGACGTACTATTCACATCTATCGAGATTGTAAAACGTGATTTATCTCTGTGAAACGAATGTATACTACATTATACAGACAGGGATTTTGTATGTATCTTTTGCACATATTATCTTATATAACCATTTATTAATTCGTAATATTGCAGATTGAATTTTTCACAAAAAAATGATTTGCATGTCATAATATTTTGCAACAGTTTTACTTTAATGCTAAATAACTTGCAAAACTTGAACATGTAAAAACTCAGTTATTTTCCATTTTTTTTAAATATCCACTGAAAGAAAAATACCTCATTGAAAGGATTTTTCTGAAATTAATGGCGAGTGGTCTAACGTAATTCAATATATTATGAGACTCTTTTACTGAAAGAAGGACGTATTTTTTTACGTAAATTATATTAATTTATATTAATTTTGTTAACTAGAACAGTTAACGAGATAACGTGTCACGTTAGGACGAAAATAGAAAGATTAAGGATATCGGACATGCGATCTCTTAATCCTTAATATTCAGAATTTATGTGACACTAGCACGTAACACTTAATTTTATCCGCATAGATACAACGGTTTCTAGCGTAGGGGGAAAAGCGTATCTCGTTCAGTGACGGTCGCGGTTCGGTGGCTGAAAGATTTAAAGCTCGACTCTCCCGGCTGGAATCACGGCGGTTCGAAATCGCCGTCGTCGTCACGTCGAACGATACGCAATTCCAACTTCTCCTCGCGATAATCGTCGGATTATTCAACAGTAACGACCGAATTGAGTAATTCCTATCCGGGCGTCCGTAATAACGTCTCGCGCGGCAGATCCTGGAGCGAGTTAAATTCGGACCCAATCCAAACTCGAAAGCAAAGAGCTTAGTTAGTCACATTCTGCGAGGGAGGGATTAACTCAACGACGATGGGACGATAGAAGGGAGAGAGAGAGAGAGAGAGAGAGAGTATGTTATCGGTGCATGTGATCATCGAATGAGATAATGGTTCGATCGGTCAGCACATTACCTTGAGACTTACTTATTTCGTAAACGTTCACCTGTCGAATGATTGATAATCCAAGAATTACCGCCTCTGTATTTATATCGCGTTTTTAGCATTGAATTACAACAAAGTATATAAGAAAAGTTTGGCACGAAAATTCCACACGAGGGAAACGATGATTGTCTTAATTTTCAGTGAAATTTACTTTGGGCGAGACCATTTGCGCAACGCTTTTTAATTAGAATTATAAACGATTCTGCGAATATAAGCTGGGAGTATCGCATGGCTTACTCTCATGTTGTTGCCCGAAGCTCTTTCGCTCAAGAGCAAAATTTCAAAGGTGTGAGTCGGCGGTTATATATCGAGTAAGGCTCTATTTAACTATAACTAGACTTTAACTAGATGAAAACTTTAATCATATTTCATCCGGAAAATTGCTTCGTTAAGATTATTCAGAAAAGAAATTTTGCGCGTGTTTACTCGGAAAACATCGGGACGTACTTTTAATTAGAAAAGAGAGATTGACCTTTCCTCTCGAATATGAATACGCCTGCAAACGTGAATTGTCGTTAGGAAGTTTAGGAATAAACGTTCGTGAACATTACCTCCGGTATTAGTACTAACTTGACTCCGTATATAGGGATATCCCTGGAAAGGAAATGCCCTCTTTAAGGGAGATGGTCCGAGGTAAAGAGGTAGAGGATAAAATAAAGAGAATTCTGCAAATGTTAACGTTTATACAGTGTTTGCTTAGTCGAGCCGTTTCCGAATTTCTGATCGGCGGTGCACATTCGCGTCGTGTCAATTTTTGCAATTAGCAAAATTAGCTTTCGACGCGAGCGGATTAGTGATGCGTAATTGGCGCTCCAGTTTTGTTTTTATTAGCCCTGCACGCGCGGGATTGTCGTCGCGCGAGAATTTTCAAGAAAAAAAGAGTAGGTTCTTTGATCGCGGTAACGAGAGGGGAAATATCGATGATACATCACGTAATGCGGTTGACATGTCAGAATTACTCGTAGCCTACATACATGAGCCTTCATGTGCAGCGGCAGTTATGTCGGGGATGTAGGGCCAACGTTACCGTGCCAACGTTGGTCACGTGTATCTAATTAGGTATCGTGAACCACGGACAGCCGATGTATGTATATGTCGCGGCTATCCTATTAACCCTTAAACCGAGATGTCACCAAAAGTATGTACGTAATTAAATTAGAAATGCCGATTTACGGGGAATTTTTTTCGGTGTAACGTGTGGCGTATAAGTATTTTTTAAATTTAGTTTATTTATAATCTGTGCAAAGAAATACACAATATACATATACATAGAGTGAAAATAAAAGTTGTTGGAACTAAATAATTATGATTTTGTGTTAATCAGTAGTCGCGGAGTAAAGTGAATTAAATTTTTACTTCACAAGAAAAAAGCTATCATCTTTATTAACGTATAGTACCAAAAGGAATGTGCATGTATAAACTTGTAAAAATATATAAATATTATATATACGATATTTTATTTTAATTATTTTAAATTCGTATCTGTATATTTCTTTTGCATTGTACATTAATGAAAATAAGCTTTTTTTTCGTGAGTATAATATTTAATATTGTATACATGTATCTCTAAAATATATTGCGCTGTCGACCTGCAATTGTGTAAGTTGCCGTTGATTGATGTTTCGATTTAAGACTTTAAACCCACGCGTCAAGACGCTGAGGACGATTTATCACTCCTTCCGCGCTTTTTCGGACGTCTGCTTCTCGAGAACCTCGCGGGATTGTTCGCATCGCGTGCGCCGCACCGCAAATGCTTCCGAAAGCGCGACGTATACACCCAGGGATTGCAGATGGAAACTGCAGACAACCGGTGAATGCGACGCATAAGTAAATCTGGCTGCGTGAAAGGGAAAATATGTGTCGCGGCATTATACACATCGTCGGCCATAAGCATCGTCTCGGTGAAAGGGGGCGGGTTTTAATTAAAATGGCAAGTATGCGAGAGTAAGGATGAGAAAATAATGGACTTTCACGAAATCTTGTACCACACAATTCTGTTTCTACTTGTCCCACTAATTTAATTCTCAACCTCGATGCAACAAACTTTAGAATTTTTTATTTATTTTCGACTTTTTAGATATAAAATAAGGATCGATTTTACACGATTTTTAGTCCGTTTGTTAATTTTCGGATGTAACTTCTTAGATTGGAAATTAAATATTGAACATATATTTTCAAAAAATATTACGATAGCACATTATTACTTTTTTCTTTAAGAACTCAAAAATCACTTCAAGCGACATAATTAATGAAAATTAAACCTTTGTAAAAATACGATATCGCAAATGTTTCTCTCGAGAGCATTATTCAGACATTTTAGAATTGTAGAAGATCCGCGAATCGAGAAAAAGTAGATTTCACGTGCAAAGATATATTCAAAAATATGGTAACGCGATGCTCTATATATCGCTCGTTCAGCCATGGCGTGTACTTTGCATGGATAATGTGCGTGTAAGTGTGCAGCGTAAAATAATGCACGCAGTAATGGCAACTGTGTAATTTAACGCCGTAAATTATGAAGGCACCGTAAACGAAGCTCGGTTTAAAGACGACCGACCGCAGGAGGCCTGCCCTTCTACGCGCTTTTAATTGCATCGGAGAAGCGATTGTTATACCTTACTTTAGCTTACTTCACGAGAACGTTGCAGGTGGTTAATGATAAAGAATGGATTAATCGAATACTTCGCGCGCGCATTGTCCATTTTATGGGGAACACTAAGCGACTCAGATCCGATCGCATCAACGTGACAGATCGCCCTTCTCACTTGAGACTAGGGAGATTCTCGAAGAAAGCTTTTAGGACGTCCTTAGGGTGAACGCGCACATTACGTTCTTCTTCCGCAATCTTATTCCACCAGGACAAACATTTTATCCGTGATATGGTTATCGCGGTCGTTCCCCGTTATTTTGTAGGGCGTATTTCGGCGTCTCGCCGTTCCTTTCTCGCATTTTCGCTCTCCCGTGCATTCGCGTTTGTGTTATTGGAAAATGTTAAAGCTAAACTATATTGTATTGACAACGCGCGTCGGACGGTCCGACATCAGATGGACGAGATATCCCGTTCAAACGTCAAATAAACGTCACTGGGCTGCGTGATAACTTGTTCAAAGCGTCAGTTGAAGTGCATTGAGTCGCGAGATAACTCGTTTATGAGCGCGAAAGGGGTTAGGCAACTCGGGGTGCACATTTCTCAATATCTACAATAACGAAACAAATCTAGAGTAAAAGAATTATACAAAAATCTCAACGAAATGGGGATAAAATAATGAAAAAAGGGGGTGTTGTGCACTTTTAGAATTCCTACAGACAGGTGAGCCACTTTGTGATGCTACTAAAATAATTGCGTTAATATGTTTTACGTAATTATTATATAATTGATACATAAATAATTGTAGATAAGTAATGTGTGAAATTGATTTCTGCGTTACACTTTTTAACTAAATTTTGTAGAAGTGATAATTAACGATGTTCAGAGAGAAACTGCTACGAGAGAAACTACTAATATGATTATGCATCATGCAAGAATATAGTCGACAATGCAATCAGTTAATTGCCGTTAATTGCAGATAGTTTACAGATTATTTGACAGTTAACTACAATACATTCGCACCGCATTATGAATTACATCGGTCAGTAATTAATCAAAGTAACAGTTGCAATTAGTTAACTACGATGTTGACTTAGATCCGATTTTGCACTAACGTGTATCAACATTAACCCAATTTTGCCGACCTGTCTGCGTAACGTGATAATCTCTAGGAACTATTGAATAATCTAGGAGAATTGTTATCCGGCTTTAGTTAATTTCGACTATAGACGCAATCTCCTTTGGCTTTAGATCTCGCTCACTTCGTAAGACCAAAGCGAATTATAAAAACGGCGTATCCGCATCGCACGGTTCTCGGGAGGGAAGAAAACTTTAATAACATCGAAGCAAGAAACCAATCTCAATCGTTTGTTAACGTTATTTTCGGATTTAATCTCTTAAACTGAAAATTAGATGTGTTAAATATATATTTTTACAAGTTGTTACGATAGCACGTAATTACTCTTTTTTCTTTGGGAGAACTATTTTATTCTATTTTGCTTACTTACGATCTCAGTTTTATTTGTTTCATATTAAATTCATATTCGTACGTGCATTCGACGAAATAATAGGAGCAGTTAAAGGAACAGTCGTCATTTCGCTTTTCTCGATTCACTTGTTTGGTAGGATTTTAAGGGGGATATTTGCTGCAATTGTTAGCGACTTGCGGCAAAAAGTAATTTACGGATTTTAGATTTATAGCCGAACATATCGCTGATATATATATATTTACCTGCTTTCGAGTTTTAGACGTCATCTGGTTGGTTTTAAAGATTCTCTTTCTTTTTCTTTTCACATTGATATATATATATGTCTGTCGTAAAAATAGCGGTACTTTGTTTTAGTCGTTCACAGATCGATAATTTGATTCGAAAGAAGAAATCTTACCGTCTTGTCTCAGTGGATGTTCAAATTCAATAAAAAAAAAATCACACCTCGGAACAAAACTTTACGATTCAGATAGTGTGAAGCGGAAATTCGTTTATTATTCATCAAGCGATTTCATATTTTATATAATAAACTTTTTCCTTTTAAAACTTTTCATCGGTTCGTATGTCAAAATTTTTCAAAATTGATGAAGGAGACCATTGTGTTTGCTGTCAATTTAAAATTGTTAAATGATTGAATTTCTTTTCAAATAGTTGAGAAGATTAAAAAATGTTTAAGATTGTAAAGGAAATTTAATAATATACGGAAAAATTAAAAATAATTTTACACATCAACGTCAACTTACGTTTCGCTATTTACATAAAAAAAATCTACCGACATTAATGTCGCCAATCTCATCATATATTAACGACCTTGGTATGTATAAGATAGAGGGACGGGGAGATTAAGAATTTTCATCTAGCCACATTTCTCGAATGAATTCCTTCACATCGGTGAGATGAGTTGCACGTGGACTAAAGGGTTGCTTCCCCATCCTACAAGAATTTACGTTTCGATCCGTACTAATGGATATTTGTGGAAATGTGCGCGAATATCCTTCTTTCTATATTCTATTTAAAGTTTATTAACTATTTATATATCCTGTACCACTAAATTTCAGTTTCGTTCGTATTAGTTTCAAATAGGATAGCAAATATGAACAGAATTTGATATATTCGGGTATCTCGAGTAATGTGAATTATTTCATTACTGTTCAGATATACGAACCAATTGGATGATATATAATGGATCTTATAATTAGATGTTATAATTTTAATAGGAGTAAAATCTATTCAAATCTGCGTATTTGTTAATTCAAATTTGAACTCTCCTCTACAAGAAATAGGACAGAAAATAAATTGTTAACTACAGAGAAAGAGAGAGAGAGAGAGAGAAAATTTATTTAGCTATTTCTTCTTCTTCCGTTACCTTTGAAAGAATATTTTTTCCAGTAGGAAATCTCGTTATAGCAAAAAGAAGCTGAGTATATAAACCGGTTGACATTTCTGTGTCAAAATTGAAAAATATTTAATTAGATTTGGTTATCTTATTTCTAAGGAATTTCAACATACAATATTGTGTATTTTATTATATGACTATGAAGAATACGAAATACATATTACATACATATAATAGATATATAAGTTTATATATAATTATATATTTAATATTTAATAAAATATTTATATATAATTTCAATAAATTTTGTCATATAATGTTTTACAATCAGTTTTTGTTAAATTTTTTTTGCAAGTCAGATATTGCAGATCTGAATTCATGAATTCGCGAGCTCGATACTTCGAATATTAAGATTCAGATTATCCAGTTAATTCGAGCTTCTAGATTTGAGTAATCGGATAATTCGAATATTATATCATCCGAATATTTTAGTCTTAATTTATGCCATCGCCCGCTCTCTTCCGCCAAACTTTAGTTTGCGAAAACTTCCTCGTTAGATACGAATGTTATCGCTTTGAAATAATAATGACTATTTCGAATTCAATCTTTAATATCTGTGATAGATACGCAACACGGGATGTTCTGTGTATCCTCATTTTAACACATTTCGTATGTTTCGGAGTCACGCGATCGCTCAGCTGATACGGGCAAACTAGCAATAAGCGAAGTGGCCGCGGGCTTTCATATATCGGAAACCGTCGGACCCGCGCATATTGCGTGCCCTACATAACCGAAAGTACGATAGGGCAATCCCGGCAAATGTGGATGGAGGCGGCGTCGCAAAAACGGCGTAGAATCCTGAAGGTTTCTCGATGGGACTCCTTCGGCGGCTTCCTGCGCGGCCGCCGAGCAATCTCTGGAAAAACGAGATGAGACGGATAAGCGTTCCATCAACGTCCATCTTCGGCCGGAAGTTTACGGAAGTTACCGCTGGTCTGTCTCCCCGAGACCAGTTTCCGCTTGGCCGGATCTATTCCCCCGTGTATAATGGCATCCGCGCGGCCGGAGCCGATAATCGTCCGGTCGTCCCGGAGGGTACGATCAGAGTCCGTCGTATTTTATTTGGGAAGAAACCGGCGGCAGATGACTGCGACCGCTAATGTATTCGCTCGCATACATATCCACGTCCGGCGCGGGGGCGGCTACGTTTGCGCAATCATATTACGAGAAACCTCTTATCGCGGCGGAACGAGCGCGGTGAGAAAAGCTAGCGGGAAAAATTGTAATTGGCATATCGATAAAGCTTCTCATGCAGACATTTGTTTGCTGCACAGCCATTAGATCGGGGCGAAAGGTTTCCGTCTCAAGCTTTGAATTAAATAAAGTTAGAAATCCGAAGTTCTTTGAGAAGGGTGGGATTGAGAAATTTCTGTCTGAATGAGAAGGAGGGTGCATTGAAGCCCCTTGGCGGAAATTTTGCTTTAATGTTGCTGCAATCTCGTGTTGAATTTTATTTGACAAATATGACAAATCTTTTCTATCAAATAGATTTTATGTGAAATTTTCGTGAATAATTTCGGGAAAAGAAGATGAACTTGATTCATAGAAAGTAACAGAAAGTGATAAGGAAATATAGAAAAGTGTACATAATTTCTCATGTAATTACCTTGTAGTATAACACAAAACCGTTATAGTACACGGATCAACAAAGAAAGGGCCGTAAACTACTCATTTCGTAATAACGCTCTGTACAGCAGCATTCCGCGATATCGTTTTGTGGTGCCAGGTGCCGGCTCGCTAATCAGGGTTACGGTAGCCGCAAAACGTTCGAAGGACGTTCGAAATGTTGGTCACGTTTCACGTTTCGTGTAACAATCGATCGATGCTTTCCTCAGATCGTCGATTTTATCGGCCCACGCAGAGACCTCGAAATGCAATATACTCACACCGAATTTTACAATCTCTGCCGTTTGAGTGCCTCACTCGCGTCAATTCGTTTGAAATGGTATCGTCGTAGATATTGGCGCGGCGTAGAAACCGGCGCGCGGCGTGTCGGCCGTATATAATGCGTCCTTTACGCAAACCTTACGGCCCGAGCGAAACTTTCAGGTGTGAAACTTGCTCGCGCCGTAACGTCGTTCCTATTTCAGGAGGGAAAAACGTGTGCCGCGCTAAAAGCCCGACCGACGATGCCGGGTGAGTTACCTTCGAGACACGTGCAACGCGAGAGAATTGCTGGTCCATACAAAGGCATTTCAACGAGGCACGCGAGCGATGAAAAATAATATCGCCTAATAAATGATTAATTGTGCAATATTTTGAGCTAGTTTCTGCCCTTTTCCACTTGATCACCTTTATAGAAGACATCTTCTTACATAAGATAACTTTTTTATGGAGAGCTAAAAGCAACGGCATACTTTTTTGATCAACCGCGCGATTGATTTTTTCGGTAAAGATTGGTTCGATCGCGACGTGCATTTTTAAAGCGAGACACGCCAGTATTTGCGTTACCTGATAGCCTCCAGCTTCGTAAAATGCGCTTCTTGTTTGAATATTACGCTGTTAACGTTTATTCGGCACTCCTGCGCCTGAGTGTACCCGGTACAACAATCGATAAGATCCGTTAATGATACGCGTAGACATATGTAAACGCAAGCGTTCATGTGCACGCGCGCGCACGAAACGCGAAGTGGAGGAGTACGTAACCGTTGGCGTCGATGTTTGCCGTGCTCTGTTTGCCCTGTAGAAAGTCACTCCGCGTCGCGCGCACGCGAGAGAGAGAGCGATCGCCGGGTTTGTTCGCGACCTGCGATCGACGATCGGGGGTAGAGGTCAAGCTGGGCGAAGTCTACGAGATTCGTAGGAGATCGAAAAGGCGACACGGGCAGCTCGGGAGAAAACGTTAAAGGTTTCGCGGTAAAACCAAGAGTTTTCCGAGCGACGATGAGAGAGTGTGCGGCGTGGTGGTTTAGTCGGGGGACGAAGGGGGGCCAAGAGGGAGAGAAGTGGTGCCACGGGAGAGGGAGGGTGGAAGTGGCGCTGTCAGTTTCGTAGTGGGGGTTCTAGAGGGTGGAAGAGGAGAGACGGCGACGAGGTTCGGTTCGAGGGGATGGCGGTTGAAACGGGGTGGGGGAGCGGCCGAGACGGAGAAGATCGGGCTAGGGATACCGACTGCTCCGGGGGTGAACGCGAAGCCGAGAGGGTAGGGATGGCCACGGGGTAGGGATGGCGGTACGACTTTGGGGGATTGGAAGCAGCTGAGAGCAGTGCGAGTAGGTCACACACCGTCGACCAGAGTGGCAGTCCGCGTTTTGGCGAACGGCACGGTTGTCCCCACAGAAGGCAGCCCCCGACCTCCTGTTGTCTCTTCGACCGGCTCTCGTTACCCTTTTCTCTCACATCCTCAGATGCGCGATTACTCTCTTACGTGCGACAAAGCCCGGGCGGCCCTCTTGCCCGCCCGCTCGCTCTTTTAAAACGACCGCCCTCAGACTTACGACCCTACTTCCGACGATTGAGATTGTCTCTCTTCAAGAGAGAGAGAGAGGACCGAATGATTCTCGAGTGGATTTATCAGTGCGAGACACTCGCCTCAGCCTCCGCGACGCCGCTCAGAGAAAGAGATCGTAGATCGATCAGGGAAAGATTTTCATCTCCCTCCGAACTTCCGTTCTTTTGCCGTATCGAGGGTAGCCAGACAACGGGCAGCCGAGTCTCCTCTCGCGATTAAAGATACGCGCGCGATAGCTGATGAGCCCGATGTCCCACGATACATAGAAGCAACGAAGAAAACTTAAGTGGTGAAAGGGTGGAAGAGACACGAGGACGAAGGACGGAAGGAGCGATAGAAAATTCGATTTGCCTTCTCGCGGTGCACTGTGCGTTCCAAGTTCCGTTCGAAGTTTCCCCGATTTCCTTCGTGCGTATGTGTGGCGAGAAGTTCCCGCCGTATCCGAAGAGAGAGAGAGGAACTTCCGCGAGTGCGGCCGGGCGTGATGAAACTTGCCGCGTCCCATACTTCGAGGCTCGTCGACGGGCACATAATGTGATATAAGTTCCGCCGTTGTTGCCGCCGCGGACAATCCGATTGTTATCGTTATTGTTGTTATTTGTTGTTGCTGTTGTTGCGTCGCATTTGCATCGCTCGCCGTTGATTGCCGGCGCATCTCTCGCGACCCCGCATCTCGATCTTCCAGTGCGTGCGCTCGAAAGCTCGCGCACTTCCGGGGGTACACGGGACGGTTCGATACACGCGCCACGTACACAGACGCGCGCGCGCGTTTGTGTATGTGAATTTTTTTTGCGCGCGTATATTTTTGCATGCAGACGACGTTATGCTCGAGCGTCACTTGCGTAATCTGGGACATTAAAGAGCGCCACGATTGTGTGATAATTTTAACGACCGCCATTCAATGAGACGTAACGAGCGAGCCGGCCAGCCACTTGGAAATTGGGTTAAATAGAATAACTGAACTTCCAAACCATCGACTCGAACTTCCGATCTGTTCGACCTAGCGCGCTTCTGCCGATGATGTTTCCTTTGGAAAGCTCTTTCTCTTATCTCGTTTAATATAAACACTCCTACGTCCGACGGAGCGCGACTAATAAAAACGGAAGACCGCGAAAGGGCAGGTCGACAAAAAGAAAGAAGAAAAAGAAGAGAGAAAGAGAAAGAGAGAGAGAGAGAGAGAGAGTAAAGAGAATCGAGCGGCCGGGGACGAAAAGGACAACAGCGCGAGCGGTAATAGACGTAGCAGAAAGGATCGCGCGACGAGGCTGCCGATCGAAAAACGATAAATCGAGCTTATTTCTACGCGAAGGCGGTCCACTCGATACCGACGCACATCGGGATCGATAGCGCGTGGCCGCCGAAGGCAGGAGAGGTGAATTACCTGCGTCAACGAGAACATCGAATCGATCCATCGAAGCGACCCAAGTCGCATAACTGCACCTTCCGTCGTTGCACCGTAAAGTTTTCTTCTCGTCGCGAGATACGAGACGGAGGAAGAAAGTTTAGTTTGTACTTCGAGCACGCGAGAGAAGTCCCCGAACGAAAGAGGGGGAAAGAACGAAGGGACCGAAAGACCGAAACATGAAACGAGACGTATCGACGAGCTGCCAGCGGATCGGCAACGAGCACGTAGAGTGCATCGTCATCGGGAGATAAAGTGAGCGTCGAGGGTAAGAGCGACCGTTTCCGGCGGGGGTGATCTTCCGGAAAATCGGCGAGCGGGTCGATTGATTTCGCGGAACGCTCCGCGCCTCGAATATTTCTGAATCCTATTAGACAGCGGCAGCGACGACAGCGGAAGAGGTAACTCGAAAATGGAAATCGCGGCATCGGCTATGTTGGACGGCCTGAAAAACAATCGTATCGGCAAGCTGGCGCTGTCGCGGTTCTTGTCGCAGAGTCTGTGAGTAACAATTGTCTCAGCGAGGCACGAAATCGGTAGGGGCTTAGCCGGGGTGCCCGACGATGACCGATAGATTTTAATGCACGCTGTTTGGACAATTGCATGCGAGCAAGCTACTTTTAAATTGGTGCACGTGCCGGTGATGGATTCTCTTGTATGGCGGTTTTCATTCCCATTCCTGGAGAAAGTGCTACAAGTCATGAGTTTCTCGTAGGAAAGGTCACGAGTAACAGAGGGATTTTTTTAGAGATTGCGGATTTTCCTTTGATCAGTCGCTCGATTGAACGAGATTTTATTTTATGACATAGTGGAATAAAATTTTATTCAATCAACTGCGACAGGCGTTATACTCTTATTTGAATTTGAAAAACAAAAACTATTAATGTCTCCCGAAATTAATTCTGTTGTGACGCTTTTTCCGATTATGCGGTCTCATAAGTGTCATTATCGCTTCTCCTTTATGATCCGGCAATTAAAGATTAAACCCAACTCCCAGTTCCTACTTTTCATACGACCCCCCGGGGTACAGGTCGTTGAAGTTTGTTGAAAGCGATAAATAAATTGAATGGATATTAATTCTGTCGGGATTTTGGCTACATTGCTCTACGTGTAATTATATAGGGCACACCACAAGCAAGATAGTTGAATGTCAATAGTGCGTACTAGTTAGAGTAATAAACGATGTATGGCACTTTATATATTACGATGCATAGCGTGATAAACGATGTAACTTCAAACCGGTATTATTTAAGAGAGAAAGAGTCGCAGTCGCGTAATCGCATAAATAAACGTCGCGTCTGGTAGGTAAATATCTCGGAAATAATTACTGGATCAAAATTCCATTATGCTTGTTATGAAATGTTATACGTCAGAAACGCGAATTTAATCAAAGATATGTTTAATATTCGTGCAGTATTAAACGCGGTACGGTTTTCTATTATTACAGTTTAATATTACAAAATGATAATGATATAATTAATACGCAAAACACGATAATATATGTTTGCTAATTAAGCACGATATTTAATTCCGTTGAGGTAATGTTATACAATGTCCATATATATTGTAATGTATTTTTCATGTCCCATTGGTCCTCGCAGTTGTAATAAATCCAACTTGCATAAAGCATCGCATGGCTCGTGTGTTGCGTACGCATTGTGCGTTACGTTATGTGCATATGTTTGTCGGCGCAATATTTGTACTGTGTGATCTTGCGATTGCGGCGCATCGCGATCGTCTGCGATCAATGCAAGCGTGTTTACGATAAACACGATTGTGCATTATTATCCTGGATAAATGTTTACGTACACTCGTATCGTCGTAAAGTGCTCTTTCGTCGCGCTTTTCCAAAATCGATAACTTTTTATCTGTTCATTCCGAGGTTGTTTTCTGGGGCTGGCTAGAAACCGTGCGATACAACTAAACTATTGACAGATCTGGAAAACTTGGCTTTCATAGTTTATGGAATTTTTTCATTTTCCGAAATCCTCGGAAATGTCATACTCTATACATTAAAGAGGAAGATAGTATGTAGTTACACTGAAAGAAAAATATAGCACTTCTAATGATAATTATGGTTAACATAATGATGCATATATTTAAGTTAATCATACTTATTGTTAGAAATATTATAAAATTATGGTTGGGTTCAAAAGTAACTATATTTTTCTCTCAGTGTATGTGTGTAAATGTTACATTTATAGAAAGTTTTGAAAATTAATATAATTACTAATTTAGATATGTTTACACATATATTAAAACATGGATTTTGTTTGACATAAAATTATTTTCTCACCAGCTTTTAATTTGCCGGTTAAGAAATTCTCGTGATTCTTTCCTACAATGTTTTTTTTTTCTTTCAAACAAATACATTGCCTTATATATTACATTTTCTTTCTGTAGAAAAGAGAGAAAATTATATTTTAATGAAGTAATAATTGACCGTGAAGACGATTTAACAAAATAAACGGTCATTATATAAGAACATAAAACATACTTAATTGTGGGAAAAGATTTGCTCAACTCGACGAGATGTAGTTAATGGGATTGGGAACGACCCGACGGACGTGCGGAAAATGAAGTATATATTAAGACAAATTACTTCTTGTTTAAGAATAT
The DNA here is from genome assembly GCA_021460005.1 of Tetramorium alpestre. Taxonomy (NCBI): domain Eukaryota; kingdom Metazoa; phylum Arthropoda; class Insecta; order Hymenoptera; family Formicidae; genus Tetramorium; species Tetramorium alpestre. The sequence goes on along the minus strand of JAJVSH010000063.1, from coordinate 628,324 downwards.
GATTATTATCAATATCCTGCTTAATATCGATATGCGTTTTAAAGGGGTTGTTTTTTACCAATTAAAAATAAAAATAACTCAAATCCAACGACTTGACTAATAAGACCTTGTCGTTTAATATTTGACTTTACATTATGACTTTATTTTAATACATTATTTAATGCATTAATATTATCTTGGATTTTTTAAAAGTGGATAATAAAAGTATGAAAAATATTTTATTACACTGACGCGGTGCATATTTTACTTGGCAGAAGTGGCTAAGGGTCGGAATTAAAATTTTCTCGAGCCGAAAACTCTGTTAAGTTGTATAATCTGATTTTCCGCTTCCGCATATCGCGTTACGTCTATAAGAGAAGAGTAAATATAATATAGTGTCGCTATACTTCTGCTCGATGTCTTCTTGTAGCTCTCATCTTAGATTAAAGTACCTATTCCGTAGCTTCTTTGCAACGTACATTCGAGAAAAGTATGATGAATTCCATGCCACGAATTTCTCACGTCATCAACGTGATCTCGTTTCTGCCACTTTCTTACATTTGTTTGTTTCGCCGAGTACAAAATAACGAATCTTCCTAATGGTGTTTTTCGTAAATATAATCGTGGAAATCGAGAAAATGAGATAAGTTGATAGTATCTACATTAGGATAATGTCCAAACATAACACAATGAGGATGTTACTTAATCTCAAGTTATAATCAAATCATTCAACAGTGATTTAACATAATTAGGAAAATATCCTGTCTGGATCTTTCCATTACGATTCTGAAAATATCGTAACGCAATTTTACTGTTTAATAAATCTTTTTGAAATACAGATATAAAATGAGTTCAGTACATTTTTTTTATTTAAATAAGTTATATTATGCAGTAATAATAATAAAAAGTAATGTAATAATGATAAAATGTACTTTCTGTAATATTAATGTATTGTAATACAAATATCGATATAATAATATTATAAAAATTCGATTTATAGATATATTACATAAAAGGATTTACACATTATTTTAATATATTTTAAACGTTTAGAACATGACGGGTTTATTTTGCAAAGCGACTAAAAATTTCCTGACAATATCTCATAATTAAGACGGATATTTTACGATACTTTAACTTCGATTCGAAAGGGAGGAACTTTATTCGAAAAATAGTTGTACGAATGAAGCCAATTTACACTATTTCCGATTGGATATCTTCACACACCAACCTTTTTACTGGAGGAAATTATTTCTACGTAACGAGCGTGCAGCTCCGATATATTTTACGGTAGATGAGATTGCGAAAACCCGATGTATTTTGCGGTAAACGAGACTGGTGATAAGTGAAGCTGTCTTCCGGTGCTTGTAAAAATAGCATGACCGCGAGATATTTATAATCCGTTGGTCTTTAAGAAAACGAATATGTTGAAAATCTATCTTGATATCCTTTGACATCCGAATGTTAAATTCAGAGACGACATTTGTTTCAATTGAAATATAAAAATTCGTAACAGAAATTTTCAAATTGTATATGTTTGCAATATTTTTATTTACAGACAATATTTTTGTAGTGAATAGCACGAACAACGTATTGTATTATCTTGTAACAGATGCAATATTTATCTTGTTCGTGCATTTGAAAGAGAGTTTCGCATATATGGTATCTACATTGAAAACTTGCAACTTGATTCATATTCTGAGAAATTTCTAACTTTATAAATTTCTAACTTTATAATATTAATAATAGTTTTAGTGAATACTCCACGCTGAATTAATAGTTTCACGTTAATATAGTGCACATAAATGAATCCTAAATTTGATATAATTTAAAAAAAATCTTATATATATGTAAAAAAATCTATACTTACACACTTAGCGATTATAAGTATTTTCCACTTAATTAATAATTAATATTTTATGGATCACTTATCAAACAGATTATGAGTTGCTCACGTATATATAAAAAAAAACTTACATAATAAATTATATTTTATTTTCACTGATATTTAATAATGGGCAGTCAAGCGTCACTATTTTTGGCCTTCTCAAAAATTTAAGTAGAATTCCTGGCGCTATTATGCGACGTGATTTAAAACATCGGAACATATTTGTATCAGGAATTTTGTGCTTTAACCGCGGAATACTTGATCGAGTGGTCTAATAGCACGTTCACATTGTCCCAAACTTTAAGACGGTTTCCCGTACGTGGCATAAAGTTGAATTTCGCATGCGAAGGGATAATAACGTCCGTGTCTTCGTCGCGGTTAAACATATGGACAAATAAAGCTCCCGGAATGCGTGTGTCGGCGCTTGCATTAGACGGAAGTGCACTCCGAGCGAATTTATCGCTCTTTTCGGGTGATAGAACAAACGAGCTAGTCGGATAGGTTACGCTGTAGGTGAGTTATTGCAATTAAAGTACGTTCGTGCGATATTCGAGATAGGAAAATGGTGGACGGGGGGGGGGGGGGGAAGGGTGACCCGGTCCCCCGTAAAATTGTCATTAACTTCTGGCGTGTACTTTTTTCACGATCGATTCTCGCTTAATGTAACATTACTTCAGCGAATCCCCTTAACTCGGCCGAAACGAAAGACGAGGAATATTAGAGGATATGTTCTCCACGTCGGAGCGTGTGAGAGAACAGAGGGAGCTTGTGTTTTGATAAAGATGCGTTTTTAGAGGTGTCTCTTTAGGTAGCGGTTATTTTTCGCGACTTTTATCTTCAAAGTTGGATGGGTTTATTCACGGCTCTTAATGTTAAAAACTGAAAAATCACGGAAGTTGAATGAAGAAGGATTTGAACAAGTTTTTGCGCTGAAAAGAACCGATTGGAAACTCGAGAAGAGTGTCATTCTCTCGTCTGTTTTTTTTCCATAACGTGACCGCACTTTGAACGTGAAAATATTTCGAGATTTATTGATTCGCAATCTTTTCTTTTTCTTCTGCTAAAAAGAGAGAATATCGTATACGTTTGAATTATTTCACGACCCAGTTTTAATCTGTAAAGGCTATTTTATACCCAAGAGATATAGTTAGTAAAATTTAACAAAAGCTCGGAGAGCTGATTTATTTTCCCGTATTTGTACACTCCGCACTTGTAATGATGTATCGACGCGAATTATAATTGCTCGGCCATGCGAATCATTCAGTTTGCGAATTAAAGGAGCGTGAAATGTGTACTTGTTTTTATCGAGTTGACAAACGATTGAACTTGGTGTCATCGTACATGTATGCATCTATTTGCATGCTTTTGCACTTCACGATGCATTAACGTCTACAGTAAACATCGTGGCCTTAATTACCGCCTCGCGAGTGAGAATAACAAATACCGGATCTTAAAAAGAGATTAAAATATGGATTAGCAAAGTAGTTGGCTATAATCGTCGTATTGAATAACGGAATAGTATTTATCATGAAATTTACTGTGAATTACATTGAAATACAATAGAAGTTTGATCGCTAAATCAAATAAATGTTCAAACGAATGAAATAGTGACTGTACCAAAAACATTATACACATCCGTTTCTTCTTTTAAACATTTATTTTAAGTCTATTATTATGTATACCTGTGTGTGTATATACTAGATGTATATGTTTTTTTCTTAACATACATAATACTTGTTTTTATCTCAAAATATTAAATTTTCGTATTAAAATATTCTCTTTAATGTGCCTAAATATCTTCATTTACAGGAGTTTAAATATTTAAACTTTTAAAGAATTAAAAGGAATTGTTCAATATTATTCTGCTCTAATATCCGTTATTAAATTAATATTACATATTAACGTTTTTGTGTAATGTGGAAAATTCAGATATGTCATAGCCCGTTTCAACGATAACTTAAATATAAGAATAAAAGTGATTTCATTTTCATTCCAATACAAGTTACAAAAATGTAATATAATATAATATTGACACAAGTGAGATGCACGTGCATTAAACGGAATTGATCAATTTTTTAACGGTATTTTAATAAGTGTAACATCACATTTTTAGGTTTTGCTTTTCAATTTGCATCACTTTCGAAATAAAGATAAGGAATGTAAGCGATGCATTCATAGGGGCTATTGAAATTAGAACGAAAAGTTCGGGGATTTCGATGTCTGAATCAAGTGCGAAATGCGAGAATAATGGCAAATAATGCCCGCGCCAGTTTCCTGCGAAAGAAGTTTCCCGAGTTAGATCCATAATTTCTGCGATAATAGTCCATAGCTATTTCCGGTAATAATTATATTAAGCGATACATTTTCTTAATTGTCGTCTGGGGTATCCAGCACATATACAATCGCACGCGGAAAGTCGGCAATCTAATCGCAGCTTTATGTACCATGTGCATTGTGAAGATAGGACCTTGGCCTAGTGCCAGATTCTGCCCGCACGATGGTATCACGCATGACGATGATTTATGTGCGTTATGTAGGTGCAATCATCGAATTCATTCCACGAAAAAAAAGGAGAATGTGTAGAATTTATCGTTCGTGAACAGGCCCGAGTTAATCTTTACTCCACAAATACCGAAGGATGTTATTTAAACATGAAAAATTACGATAATTCACGTAGGGCGGAAATCAAATTATTCTAGAAACTGACTCTTGGAATTATTTGAAGCCATTATTAGCTTGAATGCATCAATAGAGATAATATTCTAATATAATAATTGTGCATAGCCGAGTGGAGATAGATTGACGTACTATTATTATTGCTTTTAGCTTATTCAGTGAGTCGGATAATTAGATCCGACAGACATGTATTCCGATCGCGCTCATGTTAACTTATCAGCCCTTCTGACGCAGCTGTTCGTTAAACTGCAGATTTTCTTTCGCGTGGGAGAAAACGATTCCGATTTCCTCGTCTGTACCTTTTAGGGCTCGTTTCCGGCCGTTTTCTTCGGTCCGTTCTCGGAGGCTGCGTGTGACTCGCTCTTCCGACGATTGAGTGGTAACTCGTGTTGCTTCTAGCCGAGCTTGAACGTTCGTGCACCGCGCACTTTCATCCGCTAATTGATTTATCGCCCGCTAACTGCCGAAGAATATTGATATTGATCGCCGTTATCGACATATATATATCTACCATAAGATATATATATATCTACCATAACCTGGGCACTAATTAATTTCCGATCACGATGAAAAATGTATTTCCGACGTACGACGTAGAACCTGAGAAGAGAGAACATCCGCAACGTGAGTTTACATAGACACGTAATAATAGATCGCATTAAATTCAGGGCATATCGATTTTTTTTTTCTAAAAAGTTATCATTAGACATATTATACAGATTTTTGATAGGAAAGATTAATGACACGATATAAATATGTTGCAAAATCGAATTACATAAATGTCTGAGTAAAATCGATATTGGTTTTTGTAGTTTCTGTATTTAACGGATCATGTATATGCACATCATATTATAAAGTAAGTCGTTTTGAGTTCAATACCTTTATTTGTGTTAGTATATTTAATTATTGCGTAACGGAGTTTAATTAAAATCAACTGTGCCATTCAAATATCAAGTGTTAATATATACACACACACACACATATATATATATATTTAATAATATTTGTATTTGTAATACAATGTATAAGGCATTCTATTTATCACACATTAGTTTTCAACAATTTGATATTTTAGATTTTGTGAAATAATTTCTAAATCAAAAGTGAAAACAATTTACCGGCTCTCTAATTTTGGCAATTTATATTACAAATCTTATTAAATAAACGTTATCTAAAATTGACTAAAGAATACATTACTTTGATATTCGCTGTTTGAAATTTAGTCTATGCAAAAGCCATTTTTCAATCGTTGATAATTCGAAAATTATATCTCAATATTTTAGTTAAAAGTGAGTTGTCTAGGAAATTCTGTTAAGAAATAATGCATTAAAAAAAACTGGAACTCTTTGTATGTACTATATACATATAAAGTATTTGTACGTGTAATTTATTGGCGTGCATGTCAATAAATTTACTTTGTATGAAATGGACTAACCGTAAGCTTGAAGCAAACATTGACTGCAAAGATTGAAATATACAGAGTAAAATATATAGAGTTTCTAATAACTGGATTAACTCTTTTCTAAATCAAGATAGAGAAACATCTAGCAGGGGAAAATTTTTCATTGTTTAGTATGATTTATCGTTTTATGATTCTTTTTTTAAACAACAGTGCACTTGGCATATGCAATTGCATTTTTATAAATTGAATTTTGTTCCTTTTTTTTTAAACGTAAATCGATATTTCTCATTATTCCGCGCATAAAAATATTAGAGGAAAGGAAGGTAATTGGAAGGCTAATATTTTATCGGATATTGCATATGTTTTGCCACAAAATTACTTTATTACATTAAATGCTCTTTATATACTCAATGTAATAAAGTAAACTTATAAAATAAAAATGTGTAATATCTTGCAAAGATATTAACATCCCTATTAGTTTATTCTAATACTTTTATACTTAGAATAATGAATAAACATCGATTTACGTTAAAACAATTGCATTTAGAAAAAAATGCAATAAATATGACAAATTGTTGAAGGCATAATTCGAATTTAGAAGCAACGCAGATTTCTCTTCATCATTATTTTTTCAGAAAGTAAGGACATTAGTGTATTCACTTTCTGAATAATTTCGCGCATTTTCATCTTTAGCATTATTTCGCGATGCATTATTTATTTGACTAACCATAAATTTGCATAAACAATGTTGCGTATTACAGAGCTTAGATATTTGTATGAATTATATGGCAACCGATTTAAAAAATTCAAGAATGATTCTTATCAGAAACCAGCATATGAAGCGCGCGCGAGTTAGAAATGTGTCATAAAAATGCCTCGCGCCACCTGTGTGTTTGCAATTGTTTTGGATTATATGGCCACCACGCGTCGCACGATAAATCGCTACAACGGTTATAAACTCCATGGAACTAGCCTACCTCTCGTTGATCACATTTAGTTAACAGTGCACCTATTCAAACAGCGATGCTTCTAATCTTGTAACATGCGGGCTGTTCAATGTGTAATGCGAACATTACGTACTTTTACCACGTACTTTAACCATCCTCCTTTATCCGAGGTAGACGGCAATATCCCGCTTAAAATATTTCTTTGAAGGGTTTAATGCTCGAAGTAATTTTTATAATCGTTCCATTATCTAAATGAAGAGTGAGTCTTTTTTACAGTACAAAATGATACAATATTTTACGACTGAAGTTACATTTCTAAAGCGTTATGTTCCCCGGGAGTTCACTGCAAATAATTGATTTCCTCAGTCGGGAATCATGAAATTTTCAGTTTGAATGAAAACTGCCGCAAACGTTTTATTTAACGTACTTGAATTATACGTACGAAATTAAAAATTCTGCTAAAAATGCCGGCTGAAAACAAATAAATCTTTTACGTTTTAATCCGAATCATGTCGAATCGATGCCATGTGGGCACCGTGTAATGGAGCTGGCGGTTGTGTAATTAGGTGACGAACGAAGTTTAAAACGAGGAGTGAAGAGCGGAGTTCGTTCTAAATCGATTTTTAGCATTACATTCTTTATATAAGTCTAATTTCAACTCAACAAAGTATTGATCTCCGGCGTTTTACCGACGTTTGTGCTTTTTGGAATCTTGACGAAATTTTGATATACAATTTATTGTAAAATCGTGTCGCGGTTCCGTATATCCTCAGAAAGACTACTTTGTATTGTTCTCTGTAAGATTTAATTTCTCTTGCTTCCGGATGTGTTGTACAACAGCAAGAAGTTCACATGCATTGTCGCGGGTATTATAGGACTGTTTCTCGTTACAATTGGTCTTAGCTATCTTATCCCTTTGTTGCCGTTGTGTCGCGGGAGTTGCCATTGTTAGTTTATATCGAGTAATCGAACACTCCGATAGCGGCTCAGGTGTAAGAAGCACGAATTTCAAAGTTTCCCTGATCAATACCCGTCGGCGATACGGTTACAATGTAACAATACGAAATATCGACTATAATTTTCTGAGGCAGACGTCCATTGTTTCATCGATATTTCTCTTCCTCTCTGCGCGCTTTGTTCGCTCTAAATCTTGTATTCGTCGCGGTTTTGGTAGACAGGAAACAAGACTGTCTTATATACATATAAAGATATATTTGCAAACTTCGATCTTACTGGCTTCCCAGACTCTGAATTATTTATAAAAGTCCACAATAATATCTTCAATATTTTGAGTAATGCGAACATAACAACGAAGATTTTTCCTTCGATTTTGAAGGCTTCTGAATTATTCTTTCGTTTTTTTAATTTCAGGGTGGGAATGTATTTATATTCATGAAATTTAAAAAATCGCTGTATACGTATATAATAATAGCGAAATAGATGTGTGATTTACATTCAGTGATATATTATTACACGAATACGCGACGTGCCCCTGAGATAATTGCGATTTTATCGGAGGGCCACGTGCGCAGAAATTCCGCTGCGTTTTGTCCGCGGCGTTAACGTTTAAGGAACAAAAAGAAGACGAATGCCGGCTTCTTCCAATATATCCCGTTTTATCTTCTGCTTACACGGCTGCAAAATGGTTCGAAATCGAGCTTGTCCGCGCTTGAATGCACGTTTCGTTCACGTACGGCGATCCGCGAAATGTATCATTCGCCGTGCTGCAAAACATGTAATAGGCGTTCGGCGCTGTGGTATTTGAATGCAAAGTGCTCTAATGAAAAGGGGAAAAAGTTTTGTCGGGCGAGAGCAATAATGAAATTACGAATTGTTGCGCCACTGCCTGGCATATTGGGTGCTCGTTTGCGTTTTAACGGAAAAACTCGACCGATTTTTACGCTTTTGAGTAGACTATCATACATATTTCCTCAGCTGGCATACAAAATACGTGCCCGCAGGCATTCGCGGGCGTCTTGCTTGTCGGCACATGTAGTTATAGCTATCGCGCGACGGGTCCTTCTTTGCAAAATTACATTACCATATCATAAAAAAGGAAAACAGACCTGACATCTCTACCTGAATAAGAGGAGCATTTCTATGCGGACCGTATTGTACGGTGGCACAATCACGAATATAAAATGTACCAAGATTCACTTATTAAAATTTTTCAACGAGTTCTTAAATTGATTTCTTCAATGAGAATTTGATTGTAGGACATTTACTTTTATGGTTCTAAATAATAATCCTTTAATCATTACTGATTTTTTTTCTACCTATCTTTCGATATTATAGTATAATGTTGTGATTGTAGACTTTTAAAAATTATAATCAGACATGTGTGTGAATTTAAATATTAATTTTAATATAATACTCGTTATTCAGCAGTATTTAGGGTAGTTTATAATCAATAAAACATATATTCACGCTATTTCTTTAATTTTAAACCAGCGTAGTAATTGGAAGAATTTATTGTGTAATAATTAGGAGAAGATTCAACTTTTATCTTAAAGATATTAAAATGATAGGCTGTATAGATTGCAATAATTAAAGACATTAAAGACTTGTAAACAATGACAGTAAAAGATATTTATTAATAGGATAGAAACACGTAAAATAGCTGAAAAGTTCAATTACTCTCTCTTCTTCTTTATGGTCGACGCAATATTCTGCGTTTTATTACGTCGTTTACGTCACACTGTATATAGAAGTACTTTACGTAACGACAGTAATACGTGTTGAATGTCAGACATATCATTATTTATAGTTTGTGCAGTATGAGATGAAAATTTTCTATATGAGTTTCAAGATTTTTTCCACTCTTTTAAAAATTAAAGGAAAAAACTATTTATTAATATCTCTACTTTCTTATCATCTTATCTTTCCATCTAAAACTCATGAGACTGAATTAGCTTGAAATTTGCATATCAAAAGTAAAGAAAAAAATATATTCTCGGCCATGTATCTGTGAATGTGTATTTTATTAGAGAGAGAGAGAGAGAGAGAGAGAGAGAGAGAGAGAGAGAGATATGCTGAGAATAAATTTATATTTAAATTTACGGAATAAACAATTTAGCGTCGGCATGTCGAAGTGACTAACCACCGATAAGACACGAACGCCGCTCTCGCGTGACGCGATTAATTCTGCTTTATGGCCGAGCAACTCTTATTGACTCGAAGGGATCCATGGTTCCGCATAACCCTTTGCTTCCGCGTAATCGGTCAACGCAGCCGTTAAAAATAAACGTCACCTTTATGCAACGTGCATTATCGCCTCAGCTGTACTAGAGGCGATAAATTATTCGCCGATAAAAAATTTTACGTAACATGTTCGTTCGCCCTTATTCTCTCTTTTTATTTTTTATTACTGTATTTAGAATATAATGCAGTCGAGATAAATCTCCGCGCGCCTGTCTACCGCCGTCTTTCATTCCCGCCGTGATCTGGCCGTAAAATCGCGGTACCCGCCTAGAAGAGACTCGTCTGACAAAAGTTCACCTGTGTGTCGCGTCTGGAAGCACGCAGATGCCCGGGATCCCGGGATAAATATAGCGTTTTCTCTCGGCGAGAAAACAGGACGATGGAAATAAATCGTTTCCCCCCTATATTTTTTGCGTCCTCGTCGCGTTCCCATCCCTCCATCCTGATTAACGGCAGGGGTAGGAAAACGTATAGAAGCGCGCGACTGACACGACGCTGCGACCTGCCGCAAGACTTGTGAATGACAAGGGGCACGCGTGTATACACGAGGATACACATTTGCAAGTCTTGTTTTTCTTCAGAACCCCGGCGTATACGTCATACGCCGAGAAGAAAACCGATGCGATCAATACCGCGTTACAATTATTACGCGTATGAATATTGAATTTCTTTCTCCTATATGTAATCATTGGATGGAGAAAAATGTTTCAGCGAGCAATATTTACTTAAATATCTATGTATGTATATATACAAAATTTATAGTAGTTTTATGATCTATTTGTAATGCCCTTAATTGAAAACACCGAGATTAATTTCGATACGAGTTCGACATTCGTTCTCGTAATATGTGATGTTTTCGTTCATTCGTGATCCGTTTCCATCAGTATGCCGTACACTTCCATTATGGATGCAAGAGTGGATGATTAACAATCAGAAATGGAAGGGCTGCTTTTAGCTGAAGGATCTGGGCCGATATTAAGAGGGAAAATACATTCTTCCGTCGAAACGGAACCAACAATTGTAGCACTTGGTCCTTTCGCTTCCCTTTCGCTCTCCCCTCTTTCTCCGTCCATTCTCTGTGGTTCGATAAATTTTATAAAGCAAAACTTTGCAATTTCAAACAAGATCCACCGTAATAATTTTAAACCTTAATCCCCTCTTATCTAGAAACTAGCAGGCAAAAATATGTTCTAAGTTGAAATTATATTTTTAAGTCACAGTAGAAAGATATAAAGTTACGGGAAAATTGAGATTAGAACTACAAAATTATGAGGAAATTGAGATTAGAATTTGTGAAACACGCAATGATAATTGCGAAGTAATGATGAAATTATATTTATAACTATAATTTCATGTCCTACTTTTCTAGATGAAATACAATTATATGAAATAAATTTTTTTTTACAATTATGCACGGGCATTCAGTACGGACATATTAAAATCATGCGTTCTGTAGCACGTAAATGTATGTACAATTTTAATATGTATATCTCTGTAATATTTTACGGGTTTATTATTTGTAGCCAGAGAACTTTACTATACCATTGGTAATAATATGTATCTATCATTCTCATTATTAATTGGAGCTGCAATTACGCTGCAGTATTATTCGACTGTTTATTTTGAGAGTGGTATGAACGTAATTTCGAAACGCTATGAATTTCAATTGGAACGCGGAATATTCACTGAATGATTGATTTTATCAAGAGTTTTGAAACAGTTTTTTTTCTCAAATACAACAGTTCTATTATCGTGGAAAATCGAAACCGCAAATTGTTGAATCGTAAACAATCGTTGAATTTTTAACGTTAAAATATTGCGCTAAAAAAATGTGAAATGTTAACATTTTACTTCTAAATATTGGTATTTAAACATTCGCGACACAAGTACAAGTTTTAATGCGCTGTGACACAGCTGATAATAATTATTTTAGTTTGCTCGAAATTTTTCTCAAGTAAGAGACATAAATTTGGGTTTAATACTCGAAGTTTGACATGGTACATATATGTATAGTACATTCGTGTAGGAGATACGACATTTTCTTTTCGTTTTTCTCTCAATATTCTTTTCTGCTTGTCCGACACGAGCTTTTCTACCTTTCGCCAAGAAATTACGCATTACGGTTACGCATTTGTTACCAAGTTATTGCGTTTCGAAGAATTAGTTGGACCGTCGTACATAAGTCAAAAGCTTCCTATCTAAGACCCAGTTGTTTGTTTCTACAGCGAACGAGGTTGGAGCATGTAGGTTTCCATTGAACGAACGTTTTTGTGCCGTAACTCGGTGAGCTCGATGAAACTGTATTGCTTCTACGAATATTACGAACCTACTGGTCCATCTTTGTGAATCCTTCGACCCATTTAGCGTCAACTCGACATTTCTTTCTGTATTAAACTTGAATTTATGTCTTTTAAGAAAAGTTTCGGACACATTAAAACAATAATTAATCACCTTGCTACGTATTAAAACATTTAAAGTTCGCATTTGTACGAAAATTTTGAAAGACTGACAACATTTGAGGAATTTGATAACAGAAAAGATATTCTAAAAATTATGTGTAATTTAATATTTAGAATTTATATAATTATATACTGAATGAATCAACAACAACTTTTTATCTCCTTTTTTGTAATCGATTGATTTGTGCGATAGTCAAAGCATATCACTTTTGTTTTTAAGAGAAATGTGCAATTATAATAAATTTAATCATTCTACTTCAATTTCTTGATTAGAGTGGCTGAAATGGAGTCAAACTTGAACATTGTTTTAAAGGTTTTTATATTTTATTTACAAGTCTAATTTTTTAAATTTGGACAAATGTTTCTTAAGAAATTTGGAAGTCTTAGATATTAAAATTAAAATTGACTAAGAAATAATCAACGTAGAATCTATTGAAGAAACAAAACGAGATATCAAGCTTAGCTTATGTTTTTATTATTATTATGACATACAATAAACATTGGGTATGTCATTTGCGAAAACTTGTTGCTGGATAATAATTGATCTTAGACGAGACAGGCATCGTAAGCAATATAATTAGGAATATTGTTTTAAATGTTGCCTTATGTACAAAGGACGGGCACGACAGGGCGAACGTTGTATATCTTCGGGGATTTAATTAAGCAAAGAGCGTTATGCTCGCAACTTCAAAAATCGTACCGCCGGTTATTCTCCGGATGATTAGTAATGCAATTTGAATTAGTGGACAGCATTGTTCGTTGTCACGCATAGGGGTTGCCTCTTAGGAACAAATAGTCCTGTAATTAACGACGACTTTATACGACCGTTGGAAATACTTCCTCGTTATCGCTATTAATTCATATACGAATACTGAGAAATAATTGTGAATACTAAGAAAAACTTGATTAACGTTGACTACCGACACCTGCGAGAGAAAGATCCGCTTTGTCGACGTAAGACTAATGAAAAAAAAAAAGAACAGCATTGATTATGAAAATTGGAACAATTAAAAAAATAAATTCTGAGAAATTGATAATTATTTGCTATAAAATATATTGCTATTGTTATTGTTGTATTATTATTATTATCAAATTTAGTATGGCGTACAACCATGGACGCTCGTCTGTCGGTAAATTAGAACGGTTCTTGCGCACCACATGTAGTCGGTAAACCCCAATGAAATAGAGCTGCCATCGTCCGTCATAACTGATAATGTTCCTCTTGCAACTCTTGGGATACGACGAGAATACGAGCAGGTTTACGCAGGTGATAACACCGTCGCGACGCGTTTTTAGAGCAACAAGTGATCGAACAAATAATAGAACTCTAACAGAAAAGCAACGAATAGTTATCACAAAATTCTTTTTCGGAATCTTTTATCGAAATGTTTAGATTAATAATTCGTAAACGTTTCTCATTTATACAAGTATGGAATATATCATTTCTTATACATGTATAATGACATTATACATATAACAAAATAAAAATAATGAATAATGAGTAATAATAATTAACATATGCGTACAATAGCATATAATGAAACGATAATAATAACGACCAATAATAATAGTGAAATAATTAAATTAAAAATTATATATGCATGTGTGAATTAATTGCAAGTTAAACTTGTCGCTAGAAATAGAATAATTAGACTTGTTTGCTGGTGTCCGAAATGTAATTAATAAATTAAAATTACTTTAATGAATCATATTGCTTTCTGAGCAGAGCGTCATTTAATTAAAATTAATTATATGAAGTCAAGTATTTTTAATTGGACATAGTTACGTAATATATGTTCAATTCCAAAATTTAATTTCTCTGTAGGCTATATAGTTTTTTTTTGTAAATAAATAAAATTTTTAATATTCTTTTCAGCATCCAAATAATCGCTGAATTAAAATCTTACTTTAATATCAAAAGATTGCATCTTTAAAATATTGCTCAGGAATAATTTAATGATTTTTTTCTAATTAACTGATAATAAATATTCTCGTATGAAATAAAATATAGAATAAAAAGTATTAAAGTGACAGTTGATTCCATTATCGTATAATTATATCTTTTTTCTTAGATCCGATCTTTAAAGCCATTTTTCCATCACTATATCTAGCACTGCGCTTAATATAGCTATCATAAATACCTTAAAACTAGCTTATTCAGCGTTACAACGCAAGATATTTATCTACAGAACGCTGACGTTTTATTTACGTCGAAAAGTCGTTGTTCAGCCAGCGGCGTTAAAATAAGTTTGAAGATGAATATGAAGATATCGTGTGGCGATCGAATATGTCGCTCCGCTAAACGTGACCCAAATATCTCCGTGGAGATCTACGCAGCATCCAAAATTAAAAAGTAAAACTAGAGTTTCGCCGTTTTTCCATTTCACGGTCGGCCTCCAGGCCTTCCTACCCTCTCTCGCAATGTGAAGGGGGACTGTCCAATACTCGGCGACTTTCGTCGCATCGATTGTCCGGCGGAATAATGGACGACCTTGAGCAAGCGGGGGAGATTCGTGCAGAATGCAGCCAAATGTTGAAAGTCGGGATGAACGATGCCGTTTTCTTCGCGACGGGAATGCCGTCTCAGCGACGTCATCAGCGTGACGACAGCGTGTAACCTGCCAAGTTATACACAAGTTCGATCATTTTAATGGCTCGTCGCTCGTTATAACTTTCCCGACTCGCACATAGCATTCGTGGATGCTACTTGACATGAACGTTAATTTGTAAGAAGTAGGGAACGCTTAAGAAATTTTCGAAAGGCGCAGAATCAAAAAGTGCAAGACGTACAAGATTTTGTGTGCAGCTTGTTAGATATCGAATATCACTGTACTTTCTATAGATTTCTAAAAGTCCTTTAGACGAATTGTAACTTTATTGGAATTCAAGATAGAATTTCACTTATAAGTATATGCTGTTTTTTTTATATCTATATTTTTTCTGATATATATTTTATATGCACTCTGATTCTTTAAATTTTTCTCGTGGATTATAGAGCATATAAAATTTATATACATAAAGTATTGTCATGAATATCGAATTTTATATTTCATTTCAGTTTTTAGATGTTTTTGAGTGATAATGATAACAGACAATAGTAATAAATAAAAGAAATTAATTTTGAATTATTTTAAAGTTTTTATCATTATATTGTGTGTCAAATAACAGAAATAAAATGTTATCCAGAAAATTTATATGCCTTATACATCTTCTGAATGTGATCTTTGAAAAAAAGAGTTGAACCTAATATATTAGGTGAAATACAGTGTCGGAAATGTGTTTCATTGTGAATTAGTGAGTTAGCTATTTGACGTGCGAAGAGCGAAACAATGGTGCGTATTCTCATCGTACATTTGGAGCGACAAATGTACCCGTCTGTTTCTCGATTTTATCTGTCCGAGGGGAAGGGAGCTCTCTCAATGAATATGTGTAATGTCAGTCAGACAGCCACGCTTAGAATTAGAAACGTTTCAGAGCCGCTAGATGCATTATATCTTGAGTTCAAACATTCCTCTCGGCCAAGGGAAATCCGCGGACTGTATTGTAGTCTTTCTGCACAAAGTCACAGAGTCACGCTGTAATTAATAATCCTAATGCAAACAGTGATGATGTAACCGTGTATAAATTATTCTCATCTCCGCTTGTCTGCTTAAAACGCATGTGTACAGTTCAAAGAGTTAAATGCCGTTTGCCCACGTACGTAGAAAGTTCAGTTCTGCGATCTTTTTTTTCAAAGTTCAAGAATCGACATTTTCGCGATCGCGACATTTTCCTTTCCCACGCCACGTAATAACGCGCCTGCGTTTTCCATCTCACAATTTCGAATTTCGGTGTGACAAATGAAAACGGCTTCCAAGCAACTCCTTGTCTCGGTCCGTTGCAGCTTGATCCGCTGCAAAGAGACAGCGGTGGTCCGAGCAAACGGAGAAGAAAACGATGACACGTCGTATCGCGTTACGTCATGAAAATCCTTTTTAATCCGCAACTACATTTTCGCAAGGTCATACGTTTTAGTATTTTCTGCGTTTTATCTAAAAAGCCCGCTATTTTACGACTACGTGATTCCGTGGACGGGTTTCGGGATGTTTAGTGGACATTCGCAATATAACCGTTTTAATTTTCGGAGACTTTACGAGAAGGATTGCATTGACAACCTGTCGTGAGTTGCCCATGTATGAATTTTATGGAAATACGAAGCGCGATAGCAGCTACAGAAATGAAAAAAGAAAATGAAACATAAATAAGTGTTCTAGTACTAATGCTTGGTCTTAATTATGATAGTTATCAATTTAAAAAAAGTATAAAATGTGATTTCGAATAAATATCGTGTATTTGAAAATTTTGATGCTCATTTTGAAAATATTTAAAATAAGGATAGCTACTTTTTCCAGAATGTGGTCCATATTACGTTTTTATACATTGTACTCTTTGATATAATTCTAAGTTCATTGATAATATTTTTCACATAAATTCTTTGATATACGTTAAGCCGATTTTAGATGATCTATACATTCGTGTCTGAATAGAATCCTATTTATATTTTTATGTGCTACGTAACACGAGAACATTTGCAGAATCAAAAATTTAAATATACATAAAATATATAATACTAAAATGCATGCACATATATTAAAATATATGGCAATACGATTATTAATAGGATTTTATGCTGAAATCTGACGCGGATGGATCGTTTAAAGTGAATTTCATATAATGCCTTGGCATATGAGCTACGCTTGTTGGATTGCAGTACATTGCATTGAATCGCGCAGGCATGAGGATGAGTCTTCGGGATGTCGATCAAATTTTCGGTCGTTCCGCCTTATCTCCAGAATATTCCATGTCTTGAAGCTCTTATGATATTTTCATGATAATACATACTGCTTTTCTGAACATAAACGGGCTTGACAGGGAATGTGATATAATTTAAGATGCTTAGGATGCATATTTTAGAATTATAACGGTACTCATGCATACATTATTATTGTTACATATTGTTACTGGATATTATTACGTGCGTATATATGCAATGAGGTAGCTTGAAGAATACACGTGTACAGCTTATGTAAATCTGATTTTATCTATCTTTACTTGAAGATAACTTTGCTCAAGTATCATAGTTTTAATTAAAGAAGATTATAATTACGAATAATATTCTACTTTAGAACTATTCCAATATCTTTTTCGTCTTCAAATCTTCATGAAGAGAATTAAAGTATAATAGTTCCTATTAGAAAAGATTATAATTATAAATAATATATACTAAGGGTTTTAAATGTTTCAATATTTCAATATTTTAGATGAAGATAACTAATTGCTTACGATAATACTTCTCTCAAAAAAAGTATTTTACGTTCAAAGTGATTTTTTTCTACAATCTCATATTCTAAGCTTACTGTTTTACAGCAAAACATATTCCTCTTTCAATAAAGTAAAAAATACTTTTTTCTCTCTTAAATATTCTTGTTTATACTATTTTTCTCTTGATGTCAGAGGAATACTTTTGAGGTAAATCAATATAAGAGTAAAATCCTCTAACAATAAGATTTACAGGATTCTACATGTATCAAAAATATTTTTTTTCGATGTTTTTATTTAGAACCATGATCATAAATATTTTTTATTATTCAATATTTAGAAGTACTTCAACATCTTTCTCATTTGAAATTTGAAAACTTCGATTTCTATAATAATCACTATCTTCGAAATTGATTTGCTCGGAAACTGAAGTATTTCGAGATAAAAAACAAGAGAATTTTTTTATCAATAAAAAGCGTCAGGTATTATAACAACTTCGGGGTTGTAGCCTATGTGAGGGACCACGGGCGGCCGTTCTCTAAATGAAAAGTTTCAAGATTCATAAGATCACTCACGCCAAAGCATTAACGCCCCATCCTTCCAGACGATCCCCGGGGGTCGTCCCTTTGTCTCGATCGTCGCGGTTCCCCTTGACGGTGGACGGAGATTTCTTTCGCGAGCAGCGAGGTGGCGCCAACGTATCGAAAGCTCCAGCCCCGAGGATCGACGCGTTGCAACCCCCAGCTTAGGGGAGGAAGAGGGGCCCGGCGCACGAGAAGGAAAGCCTCAGTCAGTGATGCGACTCCGTTACGGTCAGACCGAAGCGACCTCACTCGCGTGCGCCGCCGCCGCCGCGCCGTCGTACCTACGCTCGCCAGGCGCAACAGGACGCGCGCTCGTCTGACTCGAGCCGGGCACGTTCTACTGTGATATGCGTGGTGTGTCCCGCCGCCGGGCCCTGCCACCGTTACGGCCGTACGCCGGATCGCCGGGCACTCGCGCGGAAGTACGACGCTCGCGGACCGCACGGTCAGCCCGACGGTAATCGGTGCGCGACGCCGCGATGCGACGCCGTGAAAACACCATGCCCGTGAGGAACGCAATCGGTGAAAAGGTACACGGGGGTCCCACCCCGCATTCTCTCCCCGTGGCAAGGGGCTCTGATTTACGCTTCGACGCTCTCGACGATTAGCCGCCGAAGAGCCGATTTCTGAAATCGGCGCGTGTTCGATTCGTAGGGCGATCGGCCGACATGTCGCTTATTGATACTCTCGCGTCGAAATTAAATGATAATCACTCTGGAGTAGATAAGAAAGAATCATGTTTGTCCGACGTTCAAAACTTGACTGATGGTCGGAGGAAACGTATTTCGTTTTTCAATGAAATTAATGAAAAATCCGGAGATGGTCGAGCTACGTAATTTTCGCGAGGGAGAACGCGACGTCTTGGACGTGTTCTTGACGGTGGTGGCTCTTGAACCGGAGGAAGTACGACGCGGAGGGTAGAAAATGGGGGTTCGCCCGCGTCGCGCCTCGTGCCCGAGCTGGCGCGGACATCTTTATGGCCCCGCGAAGTCACGAGGTGGGAGGAGAAGCGTATGCAAATTCGGGGTGGCAGGTACGATCGGTGATACGGCGAGAAAGGAGAGACAGAGAGGGAGAGAGAGAGAGAGAGAGGGTGCTCGTTACTGCAAATGACATGTTATTTTTCTTCAGGTCGACGTCGCAAGTGTTTTCCGCTGTTGTGGTTCGCAAAGGTCACGCACGAGAGAAAGAGAGTACGTGGAGGCGCGGCGCGATTTCCCGTTGCTTTTTTACCCTATCACCCTCCCTCTCTCTCTCTCTCTTTCTCGCGTGGTCAGATAGACTGCCGATAGTAACAGGTGGGTCAGGGGTGTTTCTCGCCGGTGAGAGAGTCTCACTACGCCGACGCTGGGCACGCGAGCCCGTCGTCGTCGTCATCGTCCTCGTCGTCGCGCGAAGGATTTTCCCACCGCCAGCCACCTCTAACACGCCTAGCTGTCTTCCTGCCGTCCGGCCACGTAAATGGCGGCCGACGTAAAACGCGCCCCTGCCGAGCTACACACGCTCGGCTCCCTCGGGCACCCCCTCGATTTCCAGCGGCCGCGCGCGTGTTTCCGCGAGCGTTAACGCGCCTCTCATCCGACTACCTAATGAGAGCCTCGACGTAAGTCCGCCGCAGGTGGGACTAACGGCTCCGATAAGCAGGCGGTGGGAAATCGGGCCGGCGAAACGGCGCGTATATTCGAGTTAATTGTTACGTTAACCCTATGGACACGCGGGGTGGCGACAGTGCCGGAGACGAACGACTCTTGTGGGAAGGGCCGACGTTTTATGATAAATTAAATGATAAATTGAGGCCGCCGTCACCAATGATTATTCCGACTGTTCCTGCTCTCTTACAATAAATATTTACTTTAGGACGATTTAAATTTGTATTTGAACGAGCGTTGTTTCGTACATTATTGTTTCGGTCGACATTTTCTTCACAATCTGAATATTATATTTCTATTATAATTTTAGATAATTTTTTTCTATACTTTTATGTATTAAAACTTTTATTGATCAGTAAGTACAGCTTTCGAGAAAGTCGTGGAATAGCCACAACTACAATTTGTTTAATATAATTTTCTAAAAATTGATTTGCAGCAAGTAACATTTTTTATATCGCAACATTGAGATACGATAAATTAATTTTTAAATATGCTTAAAATAATTTTTTGAAGGAAAGAATAAATGTGTATAATTTATCGAAATAAATTATGTTAGATATTACTGTAAGAATGCAATTAAGATAAAAGAAGTTGTGAAGATGTAATAAGATTGTAAAGAAATTTAAATGTTCAAAAAAAAGAAGTTATAAATATGCTCAGTTATGTAAAGCTGTTACAATAATTTTCATTGCAATATATCGAAATATTTGAGTCTTATTATTACATTTTACATAACGATCCATATTAAGCCAACAATTGGCGTAAATAACAAGCACGCATTTACGACAAGTCGGTCGCGTATAACGAACTTCGCTAAACAGTTCTGCGCCCTATTCATCAGTATTACTTTTGTACAACATTTGCGGTAACGGGATGCTTAAAGTTTTAGATAATTAACGAGTTACAGCTAACTTTCGCAGTTCCGTGAAAAGAAGGAAGGTCTCTTTCACGTCCCTTTTCACATAGTCGCGTGCATAATTAATCAATTGCGGCGTCCGTTGTAGATCGGTCACTCAATTGGCGTGAACTTTTCTACTCGAAAGTAGTAATCGCGGAGGGCAACGCCAGAGTTCGACGTCTACGCAGTAGACCGAGATAATTAACCCGGTTGAATATATTGAGAGAAAGCTGTAACGAATAAACGTACAGACGCTTAATTTAATTCGAGGTTGATGAACACCATTAAGAGTTACATAAATGTTGATGTGCGAAATCACTTGGAGTGAGAAGATAGAAGCTTACACTTTTGATGAGGTCTTTCATTAAATAAAGTCGACTATGAAACACTTTCCGGATAGCATTATTTTATATAGATGCAGCTTGACTTTTTTAAAAAAAATTTCTTTATAGTGTTTCTTCTCGAGTAACTCATCAGTGAAGATTATGTCGAGCTTATTTATTTCTGTAACGTTACATTCGAAATTTCATCGTAACCAACTGGAGAAAGCGGAAAGATTCTTATGCGTTAATTTATGTATGAGAAACGCCTACATCGAAAGGATTAAGTCGCGTATCGCTCGTGAGAAAACTGATGCTTACTTCGTGTTGTATAACAGAGTATCCCCGCGCTTTATCTTACGAAAGCAGTAAGTCTTGCTTTGCTTTGCTGAAGTGCTGAAAGGCCGGAATACTTCGGAGTGCCTCGTTTGAAATTCCATTTTCTCATTCGAATAAAGCTACGGAAGCGCAACACGCGCGCTCTCTCTCCCTCTCTTCCTCGCGCAGGTCGCTCTTCGTTCGTTGTGTCGCTTTAGAGAAACTTTTAAAGCATTAAACTTCGCTGGCGCCTAATGATATTGGTAACGACAATAACTGCTCGCTAACGTTGCACGGCTATTGGAGTACGGGAGTAAGGCAACTTGCCCGATAACGACGTTGAATTTTTTAGCAACTGATAATTACGTCGGAAAAACATCCGCCATGTAGTGAAACGCGTAATTCTGCCTCCATGCTTTTCTTGCTGAAATTTCATTACAGAGACAATAGCATCGCTCCGCGCTGTTCGCGATGTGTGCCTCTCGAAAAACCCTTATCATGAATAATACCGTTGTCAAAGGTCATCTGCATACATGCGTTGTAATTCAAAATTGGAAGAAAAGAAATAATTATTAACGAGATTAATGTGATGTGCGCGCTCGAAAGGAATCCCGCTCGTAGCGCGACGAGTTAGGTTCGCGCGAGCAATATTTTTTTCCCTCGCCTGCGTAAAATTTATGGCTGTTGCTTCAAGCCGTCGTATCCACGAGAGATGTGAGATGTGAGTACGCGAGATATAAAATGGGATAATAATTATTGTCGTAAATCCGCTGACCGAGAATAAAACGGACCTTGTAATACTATAGGAGAGATTCCGGGCGCGTTCGCTTGAAAAATTTAGTACTCGAAGCGATCAAGGTTCTCCTTAATCAAAAGTATAACGCGGCGTTTCATCTCCAAATCGGATAGAAACGAATCAGGGCGCTTATCGCTACTTAGACCCTTCGCAAAGAGCGCACGACAGGAAAGTGCACAGTCAAATCCGCGATGCGGATTTGCATAAGTGTTTAAAAAGCTCCTCCAGATGCTGGTTCTGTAGCTCATCCCTCTCCCTGCCGTTCCGATTATTTTCTTTCATGCTGGCAGTTTGCGACTAGGAAGAACGCTAAATTTACGGAAACTAATCCGATGAAAGTACTCGCGTTTCTCTACTTTAAGCGGAAGTTTTGTATTACTGACATTTAGAGCTACATCAATAATAAGCTGTGATTAAATCGTCGTCTCTTGATCTTGGACTTTGATGTATGACTATGCTTCCCGCAAACGTACGATTGCTTAACCGCAGCTACGTCGATTCATTTTGCACATAGTTGCACTTTCTCGCTCGTGATTTACTAAATTGGAAATTCGCACAATGAAAAGCGTGTGAGAGAGAGAGAGATACGGAATTTGGCAGGTATGTTTATTATTCAACCTTTGACTAAATTTTTTAACGAATTTTTCCGCGAGTATTTTTACCCGCAATGCTTTTGGAGAATACACACGGGACGGCAATCGGAAAGTTAAAATTAATAGCAGTTTTAATTGCCAGATATATCTGAATTTTGTCTAACTACCTTGGAAGGAATTGTGACTAAGGATAGTTAAATTAATTTACGGATGTACGTATACCAAATTCAATGTCAATACTTGGAAAGAAAGTTGAATGTCAAAAATTAATTATTAAATTAATTTTTTTTGTTTGAAAGAACTGTTTAGAAGTTAATTTAATTTATCTTGTTTTGTTCAGTCATTATACAACAGCTACTCAGGGTTTAGAAACTTTCTGATTGTCGTCCCGTAAGTATACATATCGTCGAAGTGTCGTTTTACATGCACATCTATACATACGTATACATGAGTATTATATACAAAGCGGATGCAGGACGGAATTCTTGAAGCTGAAACAACCGTCTCGTATCCGCTCCTCTTTCGCTCGGTGCGTATAAAAATGCGCAATCGCGGGTTACCCCCAGCTAGAAAATCATTACTGCGATTTCAGGTACGAAGAATAGTAAATGAATCACACGTGCCGCGCGCATCGCCGGCGCGCGAGCGAGCGTGATACGTGCATCACGGATCGAAAAAGCGCGGCGTTATGCCCGCCATTATTATATTTACGCAGGCTGACATTTCGAAACTCGCCGCTTGTAACTCCTGGTTTTGTTATTCTTTCATTGTTTTTCATCTGGGACTTTTTTATTAAAGCCCGTGGACGAGCTTGAAAGTCACTGCAAAAGTAACCGTGCCGGTTAAAACTTCTCGCGGTCGACTTAAACCGGGCGCCGCCGACACATAATAAGATATCGTAAATTTTAACGGATATTTCTGCACGGGTAGCAGCGGGCACATTTATCTTTCGCGCTCAGTAAGAAGAGGTAAATAATATTTGCCCCCCCCGTCCGTTGGTGGTGACAAACTGCGGAAATTTAATAAACATCTGTATGAGCCGCGAATGAATTGTGTGTATTGAAATAATCGCCGAGTTATGCAGCTCTCAATGATCCTCCGTGTAAACTTCGCGTGCGCGCGCGCGCGCGCGCGAGTTTCCATTCAGATTAAGGTCAAATTGATACAATTAGTACAAAGTTAATGGAGCCACGTAATCCACGCGGAATCTCAATGATTATCGTCGGTAACGGTCATATTGTTCGTATCCCCGTCGCGTGAAAGCCGAATCGATCGCCGTTTCGGCATTTCGATGCGTCGAGCCGCCAAAAATCCATTCAATTTACGCAACGCTTTGTGCTATCGTCGGCTCAGGCGATTCGCCGATGAAATAATTCCGATACCGCAGGCGAACGCGCAACAGTTAACGAAACGGAACGACGACCGTTGCGAAATAACCGGGTCGTCGACGAATATCGCAGGATACACTCGCAGATACACCCGCCCGTCTCGCGATTCTCCTCTTCCCGGGGGATGAGCGTTCGCGCAACGACAAAGAAGCCGTCCGGCGAGCTAGAAAAGTTCCTTTAGCTGCGCTAAATACATTTTAACAGAAACACGAGAGTCGCTCGGCCGACGAGCGTGGACGACACTTGTCCTTTATATAATATCGCTTTATGCTTTATGCACGGCTGGGTCTTTCGATAAAGCTCGCGCGCTGACTATTGCTCGTCCGGGGAAGTCCCTGGATTCATGGTCGCCCCGGCGTCGCCGGCGGCCGACTTCAATACGACGGCCCTTAATTTCGCGTTCCTTACAATTTGCGTTTCAAGGCGCGACCGAGCCTCCCCCGCGACTCTCGTCGTCTACCGTCTCGCATAAAAAGTTCATATTTCTGCGGCGCGGTCGATACGCATAAGCAGTTTCCGGTTGCATCGTCACCGTCGTATTCAACGGGAAAGAGGATGAATATATACTTGAATATCACTTACTTTTATGTCGAACGCGATCAAAGATTGTGCGCTGAATACATACATATAATAGATGATACATTATAATAAAAAAAAATAATGGTATAATTATTATTATATAATCTATCTAACTATATGTCCAAGTAAAAAATTAATTAACGAAAGACTTTCGATATTTAAAATTAAATATCATAATTTCATCAACTCTCAGCCAATTTTATTTTATTATTATTTTTAAATATATATCTATTATTATATATATTATTTTCTTCATGGGTAAATAGCAAAAAATATTATTTGTATTTTTTATTGAATACAAAGAGACACGTGCAATGTTGCGTGCAGGACTATTTGTTAAAATCCTCTATATTTTATCGCATAACTCAATTCAAGGCGTGCGACCGCTGCCGCTTTAATCGGTACCGCTTGCGGTGACTTTAAGCTCGCCCACGGCTCAAATGCACCCACGTATTCTTTCGTATGTTAAATCGGTAAAAAAACGAAGAAAAGGATGCGCTGCAGCACGTAACGAACATAAACGCGGCGAGAGGGATAATGGCGCGTTTTCCCCTCGGTGGTCTTGGATAAAACAAGACCATTCGCGTGGGCGGCTCTGTGTGACGTAGCGCATTGTGATAGTTACCATTACCTGGCTCTTCGTCGATGCATTTCCGCACTTTTCATTGATCCCCCTCCGCATTCGGAGACTCGCCGTTGTGTGCATTTTATATAATCTTGCCGTGCGCCTCGCTCAAGCATGATTACGCGATCAGCCCTGCCGGTCCCGTATATCGTCCGCCTTTATGAGAGCGTTCAAGCTATAATGTCATCGAAGCACTGTACTTTATATGCGATCCCCGACTTAACGCGGCACCTCTCTGTCCGCCCGCGCGTTTAATCTCCTCGTTTTCTCGTTCCCCCCGCTCGCATTTGACGTTATTAATTCCCGCGGACTTTTACCCTCGAAGACCCGCCATCAGGCTCTTTCTTCATCTCGTCGCTCTTTACCGTCCGCCTTGAGACCTGGCGTCGCCGCCAGGTTTTCCAGGACGCGCGTTTCCAAGCCGCTCGTGAATACGCGATTACGTACGCGTGTATACGCTTGCGTTCAAGCATCATTAGAGATCAGCGAGCGAGGAGAGCCGAGCGGAAGAGCGTTCGCATCGAGCGGGTAAAGGTTACCTCCTCATTGATCTCCTCTGGTCCCGCCGATTACGGTTTTCAGGTGTATATGTGCGCTGAATTACGTCACTCTCTGTGCGGTTATTTTAATAATAATTATGACATCGAAAGGGGGAAGTAAAAACTGCGAGCGGTTGATAGATTATCGATTAAAACCGGGAGATTACTTCCTGTGCAGGCTCGCTTGCTATATTTAATAGCTTTCTAATATATCCACCCAAACACACGTGCACACATGTTACACGTGCACATATCTTGTAAGTACCACAAATGAGGATGAAGTCGTAAATAGCGTGGCCGTACACCGTTACTGATGAAATGATATATGAATGGTATACTTATCAGAGAGAGAGAGAGAGAGAGAGAGAGAGAGAGAGAGAGGGATTGCATAATTATGATTTCACTTTCGATCTGTTCGGAGAAAGCAATATTATTAATAACGTGATAAAAGTGATACCATATAAAATTTATTCAACCGTAACTTGATTCGGATTGCCATTAATAGCACTTTGCCCCATTTCAGGTGCCTTTAATTAGTACGTGGATTATCTACAATTATTGAACATATATTAGTCCCGAAATAAATCCGCATTCAGCGAATTCCCGACGTCTCCGAATTCGTTGTCACGTACCACGTTCCCCGATACCGCTAAATTCCCATGTGTGAATCACAGCGTATTAATCTTGCGAAACGCTTGATTCGTACTGACTATTTGCGAAATGTAAAATAATAGAGGAACGATTTTGGACAAACTGAACATTAGTTTAAACGCATTATTAAAAATTAGATTACAAATTGTAACTAGACGAAGATGGGGAAGAAGCAAAGTGTTTGAATAAGAGAGGAAATATATTATATATTCAGTATTCACGAAAAGTGAATATTGTAGTTGAAGATTGCATTTATTATTACAGCCACGTATAGCTGACGTTTAGTTTGCGTTCAATATATTCCTTATCTATACTAATGCTATATACGACTTGAGTATCGTTAATCGATACATATTATATTCGATGGATGGTTAAGTGAAATTTTTTGAAGCAACATAAAATTTTTGAAATATTCTTTGATAAAAAGAATTGAGAACTTGAGAATATTTTTGTCAAGAGCGAACGAATTATTATTTTATTCTCGGCAGAATTGGGCGAATTTTTGTTTAACTGACAAATAACAAATAGAAAATAAAAATTTAATTATTAATAATAATTATATTTTTCTTAGATTTAAATCGAGTATCAATGTTTACTTGTTGATGTTTTTAAATTTTTTTTTTTTATTAATTTTATTCGCGACAAGTTTTAACGCTACTTGGCTTTATATATTAATTTCTTTCTCATTATTTTCACTTTTTCAGTATTTATAATATAGTACAGTAATTTCTTTTGTCTATATGTATTGTATAATATCATTATTACAATATTAAGTACATATTATATTGTATATTTACGTACAAATTCAAAATTTTTCTTTAAAATTAGAAATAATCGTTTTTTCTATTTTTAAATTTTGTACAAAGTCCTTTTATACAAAGTCATTTTCCAGTAAGGTAATATTATGCTCGATTGAAAAAACAAAAAGAGGGGGAATATACTGATATTCACCATACGTATTGTATATAAATATTTGTGATACAAACGAATGCATTAATTGTATAAGCCATTTTAATCCCAACAGGGCTTTTAGTTTTTATCTGTGCATTTCCAGCTTTTTATCTCCTATCCCATTATCGCATTTCAATTTGTAAAAAAAAAAACAAAATTTCGGGGGAAAAGCTCTTTTCAGAAATTAGTATAGCAATTGATTACTTTTTCGGAAAAAGAAAATTTTTACGATTTTTTTGAGGTATTAAATGTCATTTCGACTTTTAAAGCTTTTCGTGGAAACTGACCATGAAATGAACATGAAGTTAGTGGATAAAAATTTAGGAGAATTTTTAAACGCAAGCTTAGTACTATTGGAACAGATGTGACAAGGGTACGATATATGATGTGTCTTAAATCTTACTAAAGAGTGCGCGCTAGTCACCTAGCAATTTTTCACTTTCTTTCACCTTTTACCGTCTCTCTCTCTCTCTGTCTCTCTCTATTTCTCTGTCTCGTTCCCACGATCTCTATTTGAATATCCGATTCGCTTTATTTGAATATTCAAATTAACTGTCAGTCATCAGTTACATTGTGCTTTTTGTAGCTGTCACAATGTTAAAACGCACGGGCGAAGCTATTCTACAATTATCGAGCTCCGTGATTCCAAATATTTTAACAGATCCTACGGCGGTATGTGTACGACCTATTGTTATTTATGTGATTTCCTATATATCGGTACCGCAATCTAGTGCAACAGTTTAATTTCCTGAATGCATCCCATTGATAATCGGGCCGCCGCCAAAGTTGCCACTGAAATTTTCCACGTGAATGCAATTTCGCGGGCGTAGCATTACATTTACCGCGCACATCCATTTCTATATTACATTTTCGAAAATATCTTCTGTTTCATTTCGATTTCGTAATGAATTCGTAAATGTCCGTCTTGCGCGAGAAAGTTCGTTAAATCGTACCGTTAAATGCACGGCTTTGCCGTTTACTTCTCCTTTACGCCAATCAGCACCATCTGTAAGAAGCGGAGTAATAAATCGAAGCTATTAATATGGACGAGTCCGACGTCTGACATAGACTCGGAAGCGCATTAGTATATCGCGTCTTGCAAAATTTATTTAAGCGTCGCTTCAAAGCATGCAAAGCGGAATCTCAACGCCCAGTGACTCGCAATAAATCTTATAACTGGCGCGTATCCATAGGAGGTTCATCGACCATAGCGTAGCGCTACACGTCCCCGTGAGAGTTGCGCCGTAAATCTGGCTTAATAACGATGGCTGGCATAAATTAAATTATAATAACGTGGTCTGGGGCGAGAAAACGCTTGACGCGAGAAACGACGGGACATCCTGTTTTTTTTTCATTATTTTGCGCGCTCAGGCTTGCATCGATATCTTAAGAAGAGGTGCACGAAGAGAAAAAGGGCGTTTGAAAGAAGATGACAGAAGATCGTGGAAAATCCGATTTTCCAAGATTACGTTCCGCGCGTAAAGTTACAAAGATATTTTATCTTTGAAAATTGGCAACTGCGATGAATGCCGATGATCTTCCTCGACATTTTCGTTAAGAGGAAAGAAAAAAATCGATCGGAGAAACTTGCGACAGGGTTTATAAGTAAGAAGCGGTCCGTGAGATCTGAGACACTGTATCCGTATATGTACATCTCATCCTTCGTAATTAAGCGTAATAGAAACGAGATTTGTCGTCCGGATACCTGAGCTCTCATTAAATTGCAATAAAATCGAGATTTGTCATCCCCGAGCGAACGGATACTCGAGCCCTCTTTAAATACCGATATATTAAGACGTCTAATTTTCTTCGCAATCAATTTGGCCTCACCTGAAATGTTGTGCGCGTAAGTAAATGACGATCGAGTGCACTCAAACTGAATGGGAAAATGATCGGGGCTTGTCGGTTGAAGAGAGTGTTATTGCTTGCTAACCGATCGTACCTCCAATAATTTCGTTTTACTCATCTCTCCATAATTTCGCATAATAATTTTCTGTGTGTGTGTGTGTGTGTGTGTGTGTTCGCGCGCGCGCGTGTCGTGTCGTGTATACGATCGTATTCCACACTAAAGTTATCTTTGGGATGGAATTAAACGAAGCGATGAACTCGTGTGGGTGTGTGTGCGTGTACTACATATGACTCGTGTGTGCGTAGTGTAATGCGATATCGGGTTTTAGTGGAACATCAAACGGTCGCATTATATCACTTGTAATAATTAGAGACCACCGTTTCACAGATTTCCTTAATTAAATGCATTGCGTGGTGATTATTGAGTGGATGTCCCGAATATATCGGAAGATGCGGCGGATGCTGGCTCGTCTGAATTCATCTATTTAGACTCGAGAGAATAGCGTCAAAGTAAAAGAGCACTTCAAGAGTGGTGTATTATATCGTATCTGAATACGATTCCCATTTGTTTCGCATTAATTCAGAAATGTGTAAATGAAAATCTTTTGAACAAAGTGTAATCAATAATTCATTCAGCTACAGCTCGGCACAAATTTTATGATGATAACGAAGATGCTTCGTGAAATATTATTGAAACATTTATTCTCCCTTTCTCTTTCTTTCTCTTCCCGCTCTTTCTCTCTTTCTCTCTCTCTCTCTCTCTCTCTCGCGGATATTACCCACGTATTTACGATGATCGATTTCCTATTGCATAACGAGATTCGATTATAACTTACTGCCGAACGTACCGGATTTATCGTCGTCGATGTCACGGAATGGGGATTCAATCGCGACAATTTTAAGTAATCTAATCACGAGGGAGAGAGTTATCGCGCATAGCGGCCACGGCGGGAGGCATTATCTAATTCGCACGCGCTCGTACGGTCGTGCTAATTTCCTATTGCCTTCGAAACTCCGGATGGTCGATATCGAGACACGTAGGTGTTCAATGTCACCGGCTGTTGAGACAATACTAAAAATGATGACCCACTTGGACCGAGAGCATCCCACGTGTAGTTGGGTAATCGCGAAACGTTCGCTTGAAGAATGGTCATATCTCCGCGTCACGCGAACCCTGATTCTTCATTTGTCAGGTTTATTTGCAAAACCCCAAACCGCGATTAAATGCCCTAAACAACTCTGACGTAAAACTTTACTACGTCATTCAGAAAAAAAAAACCTGAGATCTGAGAGAAGTCCCTTACTTTGTTCGCCCGTGCGAGTGCATGTTAGTTATCGAGGGCATTTACTGGTGCTATAGGATTAGTGTCGGGATCAAGTGGGATTTAAGTGGAACCAATGTTCCGTTTCTCTGTTCTCACAGATCCGTATTTTCGCAGGCGTATTCCCATGAGTTTAAGCTTCCGTTACGCTCGGCGTAAGTTTCGTCTGCATTAAGTAAAAATGCCTATTGTAAAAGCAGGATTATCCTTTTCAATATTTTTTTTTAATATAATTATATAATGTATGATTTATATATGTGGTATATTTTTAAAAAATATTTTGTCTCTACAGAGTGGAAAGAAAGAGAGGAAAAGAACGAAAGCACTTCTATAATTTTATCTCCAGCCTTACGAAAATATGAAATTTATTACATATCACGAAACTGCGCTTATAGGAAATATTTTTGTAAAATCTAATGTATAAATGTATTTCTACAGACGACATATTTCTTTTATCAGAACTTGTGAAATATTTATTAAATTTTCTGAAGTAATCTTATAAAATTTAGAGACAGTAGAAGCGTACTGTAGAAGGCTTAATCACGTGCGACGCAATTATCAGTAAATTGAAGTCGATAAAAATAATCAAGCGGCCACCTGTCGTCGCGTTAACCCTACAGTATTGTGCGTTGTATTGAATACAACGTTTGTATTTATTCTTTCTCCGTATTTTGCAGATGAAGGCCGTGCATATAGAGTGTCTCATTACGAGATGAAATTTTAATGATAGATTCTACTATAATTTCGCGGAATTTCCAGCGAAGCTGCGACTTCTTTATTCTCGATTATATTATACGTATCTTTGACGGCTAAATAAATCAAATTTTCGGGATTCACATGGTATTGAGAGAGATTTTATTATATTATTGACGCTCCATACGTAACACGGGAAAGAGCTCTTTGATTTTCAATATTTAATAATTCTGTCAACATATCTAATGATAGCTATTAAATAATTAACATCTACGAAAGGCAGTTTAAATTATCTCTTTTCATGCTTTGAGCTGTTAAAATATATTTGCAAATGCCGTTTATCGATAATTTTTCACAGGCAATACTGATTTGATGGAACGTTTGAATTTATAAAAATGAAACGCGGCAAGTGCGCCGATAACGTGTTTTCTTGCATCTCCCTTTTAATCGCGCTTCAGTTAATAATAAACAACATAATAAATATTGGTTTATTATTAATTATAAATGTTAGTTCAATTTTTCCTACAATTCCATCACGCTAAGCCTCCCCCCCTTCCTCCCGTCCAGTAAAGCTGACAAAATTTTAATGGGCGTCAAAAAGTTGATTAAGTCTTGGTACGTCACGCAACGGATTAACTTAATTAAAATTTACAAGACCGTAAATCGGAGCGTATTTAGAGATATAATATTACCCGCAATATCATTTCATCTCCGACTTGGCGTGTTGATTTCCGCCATTTCGATAAATGTGCAGAGTAAACACCAAGGGAAGGGAGACACATAAACATCGGGGAAATGTATGACAAGGGAGAGACAGAGAGAGAGAGAGAGGAATCAACCGCTTCGGCCATCTGCGAATTTTCCACAAAGTTCACCCACAGCTATTCGATCCAGGCGAAGAAGTGATGTTTGTGAAAGCTCGCGAACACGATAGCCGATACGGCTGGAAGTTTCTTTTGTTCTAAAAGTTGCACTCGCGCACTCCTATAGCAATACGAATACCTTCGCAATACATTACGACGCTTCGTGACGATGGGTATTGTGTCGGTTCGTTATTGAACATAAAATCTCCGCGCTTCTAATAAATAAAGGATATTTTAAAAATATTGCACTATGCGTTTCAGCTATAAAAATTCTTTAAACACTTTTATATATTTGTAGAAATTTGATGGAAAGATATTACTTTATGTTGTCTTTTACTTCGAGCCGTAATGAATATGAAACAATGTATAAGACAGATGGAGGGAGAAATTAAAGTCGCCAAGCTAAAATTTGTTAATTTTCATGAAGAGCATTTACCAAATTCATCGAATAATCCTTACCGTAATTTAGTCTGACCGCAGCTAATAGTGATGAGAGGTTTGAAAATTAACTATGCACCATTAATAATTCCCCGATGAAATTTCAATTTCACGTTCACTTTATAACGAATGCAGATACGGTCTGCTTCATATAAACCAGAATTTCAGAACGATGGTGTGATAGGAAAATTCGACATGTACTCGCGTAAAACATCAATAGACAGCGACTTGATTGAAAAAATGTATTTTCATTAACGTTCGCGAATATTCATTACTCTCGTCGGTTTCGGCGAATTTGGCGCGGTGCAATTTGCGACCGCGGCATTTTTTGTTTTGTTTCGAGATTCATCCGAGGAGCGCCACGACCGCGCTTTGTTCCGAAGTAGAAAATGCCGGTGGTGTAGCGTTACCTCACTTTCGAATCGCTGAGTTATTTCGCGGTGCAGGAAATTAGGAAGCGTAAAAAATTGCACATCGGAGAATTTCTGAAGAGAAATCTCACGTAGCATAAGAGAAAGGTTGCCAGCAAAATTCTGACTTGCGAGATATTGAGTGTACAGAGCTGCGCATATACATAAAATTATCTCTTTCTCTCAGCACGGAGATTATACTAAATATTTTAAGGGCAATTTACCCTACACAGAAAATGTAATATAAAGGTACTTCCCTATTTCATTTACGACAGAGAATCTCTCTGGTAATAGATTTAAGTTACTTCTCCAAAAGTTCCATCCATATTTCACTGTATAGTACACTTCGGTATGTCGGTATTTCAATTTGCACAAACTTAAAAGTCCTATACATCATATACATCATAACGTGTAAATCACAATAAAATTGTATAAAAGACCCGTGGAAGAGACGATTATTTAAACTTACGGAAGATGAAAAGTTTCGTCATTCATAAAAAAAAAAAGAATCACAGGATTCCGTTACTTACACAAATGAATGCATGCGATGTCTAGTCCCGTCGTTTTTAAATGTCAAACTTATCCACCGTACAATCTATACATTGTACTCGGTGACTTTATGGTTCGTTTGATCTACATTCCGCGGCGTTGCGTACGTAGAAAAGTATGAAGTGGCACAAAACACGTTCAGCTGTATAAGAAGCGAAGTCACGTCGCGAGGCTCTGAATTTTATATCGGCGCGATCACGATCGGGCATAGCTGCTTGGAGAACTAGGTTGATGCTTGACAAGTGGGACGTAGTAGCTCTTTAATAAGGACGTCATGCGGGGAGGAAGAAAAAACTTATATTAACTTCCTCGTTGTGTGGCGGGCGTCTATTTTCTACCGGTCGCTAGAATCGATTATGCATTCAATATCGCAACGTGTCATACCGTAGCATAATATGAAGGTAAATTTGTCGAGAAACTCGCTGTTAAGAAGGGAGGAAATTATTGCAAATTTACTATATTCATATTATATCGTGTCAGTTTAATACAGTTTTTAAATGTGCGCACGTGATTGTAAACATAAGTTTACATGCTCTTACAAAATGCCATTTATCGTATTTTCTTGATAAATGTGATATTAATTATAAATACGTGAAAATTTTAATTAAATAATGATTCCGCGAACAACCGAATTAAACCGTTCGAATTTTGCATAATTTCCGGGGTATATTTGCTCTCTTTTCAGTATACATTTTATAGTAATTAAAATTCTAAAATTTTAAAACGGTCCTAATGGAAATTCCGAGAAAATTCATTGTCGCGGGAGAATTAAAATAAATATGTTTACTAATATTTTTATATCAGCGTAGATTAGTAGGTTCAGCATTTTGTCTTGAAAAGAGGATAAAACTACGCGCATCTATAAGTTTCGTGAGAAAATTGGATTGATGCTGTCGTCACTTTAGCTTCAAATTTTCACGGAGGAATAGACGGAGGTAGAATGGAAGTGAAATATTCCCTTTGTGCGGAACATCAGACGTGCTGTAAACAATACTAGAAAACGAACCTCGTTATTCAGACCGAGTGTAGGACTTGAAAATTTCGTTGTGTGCGACGTATCCTTTCTAAAGGACTTGAAAAAGTGTCACGAGATACGCCTTCGCGAAAAGTTAGTTTTTAAGCGAGGATAGCGTGTGTAACGTATCTTAAAGGGTCTTTTTATGAAAAGATGGTAAAGTGACACGATTTTGAGAGACGACTTTCTCTTAGCAAAATGAAATCAAGGCGTAATAATGGCGTTTTAAATTGAAAATT
Source organism: Tetramorium alpestre (assembly GCA_021460005.1). NCBI lineage: Eukaryota > Metazoa > Arthropoda > Insecta > Hymenoptera > Formicidae > Tetramorium > Tetramorium alpestre. The sequence goes on along the minus strand of JAJVSH010000063.1, from coordinate 593,206 downwards.
AGATCTTCTCAAGATTGAGGCAGACAAAATAATATAAAATATACGATACACATCTAATGAAGTTATTATTTCATTTATATGAATAAAATTCTTTATCCTCGTATTATCGGAATTTTTGTAATAAGCACAACTGCGAAAGTACATGGTGACGAAAATTTGAATAATATCGAGGGAGCGTCTATTTTCCGCTAATGAAACATCGTCCTGATATTCAATAGGTGCTATCGCCTTATTGTTATTAAGTAGATCTCTCCACGAGTAGATCTTTTCTATACAATATCTAAATATAGTGCGTTCAATGTTTCTGGAACGAAGAAGAACGCGCGATATACTCCCTTCGTAACGTAACGTCTCTCTCTTTCTCTCTCTCCCCCTTTCTTCTCCCCCTCGCGTTTATTGATTTTCAAAAGACTCGTTATCCTTCTATCGCAAAGAATCCGCGAATTAACGACGAAACTGGAGCGGTCGAGTAATTGAATAGGGGAATCGACGCGGGGACGCTTTACGTGTGTGCACAGGAGAGGGAACCTGTTGCTCGCCTGTCTTCCGGCCGCCTGGCACGCAGGGCGACTTTTTACTATTCTCGCGGTTAGAGAAAGAAAGGGAGAGAGGAGAAGTAGCGCGCTCGTTAAATTTCCGAGGTGTCGCGTAACGACAGTAACGATGTCTTAATTGCCGTAGGCGCGCAAGTTCCAAAGTCATAATAACTGTCGCGCGCGAACTTAAGGGTGGCTTTCAGCCTCCTCGTTATCTTAACCCTCACCGTTCCGAGGTATCGTGATCTTTCTTTCACTCTTCTATCTTCCATTCTCTTTGACGGAAAAATTTCGAACGGAAATCCGTCGAAAATTCCGAGTCCGCTTGTCGCGCTTAGCATTACCACGTCGTGTCAAGCGAGCAAAGGTGAAGCGAACGCTCTTAGGGGAAGATAGAAGCGAGGCCATTCGCAGCTTTGAAGTAAGAGCACGGAGCGAATGGATGTTCTTCATCTCGCATGAGGAATCTCTTGCTCTCGCCACGAAAAGGCTGTTTAACATCTTAAAGCGTTCTTCCGCCCGTGAACGCGTGATCGCCGGCATCAATAACAAAAAGATACGAGCGTGCACGAAATCATAATACTCCCGTTCTTCCCGGGCCATCTTCGCATTCTCCTCGCTTTTTCTCCATTTCGCAAACGAAGCGTTTGCGAGTATATGCGAATATCTTTCAAGATATTTGCTTCTCTTTTTAGTTTCTCTCGTTCGCATTCTGCCGGGGAGAATTTCCGACGAAATGGAAACTTTGGCGGATGGTTCTCTTCTTGTGGCAGGATGTACTTCAAGCGGCTTCACTGCACGGTATAAGTTTACGTCCGTAATTGATCAGTGGAACAAAAATATTTGTCCTCGGACGAAAGCACGGGAATGATACCCCTCTCCTCTTCCCTTTCTGTCCGAAAGAACAGAAGCCGTTAGCACCGAGGGGTACATTGCGGAAGACTTGTTGCAAGGCTCTCGAAGACGGCGAGACGGGAGATTCTCTGTTCCGAGAGATATTGTATACCGAAATTCGAGCGAGCGGAAAAATTTCGAGTCTTTCCGGTCTGATCGATAGCAAGCTAAGCGTGCGGAGTCTACCGGGGTTCTCTCACTCCCGGTTTATGCAAATGTTCACCACGTGCGTCCTGAATTGTTACGGAATTCCGCAAGGGCGGCCAGCAAGGATCGATCGGTATCGGGACGGTATTACACCGGAGGCTTGTCAATAATCGTTCGCGCGGCACGAACCGCACCAATCGAGCCGAACTTTCAGATAGCGCTCGGAGAGAGAGAGAGAAAGAGAGATTGTCTTTGTTTCCCGGAACAGCGGCGCAAACCGCGGTCCAAAACACCAGGTGACTGCCAGGCCGCCGTCGTCGTCGTCGTGCGGAAACGCGACCGCGGCACCCGGTGGCTTTGTCTGCGCAAATCGCTCGCAGGGGAAACGAATGGACACAAAGGCGGTCCCGGCGCGTGTGAACCCTGGTCCAGAATCAGCTAAGCGCTCCATTGGCAAAAGCCAAGTTTCGCATAAACGCGCAAACGTGCAAACGCGCGCGCTCACACATATGTAGGATTACGGGTCGGCCGCCTGTCGACACTCCCACCTGTCGCTACGTATATCCAACAGGACACGCGAGGAATTACCCTTGGATAATCAGGCAACGCCAGTCCATCGCTGGCGTTTATGGCAACATACGCTCGCGTGTGTTGCGGTGTACCACACGGGGATGTGATTTTTTTTCTCCCCGCGTGTCCACCTGCGTAGAGGAAGCGATTGGCTTCGGCAGTATGTACGTACGGTTCACCAGTGCCAGACCCGGACGACGGGCTCCGCTCTCTCGTAGTGGTGGTGGCTAGGATCGATCCAACCTCCTATCTTCCAACCAGCCACCATCCCTCTCCCTCCCCGTCACCCACCGTGGTCGCGTCTCTCTCTGTCCCTCTCTCTCTCTCTCTCTCTCTCTGTCTCTGTCTCTATCTCTCTTCTGCTCTTTCTCGCCGTTGCTCCGACCCGATGTGAATAGCCCGACGTGTAGCACGTACCATCTCGGGTCCGGTCGCTCGTTTGCCCGGCCCCTAGATTCCGCAGATTTTTTTTTCGATCGATGGCACCTCGCTTGATATGAACTCTACGCATAGGTCCAGTCGCGTGCGAGTACTCGTTTTCGATATTTATTGGGCAGCACGTCGATGCGATGCGAGGGCTGGAGTATGTTTCAGCCGTGGAGTGTGTGTAAATCGATTGTATTGCACGTTGCGCCGTGTTAAGCGCTCCGAAGCCCTTTAATACGCGAAGATACGATTTACTTTCGTGTCGGTTTACACTGTATTTTCATGCGTATCATGCAAGTTTCGCGAGATTAATTTCCACCGACAGATTCTATCGACGAGTTCAATATCGACTTGTCAATCAAGTCGCGACGTTTGAGAAATCAAGGAATTTAATGCTTTTTTTTCAAGAGGCTCTCCCTGAACTTGCGGCCCGGGTTCGTTTTTCGCCACTTTTTGTCGGAAACTAATTGCGGCCAGGCGGCTACGCGAAACTTTCAGCTACCTGTAAATTTACTCATTACTCGCTTTGCGCCGTGGTATGCTACGCCTCCAGGTAGTTTCCCATTAAGGTATTCGATATCTGCTATTCGACCCGAACGTGCCGACGATATATCCAACATGCGGAGAATCGCGTGAATGTACGAGATTCTTAGTTGATTCGCTTTAATACCTCGTCTAGACGGTGTGGTTCGCCTTGTTAATTAAATATATTCCAAACAATCCTTCTGAGAAACGTTACCGCCGTTAGATTGTTAAATTACTTTGCGTGGAGGAAGCTAACGGACGGTATCAGCTGATTTGTCGTTTACATCGCAAACAGACAATGCGACTAACACAGCGCGGTGGTTTCATTGCTATTCCCATTCGGCTACTATTAACGCTAACGTACGTTTTCTAATCCCGTGCCATCTCATCTAACTTTGACGCGTCTAACTCTAACGAAGTTATCCTGATCAATCTTAATTCCATTAACAGATTAAGACGAGATACAAAATCATTGCGCATCTGAAAGCCAAGAGATGAGATAACTTCAAGGCTGAATACCGTCTTATGAACTTTATTCGCCTCGAATAATTAAATAATTGAATCCGTTCTATAACAAAGTAGTCCGCGAGGATTACTTAAGGAGAAGTCACGGTTATGTATAATAGAGGCAGCGATCGGATAAATGCAAGTAAGAGACAAAAGCGAGAATTTTTATTTTCAAGGTAAAAAAAAATTTATCCCATTTCTCATTATATGTCGCATAATTTCTCATATCTAAATTATATTTAGCAAACGATTATTACATCTCTCGAGTACTGTGTCGTGAGTGGTTATGATAATTATATCGTCTAACGTAGGTAACGTAGAGCATTTTTCTTATAGCATGGAACTGCATTAGCATTCCTGCTCCGTTACGCGTTCTTAAAATGTTTCTAAGCACGAAACGAACGTTATTCACTTTTAGCATTTGATATCTCGATAACGAAGTATTTCTGTCTACGAGCGCACGATAAAAAAGAATAATTATTTTAACGCCCCCCCGGAGGGGAGCACGAAGTCCGCGTTCGTTCTATACAAACAGGTAATATTTGCAACTTTACGAACTGCTTGCAGCCGCAAGAGTGCTCGCGCAATTTGAATGTCAATTCATCTCAGCGGTGCTCTTAATATTCGGCTGAATTCCGAAAATCTAAATAATAACGTGCGTCTGTCTGTAGCTTCTGTCGGAGCTTCGTTTGAATCCGACCGAGTGGCTATCTATATTAAAATCTTAGTTCTGGAATCGCATCGGGCACGAACTTTGCAGAATTCTTACCCTTAATTTCGAGCAGCCGGAAACGATCGGAGGAAGACGCCTCTGCATAACTTAGAGGAATTTACATTGTGTTCGTACATTCCGTGAGGCGAAAGAAGTAAGTTTAATGCGAGAGAGAGGGGGAGAGAGAGAGAGAAAGCTTTGCGCGATGCCTGAATTCATAATTTGTCTCTCGAAACTCTCTGCCGATTGCTTATCCTGCGCGTCAGATTTCCATCTGCAAACATGAGCGTTGCGAAATTAAAAAAATTAGCAGAGAGGAGAAATTAATCAAGAAATATGGCATACCGTGCGTTTCTGTTGTTTCGCATTTGGACCATATGTTCTTTCGACCTTTATTTGTCTGGATTTCATGTAAGATCGGAAACAGATATTTGCGACATTAAACAGAGATGTGGACGATTTATCTGATAAATCCTTGCAATTTTTCCGCGACCACGTTGCCATTTAATGTCTCAACTTTCGCAAGAAGTTCCTTTTCTCCCTGTCGGATAAAACTCGCGCACTCTCGTGCTTTTCAGCCATTTCTCATTGTTGCGGTCGCGCGGTGGACCACGAAAGCTGCTGCGCGCACATGGAAAAAGTTCGCCTTACTTGGTCATTATATCGAGCGAAGAAAGTCTTACCGTCTACGTTCGTTAGCGCTCTCATCGCTGTGTACGCCACGCTAAATTGCTTGTTGAAACTCATTAAAACAGTTTCACACACACATGACGCGCGTACATAATCATTAAAAGCGCGGCATCGTTATTGAATATTGACGCAAACGAAGCGGCGCGTCGACGAAATGCGATATTTCGTCGTCAGTTTAATCGTGACTTAATCGCGTCACCGTCAATTACTACACGCGGTAAGATGTGTCCCGCAACGCAAATTGCGTTACCTCTTTCGACGAACAGTTCTTGCCTCTTAGTACCTCCGCAAATACCGCTCTTTTAATTAAGCGAAGCCTTTTAATTACGCCCATCTGGGTATAAAGAGAGGAAAATAACCGTATTCTTAAATCCTTTTGTTCTTTGGAAGTAACATAGTGTTTTATGGAATAAGAATTTCCTTTCACTTATTCTTCAGGCGCGCAAAAAGAATGATTTATGCATCCACGATTCACAGACGTATAACACCTCCCCTCTCTCTCACACACACACACACACGCGTACAAATACACAGGCGAATATCCTCGAAATTTTTTATCTGAAATGTCGGGTCGTTTCAGATCTCTTCATGTTTTATGCAAAGATCTGGATATTTGTCTGTATGTGAGAATGTGCATGTGGATGCGCCCTTTGTCGTGATCAAATGTTTAAAAATCCATCATTATCATATTAAAAAAGAGTTCACAGTAGCCGCGTGAGCTCTCCGATCCATATGACGTCGCCAGATGTCGGCGATAAATATGATGTTGCTCTTTTATCGCTGTCGTGATGTGCAATATTTTCCGGCCGCAATTGATGTCATCACATGTTCACCTTATCCAGCCGAGCATTCGTAAATCATTTTTATATCGCGCGCCGCGCTGACCGATTTCGTCGAAATCCTGCATTGCAATTAATAACAAATTAATCTTGAATTTCTTTCCTCTTAAAATATCATCGTATGCAATCTCAGCGCGCGATTAGTTTGAGTTTCTACTTAAACGATGCTCCCCAGTTAAATTTCAATTTATATCACATCGTTGTTGAGGCTAACCGCACGCTGTAATAATTCACAAAAGATAGTCAATTCTCATTATTCCGTTTGTTTAATTTAATGAGGGACGCATACCTAATGATTTGGCTTCATAACTGTAACATTTAATGAAGTAAAACTCTCTCAATCGGTCAATAATTGCGGGCATAACGTTAATGTTATCTGCCATGCAATCGATGAAAATGTTTGCCGAATCGTGCGTTAAACAGCCGCCGTAACTGATTGTACGACATGTATTATGCCAACTAATTGTACGGTCTCTCTCTGTTTGATTCTGTCGCGGCCCCTGTTACAAAATACAGTATAATGTAACTATACAATACGATACAATATATCGTAGATTTTATTAGTCTCCAGCGGACCACACCATTGTGATCACGTAGATTAAAATTTAATAATTAAGCATATCATGATATTTCAGTTAATTTAATCATTCGAGCTTTTCCGATGTAAAAATCCGTGATTGCAAATCGTGAGCGATTTTTTTTACAGATTTTATAAATAAGAGTGAGCCAATTCTTGGTCTATATATATATATACGGCATTTGACAGTCCGCGAGCGTAATTATTAAAATAAAAATTTATGGAGAGGATCATTAATTCCTGCATTCCTTTCTCGATTTTATATATCTCAGTAATTAGATATAAAAGGGGAGAAGAAGAGCGAATAAAATTTTCTTAGAAGAGAATTAACTGAAGTATATAAAGTTAACTGAAGAAAATGACTTTCTTTTTTACCCTTGCCTTGCCGTACAGCCGCTCCGAGACTTACTTCGTCGAAAAATGCTTTATTTAAGCTCACTTAAAAAACTGAAAAATTAACGATGTCCCGTCATTAGAAAAGCTAATATCAAATTTTGCGCTAATTGGATTATACATCAAACGTGCTCCCTGTGAATTTCATACAACAAAAATTTTATAGAGAACATATTTGCCGATGATATAATCGATGTTTACCTCCGGAAATTGGCGTTCGCTCTTTGGGATACAGAATGGTGATTAAATATGTATATTTTTATGAAATTTAATTACACCTGCACATGCAATAAGTAATAAAGCAGTGTCGGCCGATCGCCCGTTGCGCTTTATTTCCTTTCCGAATTTTGCGATTTTGCACAAACGGACGGACGTATCGTTAACGAGGATTAACGTCGAGAGCGATGCAAGAATCACTCGAAATATGCGTTAAATTCACCTCCGTCAGGTTCGCGGACTGGAATTTCCATGAAAGTACTAGCAACCTCTAGTGAGATTAGATTAGCTGATTGAGGTTCGTCGGAACGTGAAAATTATGTGGGCCGCAGTGTCAAGATCGTTGGAGATACTCGTTGCCTTCTTCGAATACTACACTACCAGGTAAGATCTCGTCTACGTGTATCTAGCTATACATATTTCTATACGACGACGAGTAAGTAGCATTTAGACGAGGCTATAAGTGCACATTTAGAAACAGATGACATAGCGCATAGTACAATCTACAGTTCGTTGCCTGCGATAATAGAAGAACCTATAGAAGAGCCTCTACAACGCGCGCTCGAATTAGAAACATTGGGAATTATTAAGATGATTGCGACATTATAATTAAATCCCTCTTATATTGACTAAAATTTGAAACAAAACATGCCATGTAACGTGAACATTTTTGACATTCTACACTAGATGGAAAATCATTTTAACTATTTATTCCTTTTTTTCTAAAATTTAATTACATTATATTAAATTTTACGTACTTTTTATGATATGTCATGTTTGGGATGAAAAGCGCGGATTATAAAATAACGTTTGAGACTGTTGAAGGATTAAAAGTTAAAAATTTGCTTATTATAGATATAGATATATTATTATTATTGATAATTATAATTAATATGTATATTGATGCATGACATAAAATTTTTTTATGTTATATTTTTCGTTGGTAATGGTAATATTTTACTAATATTTTTGATACGATATATAGCGTGTCCGAGTTATTTAAACGCAGTGCTATATTCTCTTCTTTAACAAACGTGGTCAGTAATATGTACATAGCTGGGCGACTTGTCTTTCATAAATGTGACCTTCCTTGAAAACGATTTCTCGGACATAAACACGGCGAAATAGTGTCGCTCAGAAAAGATGCATAAAAGCTTTTTCAGCGTCTTTCATACTTTTCGCATCAACGTGACAGTTTTAGAGCTCCGGGGAAACGCGCGCAGTGGTAGGGTTAAGGGCCACAGGAGCGCAGTGTATCAGCGTGAGAATGTTCTCCACACGTCGATGATCCTCAAGGACTTCCCGTCGAGCGCGAACAATTTTCAGAATATGCATCGGGACCGATCTCTCGGTGACCGTCCTCGATTTCTGAAAATATTCGAGGCGAGCAGCCGAATCGTCCTCGTGACATTCGGAGAAGCATCGCGAAATGGCAAGCCGTCGCTCCGCTTTCCAGTATTTTCAGTGCCTTTTTGCGACGACAGGAGCAATTTCTGCTCTTTTGCCAAGCGTCGTAACGTTCTCGACCTAATACAAAACAAGAGTGAGAAAACTGGCGAATCTGCACCATTTGCACACTCAGCCGGCATAATATTTTTTATTTATTGAAACGATTGGCGCCGTAATAACATCGTATATTTCGCGAAAGTGTCGTTGGCAAGGAAAGATTGGTGTGATTTTTAAATAAAATAAGACACCTGTGACTTACGACTTACTCTCATTTTTCATCACGTAAAACGTTTACTTTTTTACGGTACGTAATAGTATCGCGGGAAGGGCGCTTGCTTTAAAAAGATGCAAATGTTATAATTAAAGAATACGTTTCTTCAGATTCACGTCTTTTACAATTCTAAGTCAAGAAGTTCAAGTTGGAGAGTTTATAACTTGCAAAGTAATTTCTTACGTTAGCCTAATTAAATTCATTATGGACAAATATAAGACGCAATTTACGATCTTTCTATTTTCTGCGCCAACATTACAATGGGGTGTATTTGTAGAATGCTTTTGGAATAGCACGATTTGGTGGCAGCGTTGCAATAATGTAACTGAAATGTTAAGGTAACAACCCCGGTATGTTCACGATTCAGCAACAGATTGGGTACACACGCACGTACTAGAATGATAACGCCGTTAAATTAATCACGTATTGTCACCGAAACACGTTAGGGAATAACGAACGAGTGACACGATGAATCGAAATCGGCAGCTCGAAATTATATCAAATAATGAATCGAAAGCAAAGCGTTTTTCATAAATTTGTAATTTACTCTTTTTTTAATATATCGATTAGAATACGATCGGTTTTATACGAAATGAGAAACGAGACTTACACCAAATTTAATTTACTTTTCTTACCAAATTTAATCGTATTGAATTTTAGAAAAAAATTTAATATAGGAGAAATGGCGCATGAAAAAAATACAAGAATTTTTTAATATAAGAAATATATAAAATATATAGAGAGGTAATACTATATCAATGACAATATGATCGATAATTTTGTTTTTCAATCTTTTTTTATGATTAAGATGGTGGGATTGTATTCTCCTTAGATGTGATCTTATTAAAGTTCTATTCTACAACGTTCTCTTTATCATCGTTGGTTTAATATTTCCAACTTAATAAATTCCTCTAATATTACTTTACTGGACTAAAATGCTTGATCTAGAACTCCATGTCGAGTCTACAAAACAAAAATTTCTGTTTTTAATTCATCTTGGTAATTTAAGCCTAATTAGTTTCTGAAGTAATTTTGGTCTGTGAAGCTTCTCAGAGATATTTTTCTTTCTTCTTAGGCGAATCGTAACAAGACACAATAAATCGATCTTGATCGCAAAATAAAAATTGAATTAATTTTAAATAACAAATGTAAGGTGGAAAAATTTCACTTTATATGAATAAAACTAAATGAAGTAGCAGCCAGCGTATATACAATTAATTATTCATTCTTAATCAATTCATTTTTATACGTTTTACGACGTGTTCGCTGCTCGCTTTACACATCGAGTTAAATCGAGTGTGGCAAAAGAGCGGCGGCGGTATACGCGCCATTTTCGTTCTTATGTTGTACTCCACTTGTAACTTTATCGATTAACCTGTAGAGTGTACATGTGAGTGTATCGCACGGACACGTTATTAATTCGCGGAGCACCATGTTGGGGTATCTAACGAAACAATATGAGCCATTTTAATGTTTCATATACGAGATGATCGTACATTAATATTTTTACCTTTTTATACAAGTCTTCTATACTTTATCCAAACAAATATATAATTTAATTTCTCTAAAATCGCCACAACTTCTGATACATTCCAAATGAGAAAAGACGTGCGCAAGAGAAACATCTTTTTTGTATAAGAAAATTCTGATTTAGAAAGAAGATATTCTGAAATTTACAAAGGGCTGAGAGAAGAATGATTATTTCTTGAGATATCTACAAGTTTATTGTATTAACAATACGTGGCGTTAATAACTATAAAAAAAAAAACTAATTTCTCCCAACAAGTTTTAACGTGCAACGATGAATGTAAGAATGAATGCAGATTAGGGGACCGATTAGGGGAGTTTGAATAGGAAAAAAGCAGTTTTTCTTTATTCGTAGTAATTGCGTACATAGCATTCCGAGTTAAGTAAAATGTGGTTTTTCATAATGTGGGATAAAAACGTTCCAATGTAGAACTTTTTCTTAATATTTTTTTTTTAAATTATTAATTATTAAACATAGTTTTTTTTTTAATATTACAGATTGACGAAAATTGACGAAAAGTTAAAAAAGTGTCCAGCTAAATTTTACGAAATAAAAAAATATAAATTTT
>JAJVSH010000063.1:555761-581830 GCA_021460005.1 Tetramorium alpestre | reverse complement strand
TATATATGTGTGTGTGTTATTTACAACTATACAATGTACATATACATATATCATTTTTTATAGTTTATTAAATTGTAATAAAAATATTTTTGAACGAAAATCTTTACTGTTTAAGAAACATATTTACATTGCATAAATTTTAATTTGAGATCGCGGATTTAGATTGCAATTTAAAATTGTAAAATATTTGATGCAAAGTCCGTCTATTTCGCAGATTTTATAAATTCTTCTATATGAATGAAAAATTTAAAGATATCGGATCAATCGTGGCGTCGATAGGTACTTTAGGATAAAATGGCTGCATAAATACTTAATTCCGAAAGGTTTTTAACTAAAATACAACTATTATATATATATATATCAAGTGCTTATATCGATTTTCTCGCATATGCCCGCATCCCTATCTTTAATATAGTAACGTATGTAATGCGAAACGAACGAAACGTTGCTATATGGCTGATTTAATATCAAAACTTCCATGGTATCGTCCGCGAGATCGTATATTGTATTCCGTAGTATGTTGTTCATTTATCAGTACATGTATCTATTTTCGTTTCAGAGTTACTGAATTCCTAACGAACACACACGCGTACATGCGCACACGTAAACGTACACAGTATAATTCCGCAATAATGCGAAGTCAAATGTGGCTATTGAATATCGATAGGCGTTCCGCGGTTATGTGGTCATAAAGGTTATAGCCTAAGAAACAAAAATTAATGGTCTTACATAATCGATACACGGATGTATAATGTGAAACAATATACATATATTTCTCTTCGTTGAAAAATTAGGGTGCTTCTGTTTTCAATGTTTTCAGCTTATTTCTATATATAATTATCACGTATATCTGTATAATATAATCGATTTTTATTTGATTTTTCAAGAGATTTAAATAAATCTGAAATTAATAATATTAATAACTATAATAATAACAATATCGTCTGATAACAACTTCATTAATATTCTCTACATAATTCCTCTCTTCCTAAAAAAGTAATAATTTTATATTAATAAATAAATACGGTATTAATATGAGATCCCATTCTGATTACCATTATATTACTCATTACTTATAAATAGGATAATTTCTGATTGACATGTGCGAAGTTATACATACACCCTCGTGCAAGTTTGATCAAACTTTATACTTCCCAAGCTGAAAGGTTTTGAATGATGAATATGGATTCTGATATAATTGATGTAATTGTTATCGATAGTCGACACTATTATTTACAAATTAACAATCCGACAATCCTGTGCTAGGTAGCGACACGACGAATAATTTTACGTCGTGCAATTAGATGAAGATATCCAGTGTTAACAAAATTATAACGAATTTTTTTCTTTCTACTGCAAATTTCCCTTTTTAACGAATAAGACGGCAATTAATTCCGAGGCCACGTTCTGAATATTGAAACTTCTTTGTGCCCGAGATGGCTGGCGCTGGAAGATATTATCGCTTCGTTAACTACAATTTACTGCAGCGTTTGCTCGACGACATTTCTCAGTATCGCATTATCTGTAAGCTGTCGAGGCTCGCAATACGGAGCCGGATTCCGGAGTCGAGAACCATCCTAGGTCGTGTCGGTGTGCACGTTATTTTTTTCCTTTCTTCTTTGTGATTCTCTTCGCTCCTGATTTGAGATTGTGACCGATGTGTTTTTAAGCGACGTTTAATGTGTTGTGTGTTGTCTCTCTCCGAGTTGCGATGCTCCTTATATCCCTCTGTCCGATGTCACGAACACTATCGGTTCATTCGTCGTGCGGCGTGTGCTTGTGTGCCCAGTTAATTAATTAATCACTGATCTTTTTCTGTTTCATGCCTCGTTTCGACTGTAACGATCGGAACTGCAGAGCGCAATTAGAGTAAGTATGAACGATCTGTGCGAGTTTAAGAAAAAAAAACGACACTTTTAACGAACGAATTCATTGTTCTATGCTGCGCTTCATTTAACTCTTCTCTTCCTATCTTCTCTTCCGATTTCTCTTCTCTAACGGATTACACTGATCCACCGATCGGCGCTACTTTAACTGCGTAAGTAGTCCCACTCTCGTCGGACGAAGCATCTTGCCCGTCGATGAGCATCGATGACTACTACGCGACGCTGTTTTGTTCTGTCTGTAGTCGGCGTTTGCGTTCACGACAAACTCCACACTCTCTACCACTTTCGAACTACTACTATTTTCTCTGTGCCTGTCTGCTATCGTACTGTCAAAGTGTTTCTCACACAGTCTTTATTAGTAGTGATAGCGCTTTCTGCTCGAGGGTGTCCAGTTCGATCGGGTGCTCCGAATCGCCACTGGATTTACCTTATTCTTTACTCTCGGACAGCACTGTTATTGTTCGCTTGCATAAATACACATCACGATACATACGTAAATACACGCCTGCTGTCGAACGGATACGAGACGATCTTGTTTGTACGGCCAGCGACTGTACCAGCATGTACAGTACAAACGTTTACTGTTAGCATTACATGGATATACAATTTTCCCATATTTTTTAATTGTTACAGGTCAACATCGTTCGATCGATGTATTTTAACAATTAAAAAAAAAACGTTGAAAGACGTTGCATGTACTAGAATAGGATAATCGTCACCGATATGACATAAAATCTCGCGTGACGTTGTATGAAATCTCGAAATCGTAAAAACAAAATGAAAAAAATCTCGAGGAAAATCTGCACGCGTGTTGTAATAACTCCGTCTATTTATTTTGGGTTCAGGTAATCCAGGACAAAATTAATTACGATCGAAATTAATTACGATAAAGAGGATGAAATTTAATTTCTGCCGATGCGATCTGCTCATCACGCGTATTATCCACTCTCGGATTTCGGAATTTTTAGAAGGCGCGGCGAACTCGCGCATTATGCTATTTGCACGTGGCGAGAGCTGATAAATACGTGTACATGGTGGCGCGGCGTAACTTCTGCCACACTATTCTCATAAAACTTAGTTTCGCGAGCGCGCGGTTCGCCATTCACCGGGCTGAATATAATGAGCCTCTCCAGCTGTGCATCCGCTCCGAGACCGGCTTGAGTCCCGTACGGCTTCTAGTTACGCGCTGTCGAGTCACCGGCTGAAAACAACGTGTCGCCGACAACGTTTCCGTTATCGCTTGGCACGATTTACCTATTGTGCGCTCTTAACCTTTTGCAAATGCGCTTAAATGCCGCGTTAGCTCGAATTACCGGGCCAAAACTCTCTTGTGTACCGGCACAAACGTCCAGGCGGTTTGCGGAAGCGGTATCAAGGCGAAATCCGTATGCCAAAGTTTCCCCGTTTTGCCCGGAGGTATATTAATGAAGCCGGCGGATGTCTTGTGGCAATTATCGCTCACGACGTAGTTGCTGAAAATTAGCTGTAATATTGGAACAATATCGAACAATTAGTGACAAAATCGGAACTTGTAGATGGCGATTAAACCGGAATTTCATCGCGGAAAGTTGCATTTTCAGATACGAGAACTTTCGTGATATATTCATATTTATATATTAATTTTCGCGTTTACAGCGTTGTTCCATTTCCGTCGTATTATATTATAAACGGTAGACTCTTTTAGCCATTTTGATACTAATTTGGAGAAATGTCGAGGAGGATGCGTCTTTTCAATTCCCTTTGACATTTTGAAATGCTCTGTTGGCTTAAAAATAACAACTGACGGTGATAATTATCAAATATTTAATATTTAATTATAATTTATGATTCAATTTTATTAAGGTAATATTTCGTGCATGTATATTTTAATTAAACATACAAAACAAGATGAGGAAATTTAGTTTTATTTTATAGGGATTATGATATATTTTTTAATTTTTTGATTCTTCAATATCTCTTTTATTTAATTTCTTGTGCAACAAATACGTTGAATCATCTTATTAGATTCACTCTATATTGGAACAACGGAGAAGCGGCAGCATTAATTTTGATAGAAACTTGTTTGATTAATATTCAGCGATATACGCAGGCGAATCAACGCACATTTTGTCAATATTGGCAAAATTTTGTTGTTTGCTTAAACTTATCTTCCGCCAAGTATTATGCGTGGTTCTCATTTTGCAACTATATAGCGTTTAGACAACCGTGTCAATCGCGAAGTAACTTTTTTGCGACCAATCGTTTTTATACGCCTCGGCGAAGACGGTCATCTAAATTTATGCTGACTGCTGTCGCAGGTGCATCTCGCGATGCACTTTCCTATACGGAGTACTCTCGCGGATTTTTTCTCATTCTTATTTATGAGTTATGAATAGAGAATCGCGGTAAATAAGGGAGCTCGTCCATCCGATAAAATATATCCGCTGTGCATGAGAGCTCCCTTTAATCGGATAAAAGGAATTTATGCGAATGTATATTTCTGCCTTTCGTATATCTACGGGGAGGGCGAAATAGATGTGTTCGGTTCACAGCGACGTGATTGATTTCTGCGAGATGTAAAAATCAATGCACGGGATTTGCATTTTTGCATTTTGTACGAATAACAATGGGTATCGACGTTTTAAATTATGTAATGGATTTGTGCAGATTATTTAAATGCGTACCTGCAAATTGGAGGCTTATAAAAAAAAGCATGCGAATGATACGGGTATAACAAATTTAATTGGTATAATATTAACGAAGGTACAACGCGTCCGTTATACCTTTGGTTGATTAGCAGAATAGTGTTTACTCGTTTCGTTGGAATTTGATATACGATATTAATTTGCATACATAGGTATCGATAGTTATTGTCTTGATTTGTACACATACGGTGACCATATTTCTTTTAGAAAAATAAAGAACACTGCCACCTATCCTTCTTTCACAAACAAGTGCAATGTAAATTTATTATTATTATTTTTTCCCCTGAATATACATTTATATGGAAAAAAAGTAAAATTTTGTAAACTAAAACAATGTATAAAAATGAAACATATTTTTATGAAAATAATATACAAAATATCACACAAAGGTAACAAAGACTGAAATATAAGACATTTTATAGGACTTTTTAAAAATAAAGGACAAAAATGGGTTTTGGAGAAAAAAATAAATCTAAAGGGCACAGACCTAAAATAAAAGGCTGTCCTCTGTAATATAGGACGGATGGTCACCGTATTTATACATGGAGCTCGAACACACATATACGAGTACAAGTATCTGTATACTCCGATATTACTCCTGACAAAAGATTATTGGATGATGACAAAAGATTATTGGATGAACACCTTTCTTTTCGTTCTGTAGGACCTGCAATGATTTCTTTTCACTCCGTAGAACAGACGAGGCCACTAGCGTTTCTCCGTATCGAGCATTTTCACCCTGCATACTCGCATCGATTTTTTCTCCCCTTTTTATATGCTGTAAAATCATTTTTCCCCTGTCGTGGCTTGAGCCGTTCTGCACAGCTATGGACGCTCGCGACTGGTAGTAAACAGCAACTATTAATAAGCCGACGACATGCTGGAAGCGTATCGGCTTGCGTGCCTGCGAGAGAGAACGTTGTCTCGATTAGCGGCATAGTGTTGCTCGCAGTAGATACGATATAGTAGTCCGAGCGATAAGATTTATCTAGATCGCCTATTATGCCTAACGTACGTTACAGAAACGTATCTCTGGGATGTACGCCACTATTGATAAGCCTGTGCATGCGTTACATGGGGCGAACAAGATCCTATTCTCCCCTTAACTGTCAGCAAGTTACGAATCAGTTAGCAATCGGGCGTTTCTAAAGCGTTATCTTCGGTACGATGCGATTTATCTCGTTAGAGACCTTCCCCGTTAATTTAGCGTTGTGCAAAATGAAACGCGGCGGGCAGTTGTCAGAAATAATTGTGGGCGACAGATTTAATTGCATGAATGCACAGCTCGCGCGGGTCAAGATTGAACAATCGCGTAATTTTCGCGTTTTCGGGATTCTGGATTAATCAATCGGATATTTCATTTGATTGAATATTTAATATTTGCAAAATGTATGAAATTATAATACGGCATAATAGGAAAAATCCTGCTGTGTGTGAAATGCCTGTTTGTAGAGAAATGCGTAGATTAACATTATAACAGGAATGTTATACAAATGAATGAATACAACAAGTAAAAAGAACATAAAAATCTTATTCTCTTTAGTAATTATGTAAAAAAGTAATACAATGAAGACAAGTACGTCAAATTATACCTTCCTCGTAATAGTGGTAATTAGACTTTGAAGTCTAATAAAATAAGTAAACATTGTCAAGTTTCGCTTTGGTATCCCTTCAACGCTGTCCTAGACAATTCTACGGTGATGCTGCTTTATTTAAAAGTGAGGGGAGACAAGAAGAGGAGAAAAGACAATGATCGGGGGATGAATGCGGACGTCAACGATGTCACGTGATGAATTTCTCGTCTTTTTTTTTTCCAGAACGACTGGTAGTCCCTCTAGCAAATCTCCGGCAGGTGGTAGCGGCGGTCCCGCGAGCGGTGCGGCAGGAGCAACAGCGGCACCAGGGAGCGGCGCCAGCAATGCCGGAAGCGCGGAACCCCGTACACCAACCACCGGGCCGCAGAACAAGCAACTGCAGAATGTCAAAGGAGAACACCCCTCGGTAAGCCTTCTAAAGCCCGTCTTTATTTTCGACGCGACGACATCGCGGCTATCAATTATGATAACGAGATAATCTCAAAGACCATCTCGCAAAGCCCCTCGTACAATCTAATTTGCCATCTCAGATTTCGGGACGGCACTCTACTTGTAACTTTATGTACCGTATTTTTTAATGCTACACTTAATATTTTACTTGTATTTCTGAATTTTTTTGTAAAATTGTGTCATTTAAAATTATAAATAAGATTATGTCTTGAATTTTAACACGAACTGTACGAACGCAATAAAGTTCAAGTTTCCAATTTAGTAATACAAAAACTTTGAACTTTACTATATGGATTGTCTAAAATTAAGGGCTATTATTTTTCAAAGCTAGAACAGTAATTATTTAAAAAAAAAATTACTAACTCAGTACGTAGTTAAAAACTGTCTCGAAGTTAAAAAGCAAAATTAAGATTAATCGCAATAACATATAAACGACATAATTTTATTTAATGTAAAAACTAATCTGTAATTACAACGAAATGCATTTACGCTTTTTTTGCAATATAATTAAGTTAACATAGCACACGTCGCATCTTGATAAAGATATATACAGTAAATTCTCGCGTGTTGGAGATAAACTTGAAATTTAACGACAGTTAATTCTTCCTGTCCCAGATCTCTTTCTTGTAATACAATTTTAAGAAGATTGCGTTTTAGTACAAATTCTCTCTCTTTCTCTCTTATATATATGTTCTTCCCAGCAAAATGTTTTCTGGGAAGAATCTTGACGTGTAGAATACCTCTCATGAAATAGAAAGGAAACATTATTAACGATCACATTGACGGTTTGTTTGTTGCAGAAAGCGTTTCTACAGAGCAGGTCCATCTCCTTGGTTGACATGTACATCGATAATTCGGAACCGAGCGAGAATGTTGGCCAGATCCACTTCAGCTTGGAGTACGATTTCCAGAACAGCACGCTCATTCTCCGCATCATACAGGTCAGTCGTAGTTTCGTACATGGATGCGCCAGAACTTGGCTCTTTGAAGCAATGCCTGCAAGCCGTTTACTTCGACATCGTATTTGTGTGCGACGCATCCGTCGATCGCAGGCGATTGGAATATCGCTACGTTCCTACATGAGAATATCGTAATAATATATCATACGTGACATCGACTTCCAATTTTATATAAAGTATAAGGATGCGTAATATGCGTGATAAAGTCTGAAAGTTTCCGGTTCAGAAATGAAAAAAGAAGATGATGAAATGAAACAACCATTTTTTTATTTATCAATCATTCTTTATGTCAATGTATATATTTTTTAGAATGATCAACTACTTTTTCTATACCGTTAAAAAAACTCTGAATTTTTATTCTTAAAATAGTTTCACACTGCGTGTATTATTTTTTCATCATTGATAAATTTCTTTCCACGCAAATTGAATTTCAATTTTGAAAATAAAAACTATTTTGCTAGTGTTGAAGAAATCTCTACAGTGTTTACAGATCTCTACAGTGTCAAACCATTTTAAAGTCAAAAAATCAGAATATTTTTTTATTATAGAAAAATTGTTATAGAAAAATTAATTCATTGTTCTAAAGAATCTATTGAAATACAGAATGATTATATTATAAAGTGAAAATGATTGTTTCATTTTATTATCTCTTTTATTTTCTTGATTGAAAGGTTTTTGATCTTATCGCATAAAGATTATTACTTATTAGAATAATTAATCCAATCGAAATTTGAAGAATCGTTATCACAAATGCAGGTAAATCGATCATACGCTGAAAAAGAATTCTTGTTAAAAACGAACGAATCAGAAAAATTTTTTTGGATTGATTAAATATTCCGGTTATAAGTTATAAAATATTGAGTTTTTTATTATAATAATCAGAATATTTGATCAATTCTACAAGATTTTCTGATTCGTCCGTTTTTAACCAGAATTCTTTTTCAGTATACCTATTGGTGATGTCCGGGTACTCGAAAAGTACGGAATAGAAATATTCAGAAATAAATATATACTGGCTTTCTCAAGCTGCTTTGCGTACAATCCTGTATTACTCTTGTATGTAAACAGATTGAAACGTACATTTCTCTCGCTGTCGACGCTTGTCACCTGACACAAGCCGAGGAAACGTAAAACCGAGTGTAGGCGGACGTATTAGCTTGATTTTTGATCTCGGTTGATTACGGCCACGTCGATAAGGATCGTCATAAATCGTCGGCCGGACACGCGCGTTGCAACGCCGAAAAATGTGCATATCAGTACGTGAGCGAAAATACGTAGCTTCGTAAACTGGAACGTCATACATTACTTCCTGCTGCAGCAAGGGCAGAGGGAAAGGGGGCACTTTTGAAACTCGTCGCTCGGGAAAAACCGGGACGTTCAACGAGACGGGGACTTTTGTTGTAAACAAACGCATAAATTCTTTCGAAACGCCGGACCGCGTTCGCCTCGCGCGATTTAATCCGACATTAAGCGAAACACTCGGGTACGGTATTCATTGTTTTCCACGGCGAAAATTATCGTGCCAAGATCTCGGTTGGAGGGCAAGCCCTGAGAACATGCATCATACACTGATATCGATATATACACGCACAAATTTTATATCGCACGACGCATTCCGTTCGAGGCTTACACACATGATTATTTTCCATCCCGTAGACACATAAAATTGCATTATGAAAATGTAATATCAATTTCTTCGTGCCTTCGAGGATACAACTACATGCGATATGCCACTTTTAGCACAAAAAAAAAATTATAATGGAATTGCGCGTAGCATTATCGCGCAGTTTATCAAAGAAGCACATGCCGGTAAAAGTTTTATTTCTCACTCAATTTGCATCCGACCTCTTTTCCTTGGCGAATATTTAATCGCTTCGTTGTTGAATTATTTAATAGCGAGCTTTGGCGCGTTGCTACTTGTTATATATGTATTTTATTATATGCTATTTTATTATATATGTATTTTTAACAGTGTGCATCGCGCCCAGGTTACATCTGTAAAATTATTAAAAGCGCGGCCGTTTTTACCTTCCGCATTATATCGTTAATTCCTGCGAAATTTGACGCGTGCACAACATGATTCTCGCGAGGTATCTCCTAGTTTTTTCGGACCATTCGGTTAATTTCGAGCGAAACGTGTTTTTCGCTCGTTAACGCGCCGTCATAAACGTCCCCGAATGTACCCCCCCCCCCCGATGAAAGCGGAAACATGCTTTCGTCCTTAAAAATTCCTATTTTTCGCGAGTTCTCGTCGTGTTTCTCGTGGCGTGAAAAATTGTCGCGACAACTCGAAAAGCCCGACCAAGCGTTCACCATCGCGTTTGTTCCATTCGCATCCAATATCTTTGTAATTTGTAAACTGCAAGGTAGAAATTTCTCGGAAATGTTTGTATAATGTGCACGCATGTCACGAAATTACACATACACGATATATATAGTTAGGAATTGTGTCAATTTGGAATGGATTTGTAGCGGAAATTTGACCGTGTCTTACTTTTGCACCTTTTAATTTTCTTTTGAATGTCAACGTCAAATATTTTGTTCTAAATGTTCGCAATTCCGCGTTTTTTATAAAATACCAAACTTGAAATTTAATGAAGATTAAAGATTTCAATCGGCAGAATGTAATTTATTTTTAATGGCTCTCTCAGAAAAAAAGAGAGTACCTTTGCAATCACGTTTGCGTGGGAGCTCTTTTCTTATTAGATAGGGCACTCCAAATTTTTTTTTAAACTTCGTATAATTTCAAAGTTTGTCCGTAAAGTTTTGCGATGCTTCAAATGCACGGAATCATTCCTCGTGAGAAATTTGAGTCGGCATAATGACGTTATGAAGTTCTGAGAAACGGTCTGACAGGCAAATGAAAAATGACCGGCCACCTCCGGCGTAAATGTCTCAAGGCCACGGGCGACTTTTCAAACCGGACGAGCCATTGCGAAAAGTTGGAAAGAGGGCACTTTCGGGCAGGACTTATTTTTCAAAACACAGCGGCCATCAAGACCGTTAAGGGCCGTTATTGATTTTGTTTGCCGTCCACGTAGCTCCCATTAACAGTATCGAACTGTGTTGCGCACACAAAGGTCGGCTCACATGTTCGCAATCTGTCTCAGGACGATGTCGGTTACATCACGCGGAGGCTGTTGCGCGTACACTGAATTCTCTTACACACTCCGACTGGAGAGACTTAGACGGTAGCTTTGTGAGACGCGATAGAAACAAAGACGTATGTGTGTACATACATCGCCGTCGAGCCTTCGAGACAAATGCGTATGTTTTATATAACAGCGAAACAACTGTTATTTACGTCTGCATATAAATATGAATAAAACTGGATTTTAACTTTCATAGATTTCGTACATTTTTATTCTGATATACGCTAACGTGTGTGTATAGTATAAAATGTTCTTTCTTCTTACTTTAAAATATTGCAAGTTGTATTACTTAAAGCGGCTCAAATGTCAGCTTCCTGTCTTCTTTTTTTATCTCTTTAATATTAGAAATACCTGTCATTTCTGATTTTTTTTTTATTTTTTAGATTAATTCTATCTATTTCTTGCACTGAGAGGAAAATATAGTTACGTTTGAACTCAACCACAATTTTATAGTATTTCTAATGATAATTTTGGTTAACATAATGATGCTTATAATTAAGTTAATTATATTTTTTGTTAGAAATTATAAAATTATGGATGCGAGTCCAAAAGTAATTATATCTTTCTCTCAGTGTGTGTAAAAAATAAAGTTCTGAAATTTTGTATTATCATTTCGTTTATTTTGAAGTTATATAATTTTAAAGTCCAATCTTTTACGCAAGAAATAGAATATTAATCTAAAAAATAGAAACAATGTTGTATTATGTGCTCGGTACTTTTGTTAAATTATTCTGTCGTATTCCTCTTTTTTTAATCTGTTCATTCGTGAGCCTCGAAAAATTTTGGACACTTAAGATTATCATACATACGGTATGATCGAGTGGAAAATCCAGTCTTGTTTGTAACATTATGCAGGCATTATGTGTATAGAGTTGTATGTATAGAGAGATTTACATCGAACTTCACTCTCCGTGAGCGAACTTGCCGCGAAAGTACACGAAGGCGCATATTCCACGTAATCGCGGGGAGCTTAAGGGCCGACGGAAAGTTCGTTGTTCCTTAAAATTCCGTTGTCGTCGTCTGACACCGATTATCTGATTATCCGATTTCGTTCCAGGGTAAAGACCTGCCGGCGAAGGACTTGTCAGGCACTTCCGATCCGTACGTACGTGTGACGCTGCTTCCGGACAAGAAACACCGACTCGAGACAAAAATCAAAAGGCGCACGTTGAATCCGAGATGGAACGAGACGTTCTATTTCGAAGGTAAGAGCGCACGTGTTCGGTCCTTCGCGTTTGGCTTGCTAAAGTACACCTTTCTCCCAGAGGTAAACGCAAGAAGGGAAATAAATGCAAAGCAATTTTGCTTCGTGCAGTGGGTGAGAGACAGACGACATCGCATCTGATTGCGTTAAGCCGGTTTAAGGAAACCGCAACGGATTGTAACAATCTGAAAATAACAAAGCGACCTGATACAATCTTCTACTTAAAATTAGATCTGCCGGATAAAAATTGGAATGTTAAAAATTGGCATGTAAATTTCCTGTATCTAATTTTTCTTCGCGGAAACGAGGTATTACGCGTCGAAATACGCTTTGAAACGTTAGCTCAATGCGAAAGTAACATTTCCAGTTTAGACGGGGCTGCTTGCAAATTACACGAACGTTTATCATGGGTAGCAAAGTACGGGATCACGAAATAAAATGACCGCGATGAAACGAAGCGTATTTATGTGTCGATTCTCTTCCCAGGTTTCCCCATACAGAAGCTGCAGAGCAGGGTATTACATCTACACGTCTTTGACTACGATCGATTCTCGAGGGATGACTCCATAGGGGAAATGTTTCTGCCGCTTTGCCAGGTAATTTAGCGAGACGTGCCTGCTCGCAATTTGCGCGGTTCAATTATTACATGTGGTAGATGCGGATTAAGGGATTCGCATGCTATGGATTCGCGACGGATATGTGGAATCTGACGTGTTGCACGTGTCGCATCTCTCGCCTTGCGTCTATTCTGGAATCGGCTTCCGGGCTCTTATCTCATAATTATTATCCGCCGTCCGTGGAATTACCGTTTAAAAACAAATCCATCATCACCGTATAGAATTACCGTTCAACGAATGAGTTGATCCCTGCATTAACTATTTCGCGGGAAAACGGCGAACGAAATAAGATCCGAGAAATGCATTATTCTGTCTCATATTTTATTTTAAAATAAACTAAAATTACAAGTTATGATTATAAATTTATAATAATATTCTAAAATAATATATTTTAAACGAACATTAAATGGCTGTTATAATTGCATTATTAAATACATTTGTGTAACAATTATTTTATTTCAACATATTTTATGTTTATGTGTTACAATTTAATGTAAAAGTATCTTATTTATTTAAAAATGAGATATTCATTTATGTGACTAAAAATTCTGAAGAACAAAATGTCTTTTTCTTAAATTTTACATATGAACTTGCTTCTGCTTACTATAATTATACAATGTTAAAATAGCCCTAGATTCTTTTGAATCTATATAAATTATCTAGTAAACTCTTGAAAATATTGGAAAACTAATAGAATTTGGCACTATCGAAATTGGTAGTTGTTTTTTTATGTATGCAAGCAGGAGGAAATTTTTAATTTGTTAATTGTGTCGGGAGACCGCATAACAACATAATTCCAGCCCGATATCAATATTACCGGGCGGTGGATTAATCTGCGCGCACAATAACATCGAGGGACACGCACGTGTGATAATTCTATCCTATGCACACATTCATTTCCCAAGAGCAATTCGTGATACATGCTGGCGTTGCGAATCAGTCGTTGCGCGAATCTCACGCACCGCCGTCACATACAGTGTATGTAGATACGGAAATATTAATATTACACAAGAATATTATATGGGCATTCACAACGGCCATAATAAAATAATAATTATTGTTAATAATAATCGTAATGAAATGCGTGATAAACTGGGACAAATAATTTTCTTTTTATCGAAATGCGATTGTTTCGACAGTGGATCAAATTCCAAATGACCGATTCGCATCACGCGACGCGCGTGACACATTTGTGCAATTCAGGGCGTGTTTATGCTGCAAAAATTTCGCATTCATAATTTGCAACATATGATATCAATTAACTATTATGTCCGCACGTGATCACTCCCAACAGAATACTAATTATCTCGCGTTCGCTATACAGTCTAATAAGAGACAAACGTGACGGAGATATTAATGGTAATATGGCAAATGCACTCCTCCCTCTCCCCGTCCCCGAGAGATCGTTTAATTTTTAATAAAGATGTGCTGAAAAAGAAAGTGAAAAAGAAAGAAGACACGCGTGTATGGAGAACTCTTCGTTTCTATTTTGATTTAATTATTTCTGAAGATGTTCCATATTGAATGTGCTCAAGATACCGCACGTTGTTCAGCTGTAGAATTAATCTATGAAAATTAGTTAAGACTTGTTAATACTCATATATAATGGAGAAAGCTAATCCACCTTCCTACCCTGTTAAGTTCTACATTTTGGAATTTTGCTTCGTTAATTAGTTTGACAATTGTTGCGAAACTTTAGTTATCAGCGATATCTCGCGGGTTTGTTTGCCATAGGTCGATCTATCTGAGAAACCATCGTTTTGGAAGGCTCTTAAGCCGCCGGCTAAAGATAAATGCGGAGAACTCTTGTGCTCGCTATGCTATCATCCGAGTAATTCCATATTGACGTTGACTCTCTTGAAGGCGAGGAATCTCAAAGCTAAGGATATCAACGGAAAATCAGGTAACGTTACGGATTGTTCATGCATCCCCCGGTAAATCGCGGTACTCAATAAACACTTTTGTGAAAACTTATACATGCACGATTATACATTTCGATACAGATACACATTCTTTTTTTTATTTTAATTTAGAATTTAGAATACATTCTGTGTATGAATGCGTATATGAATAATAATATCCTCTTTCCAAATTAAAGCATCACTTGCACGCATTTTTATTATATCTTTCTACAATTGCGAAAATGAGAAACTGGATGGATAATTAAACATTTACAATTCCAGATCCGTACGTCAAGGTGTGGCTACAGTTTGGTGACAAGAGGATCGAGAAACGCAAGACTCCTATTTTCAAATGCACCTTGAATCCAGTGTTTAACGAGGTATTCTCCTTCAATGTACCTTGGGAGAAAATCAGGGAATGCTCTTTGGATGTAATGGTGATGGATTTCGACAACATTGGACGAAACGAATTGATCGGTCGAATTCAGCTCGCAGGTATTTTAAACTTTTCGATAATGCATCTTCAAATATAAAAGTCTGTTTTCCACCGATATATTTATATTTAAAGTAATGAATCATTGAGTTAAAACTCTGAAGTTTAATTACAATTTGAAGGCAATTAAATAAATATGGTTAATTTGTTAGAATATTGAGAACTTTTCTGTTTCGATTTTATTATTTCTAAATATCGTTTTGATATCATATGTATTTTTAGAATAGGCTGGAAACTAAACAAAATATATTTAATTGTTTTTTCGGAATTTTTTAATTTATCATCTGTCTGTTGGAAGGAAGAGATTATTAAATTACAACTTACATAGCTATTAGAATATGTCACACGTCTGGATTGACTCGAATCGTACAGAATTTCAATATAGCAGAAACTTCAACGTTCAGAAAGTCAAGTCTTTACTAACGCGCTAAAGTAATTAACGTTTCAGCGCGAAATCAAGTAACCGGTGTAATCAGACGGCATAGATATAGATTGAAATTGGAGATCGGTGTATGTACAGTGTACGGCGTAACCTTCCTTTTCAGGAAAAAATGGCAGCGGCGCGAGCGAGACGAAACATTGGCAGGACATGATCACAAAGCCGAGGCAGACCATTGTGCAGTGGCATCGCTTGAAGCCCGAATAAAGGACACGCTCACCCTGATCGACGACAAATGATATTCTGTCGGGCGGGTTCCCCCCGGGGGTGCGTCGCCCGTCAAAGTTAACATTAACGAGACAACTCTTTTTTTTCCTCTTGTTTTGCTCGACACCCTCTACCCCGCCGCAATCGATCTCGACGAGAGAGAGAGAAAGAGAAAGAGCACCGTACCCCTTCGACGACTGTACAATATTCCCCTTCGCATCGCGCCGGGGCACTCTTAGCGACGCTGGTCGTCGGGGAGCAGTGCCGATGTTAATCGCGATTAGGAATCCGAGGCGTTCTCGTTATCGCCCGTTGTTGAGCTATCGTCGCGCGACTAACGAGCGACGATCATGACGAATCGTCGTTATCGTTAACGGCAAAACCTTTAATCTGTCGAGCTGTTTTCGGCGTGCGATCGAGCGTTATAAACGCGTCGTTCGATACGGCCGGGCATTTAGGCGATAAGAGCGACGAGATGTATTGATATCCCTGCAGAATTTATGTAGCCGACGACGGCCAGTCTGCGTCCAAGGGATAGCAAACAGCTACGGAGGAGACTGAGTCTTCCGTCGTAGCGAAATCGGCCACTCACGGATGCCGTTCCTCTTTATCTCTACCCTCTTTTCTCTCCCGCCCCATATCCCTGTCCGTGTCCACCTCGTTGTCGCCCGGTGCGGTATTTAACGATACGGGACCTTACGAAATTATAACCGCGCGGGTAAAAACGGTCGTTCGCTCCAGGACGAGCGACTTCGAGCGTTTGCACGCCAATTTTCGCGCAAACGTCTGACGGACGTTTAACTTCTTCAATCGCGTTTAAACATCCCACGGGCGTTTCGTGAGGTTTTTGTATCGGTTGAGTCTACACACGCTCGAGATCACGTCGAAACTCTGGACATTAAAATCAAAGGGGCGAGTAGACGGATGAGATACTACACATTCGCGTTCTTCTGTGCAGTAAGCGATATTTTTATGGATAAAAATTCGCCTTATTACGGCAGCGTCGTTAATTTAGCGGCGTGACAGTTCTTGTTGATCGAGGATTTGCAATATGAAGTTTCGCCAGTGTCTCAAAAGTGATAAAGCAACATAATCGACATGTTACGTATAGCTCTCTTTTACTTGCCCCTTGGATTATCTAATTGGAGGAAATTATTTCATCAAGAGGATGAAACATGAACTGTAAAGCCGACGTGCTTTCTAATACAATGAATATCACTTCAGCGTCATTACAAATTTGCATTCGAGACGTTTATATTTCTATTAAATGTTATTATGTATTAAGAAATATGCAGGATCTACCGCGAGACTCATTGTTTATATAACCGAATCTTTGTTATAGGAGTTGAAAATTCCGTACAAACATGCTATAACAAACGACAAACGAATCTGCACGACTGCTTTATTTTAATATAATTTGCTTGCCCTTTCGCATCTGCATCCTCGAAGTTGCACCTACGAAAAATTTCCCGGAAGCTTACTTCTTTTTCTGGGAATATCCCTCCAATGAAATTTCCTAATTATTTATTTATATTTTTAGTACGACGGTTTCAAAAAATTACGACCATACGTTCATAAATATATTAAAAAGATTTTAAATCGTTTTCTAAATCTTGTTGTTTCAGACATGAAAAAGCAGTTTTTCAAGACGATTTCAATTTGACAATATAAATTTTATAAAATTTTGAAACGTTGAAACGGTCACTCATACTGATTTGTATAAACGTAGAAAATAACATGCGTAAATTTTACAGCGCTACCTTAAACAAATATAAATTCTGAATATTTTAACTTTGATATTTCCGATTGTTATGGCTTTTAACGGGTCTGCCATTTGAAATTCTGAATCAGGATACCATCTTTGTCTGTTTCCAGTAATATTATATTATATTCAATTTTTCAACGTGAACGTTAATTTAATGATCCAGGTTTTATATGGTTTATAGAAGGGTATAGATACACCCGTATAGATGTAATATTTTTATATTTTTTTCAAAATTAAAAAAAAGCATTGTAGAAATTTTCCACCTTTTAATTTTAATAATTTCGGGAATCGTCGTTCATTGAAAACTTACATTCGCTGTGGTCGTATCTAAAAAGACGACAGCGATAAAGTAGCCTTCGCAATTGCATCGAGACCTACATCCAATGTGGCTTTTAGAATTACTTTGCTAACAAAGTTTTGAAACTGGACGCAACCCTATCGGAACAACCTTGCTTACAGGCTGTATATATGTATAGCCTTGTGTACAGCCGATCACTTTTAGGAACAATCCGATTTTAGTGGATTTTAGGAGTTAACTTCGGCGGCAGATTACTTTGGATTTATGATTCTTTTTTTGTCAATTTTTTACGGAGGTACGTGCGACTGTTAGTTTCGACGTGCAATTGTTAAAATAACGCCAGACCCGCGGAAAACACGGGTGCTGGCAAAAAAAAATACAGGATACTACAGTAGCTTCCAACGTTGATGTTTGTGATGTAGGATGCTTCGAGACTGCGAAAAGAAACGGGCGAGATAATAACTCTATTTCTACCGAGGCGCGCCCCTCCCGACAGGAGCGAAACATTTCAAGATAGTTTGTTAGGAGACAAGCGATATCTTCGTAGGGATGGGCATTAAATTAGTGACTAATCAGTTCTACCGGTCATCTTAATCATGAAGTGATCTTTAAAATGCGGAAGAATTTAACAGGCATTCCAAAAAGATCTAATTTGAAGTAAAAGAAATCGATGAATAAGATCAATGAACGAAACGACAGCTGAACATTCATAATTCTTGTGTAAACATTTTGTATTCGCGATATTTAGAATTTCACTCACAATCAGCCGGAGTAGTAGTTGAGCAGCGAACTGAACTTACAGTTTGGTATGTACATACCATTGGATTCAACGAATTAACTTCGATCGCTTCTGCGAGTTGCTATTCAACTATCGGCTCTGTGGCAATTCATTCAGCACGTTGAGGTTTGAGAAGTTATTTCAGCGCTCCGTTGGCGCGTAACACGGATTAGCCAAGAAAAATAATCTGTCAGCAAACTGATTAAGGAAAACCGAGAAATTAGTTTATCGGTCGGTTTCGCCCGTCCCTGCCTCCCCTTGTTACTTACGCTTTTGACTAGCGTTTGGCCCGCGATTACCCGGGTAATGATGAATTTCCCTTTCGTGTGACTCCCGGTTATCACTTAAAAAAAAAAAAGAAGAAGCCCGGTAAGGGAGAGATATTTTTGACGGCACTTTTGTATTGACAAAGTCAGGGCGATTCCTTGGAAACATTCACGCGCCGACCTGCGATCGATGTATGTACCTCACACATTGGGGGGGAGGGAGGGGAAGGGGGAGAAAAAGAAATAATGTTATATCAGATAGTCTGCTGTTGTTAACAATAATATAGAAACCCGAGTCAAATTCACGCGCGAATTTGCTCGGCACGCTCGCAGAGCGTGCGCCGTTAATGTAAAAGAAAAAAAAAACACAGAAAAAGAAAAAATACAAAAGGACGAACGATCCATGTTGTGTTTAAACCAAGTTTTAGCGCGTTGAGCGCGTCGATTGTGTCCGGGTGGCGTTTGTCGGCGGGGAGAGTGTCCGTCATTGGCGCGCAGAGGAGAGCCAATCCAGGTTGAAGAAGTCACAAAGATGTCAAAATGATAGAATATAGAAATAAAATGTCATTATTATGTCATTTTATCATTATTTTTGCGTTATTTTGATGTCGATATGATATCATTATAATTTTTGTTCTACCTGGGAAACGTACGAGATTACAGCCGGGATGAGAGCCGAGTGGACCGATATAATAATGAAGATTCAACTATAGCTTCCTTTAAAAGAGGGAATGGACGAAGGAAGGACTCGATCTATTCCAATCCGTACGAGACGTTCGTACCCTCTTAATTACGCTTGCCTTATTTGGTTCTTTACTTTCCGGCCGAAGCTAGATCATGTTAAATTAATAAACTCGTGCATTGTACATATCGCAAACGACGTGGCCGCGACAAAGACTTCTCCCCCGGGAAAGCTTCCCGAACGCGAGCGACGCTTTAGTGACGTTCCCTCGCGTATGAACGATTGCCGGGATACTGCGGATATCGCGAGATTGCGGCCGACAGCCGACAGCACGTTTCTTTCTTATGTGTACATTTGGATGAGAATGGAGAGAAAGTGAGAGAGAAAGTATCGTTATTAAAGAGTTTACCTACGCACCCCCCCCCCCATCCCGCTCCCCCACCTCATCCGTATCCCGCACCACCTTCCTTTTGCAATCGCGACAGATATATCCCGGAAATATTTTTACATTTTAAGCGTTACATTTGGGTCGAAGGTGTTGCCGATTTTTCGTAATTACAATAGTCTTCTACCGCGCACGCGGAAGAGAGGGGATACCGTAGAGACTAGCGAATACACGAGGAGCGAATATAAAAGTAGTCTATTATATATACATATATATATGTATGTGTGTGCGTGTGTGTGTATATGTATACATAGGGTGCGTTTCATATATCGCTCACAAAGTTTGTAGAATCATTTTATCTTTGTTTAGTATTTGCTAAACAATAAGGATGAAATGATTCTGCGAATTATAAGATTCTTGCGAGCGATAAGTGGAACGTACCTATATATGCACGTACGTACATATACATGTATACGAGTGAGCAACATTGTGAGCAAGTGGTTACATTGGTACATATATTATTATGCGGAAGTATCGAGTAGCACGAGGATTAGATTAATATTTGTATGTCGTAGCCTGTATACATTGTATATAAGATACAGAGTGTTTCCCGGTTTACGTATCACGTTAAAATGATGGTATATATAAGCATAGATACTTCGAAGTTCGTTACCGTGAGAATCTTAGCTGAGAGAGAGAGAGAGAGAGAGAGAGAGAGAGAGAGAGAGAGAGAGAGCGCCCCACCTTTCCCTCCCCCTTCTAACCGTTAAATATGTCAGATACAGTAGGATCGTTCCTAGCGTTTCCGCGTGTTATACAGGGTGTAAAAAAAAGCGTTAAAAGATACGATCCTCTTTCCTGCAGTCGCCCTCGAGTTCGGTACATGCACTTCGAAGTTTCTCCTCTTCATATCCGTCATTGTGCTTCAAAGCTAGATTTTTCACGAATTCGACGGCAAAATATGAATTAACCGACGCAAGTCTTTCACGTCATTTGCTTTTTCTTCTCTCGGATTCGGTTTTGATCCAATCGACTTCTTTATGCCATCGAGAACATGATAAATTAATTCAAACGCTTTTGTATTGAATGTCCCTGAGAATAGCGATGTCCCCGGCTATCTCTTACGATCATGTGAAAATATATATAACAAGGTGCCAAAAGAATATATAACATGTAAGATCACTCTTCAATCACGTCATGCATATACTTTTCAACGAAGGCAAGGTGATAATTACGCATAGAGCGATTCGATTAAGGAAAGTGTATTTTAATCTTTTGAATTCGAATAACTCACGATGTACAGAGTAGAATAATGATCTGCACGTAGCGAGATGGCAACAATTCCGACGATGTTCTTTAAGTAAATTTGCAATTCTGCTTGAAATTTTTATGCACTGTTCTTCGGCCAGTTTTTCTTTTTCTATAGATGTATACATTTTTTGTGCTATAATATGGATATATATTATACTCGGAAAGTGCGGACGCGGATGGATAAAAATTTGCCTAATCCTTCTATAATAGGATAATTTAATAAACTGCAGCCAGTCTGTAGCTTGAAAGTCAAATATAGCCGTATTTTTAGATTTTGCTCCGAGTAATTTGATTTGGAACAGAATTGATTTATTGGAAGTTGCGTTTTTCAATTAATCGTTTTCGCATGTGACAAGTCGTTCGCGTAAGTGGAAAAAATTTCGTCGCGTTTACTCTGGAATAACGCGGATTTTTCCGGAGTCGAACAGTTCGGATTTGGTGGAAGGCTCAGCTGTGTGAGACATCATTTAGGGAATCGTCAAAACTTATTAACTGGCAAAACTGCCAGTCCTATTCTCTACAACCCTCAATTAATGTCCTTTGTTTCTTGAGCTTTCCGTAGGACTGTAATTCAATTAATTTCCGCGAGAACTCATTTGCAGCTTTCCCATGGCTCTCTTGATAATCCGTCATATTCCTTGACAGTCACCGTCACGTCTGCTTCTTTCTCATCTCGTCCGATCGACCTTTCACATTACCATGGTTTTAACGTTTGTTATAGACTGGGTTGAACGTGTAATGTTTAAATACTTAGCGTAAAGCGAAATGTCGTGTGTGTTAGGCATACTAATCCGTATCGTGATACATATATGTCGAAGCGTAGTCATAGTATACAACATAGTTGAACGATAAGTTGAAAAAGGGCGATGGATAAAACAAAGTGAAGTGATTGCGGCGAACATGCCGGAGACGTTCGATGTTCGACCTTATGTTTGCGCAGGCTTGCAAAATATATTAATTCTAAGTACTTTAGAGTGAACGGAGGGTGGGAAAAAGTATCGTGAGTATCACACTAGCGAATAGTGTATGCGATAGTACGAAGTGGAAAGTGACGTGGGCCTTATATCATGGATTACCTCAATTGTAAGCAGCTTAAAAAAAAATGCAATTTCTTGCACGTGATGATGTCAAAACTGATGATTTCAAACGAAAAAAATGTATCGTGATTCGTACTAGATATTAATAAAGGAGCCATTTACCTTCCGATAGTGGTTCGCTGTTGCACGACGTTCCTTCTGAAAGGTGTGGATACACATGTTGTGCTATCGAGCCCGGGAATCAGGGACTCGTCTTCAATTCTCTCTTTGTGTGTGTATTCGGCCAATTTTTATACCCTTAATATAATCCTGCTCCGATATCATCTGCGTAATACGGAAGAAGCGAGGACGATAGAAAAATCGATAGGAACCGAAGTTTTTTTTTACGAATCTTTTTCTTCTCAGTAAAATAATTCGAGAAAGATTGTTGATGTATCGCAATTTTTCAGAAAAATTTCGACATTTATATTTAACGTAGCTAAACTTCAAAAAGTGAGATATTTCGTTCAGAATTGATGTGAAACTAGCGGAAGAAGTACTGTTCTGTTTTTCGCTTCTTGAAGTTTAGTTTGCGAAAAGTTTTCCGGATAATATCGGAGCAAAGTAAAGGTGGTATATTGAAATTTACACATCGTTTGATTTTAATTTAGATAAATTTAGCTGCAGATCGAAGACGGTTAATTTCTGCTAGAAAATGGAGATTGTTAGAACAGCTTATCGAGCGCAAAGTGTTAAATGTTGTTTCATATCCTTAAGAGATTGTAATGCCTAAGTAAAATGGCTACTTAGTCATCCAGAGTGATGCCGGATAAAAAGTGCTTATCCACATTAATTATATCTTGATAAATAAACTTATTACAGCAGTTTGCATTGTCCTCTTTTTTAAAATCTTCTGTTTGCTGTGTGCCTATTAAATTCTGAATGTAATATTCGGGAAACATTCTTAAATTATGTATCGGAGAATTTTTAATGTTCTAAAAAGCTTCTCTCTCGAACACAAGTATAAAGTTTGTTGCGTTAGTCATGAATTCTTAACAAATTTTTATACCTATAAAATAAATGTACCTATATAAATATACCTATAAATGAAATATTCTGCTCGAGCTAGATTTTACCAGATAAATAAATTGTCTCTCCATTCAATAATTAATTTTCTTTATACTTTGAAATATCCCATACTTCTATTTATTACTTGTATTTTAGAAAATTATTAATTAAGTGAAAATCTTGTCGAACTTGAGGATTAGCCTAAAATTGTATGATCTTTGCTATTATTTGCTCATGTTGGCAGGCAACGATCGAGGCGTAATGCACAGTTACTTTAAAAAATACGTGGATTAGCATTGTTTATCCGTGGCTCCTTTTATTCTCCGTCAAATAACACGCTCTGCGACAGTGAACCAGCAACATATCTCTGCATACGTGTATGTACATATATATATTGTAAGTGTTAAGTCAATGCACAATTATGTAGGCACATCAGCGAGCGCCGATGGATGCAATCAATTTTTCGTGTATGGATCACAAGCTTATCGGAACGTTGGGAAGGTGGTTTAGCAGGACCGAGATGTGGAGATTCGATATTGTAATTAATAGCTTTCGATTCGTCTGTGTTGCTTTAAAAACGCGTAATACGAATAGCGAGCGCCGCAGAGAAAGAAGAATGAACATAAATGAATTGTTTGAAAAGAGTGCAGATATAAAGATTTTATTCTTGAAATCCGAGTCGCGTTTTATGTACATCCTCCTGAGACCTGACGCTACGTTTCTTAGTGCATGCTAATATCGTTTCGACATATTTAGTTTAGGATCTCAAGAAGAGTAATCATGATTTAGCGTACTTGTAAAATTTTAGCTTACTTATTTTTATAGCATACAATAGACGTTATACTTTTCTTATGACAGTTATGACCAAAATGCATGTATCATCCCAATATATCACATATGTGACATATAATATATGATATGTCACATGGTGTAAATACAAATAGTTAGACAGCAAAAGTTGACATTATATACATTTTTTAGATGTATTTTATTGCATATTATTATTTGATTTTATTCACTGTTGAGAGAGAAAGAGAGAGAGAGAGAGAGAAAAAAGGGCAGAATAAATGAAAGGAATATTTACATAATACCTGTAAATTTTACGATTTCTAATGTGTCAATTGCAAAAGTTATGTTTATACTTATATCTTTACTGTCACCCGTCTGTTGCTAAGAAAAATATGGCAATTTCATAATGCGAGTCGTTAAAATTTTTATACAGCCACAGCGTGGAAAATAAATTGTCTGTTAATCGTAGAAAGATAAAAATGTGGTGTACAAGATACGCTGAGTCTCGGGAGGATACGTTAAACCTGAATTCGTTTTACGACTAGACTACACAAACTATTTTGGCCGTTTTTTTCCCCTTATTGCTACCTGAAACCGCGCATACGTGTCAGAGCGCGGTAATATTATTACTGGAGATAACTTGAACACAATACTAAGAAACAAATTGTATATCCCTACAATAAAGACCTAAGCCTTTACCTGTATATAGTACATGTTCTTTCAACAGCTCTTCTTTCTGGATAACTAGTCATACAAATTCATTTACAGCTCATGCATTAAGATTGCAAAAAAAGGAATCGTAAAATAAGCTATGATATTTTATTGATACATATTGCTAAAAATTAATAAGCTTCACTAGAAATTAAATATTTAACGGCAGAGTTGAATAAACACCTGATGATGATTTGTGAAGTACCGAATAGCATGTATTATTTAACAACACTTTTAATATTATTTTAAAATTATTCGTTTGCATATTGGCATGGACTAATATTGCTAATCTTCTATTTGATCATGATTGACTAATTATATCGTGGTTCAAACACTTTCTGCAATCTTCTTTATATAAAATATATAGACTTATTGATATTAATTGAATAATTATTGATCATTAAAATCATGAACCTTTTCGAACGTTTTCTTGGTGTTCTGATTTTTGTGAATATACGTAAATGTATCAAAAATTTAGTCACGAGCTATCGTCTTAAGTAGAACAACGTGAATTGCTGAACGTGCTGAAATTAACCATTCAGTTATTATTTAAATTCATGCTCCAATTACTCGAATAACTTATCATTTTCATTTATCATTTCCTTTGTTTATGTATAAACAAAGGAAATGATAAACGAAATTGCATTATTTCGTTTAATTTCCAATTTAAATCTGCTTTTCAGAAAAAGTAATACAAAAAGTTTTCAAAGGTTATGTTCTTCAAAAACATGTTTAGACACATTAGACACATTAATAAGTAAAGGATTTACAAATGGATAATGATCTAAAACTTCCAAGCTTTGCATAAAGCATTTGGTGAGAAACGTAAAAAAAACTTTGCAAAATGTACATTGATTTTAAAATAGATAGATTAAAATCCAATCAAGTTTTTATGGGAAAAGTTTAACGGAAATGTACTTAAATGCATAATATCCGCTTTCTAAAGAAGATCTTTGAAAAGTTTCACAAGAAGTCCGATTAATATAGCAAAAGAAAATGCACAAAAATTAATCAAAAAAGTATTAAAAATATAACCAAATTAAAAAAATAGAATTCTTTTGCAAAGAATATTCAAGCAATTGTTTAAATTAATATTATAATTGTACATACAATATAATAATTTAAATATACGAAATTTTGTCTTAATTGTAATTTTTATTTTAATTATGATTTTTTTCTCTTTCTTCTTTTCTTTCTCTCCCACATTTTCTCTCTTTTTCTCTTGATTCTCTCTGGTTACCCTCTCTCTGGTTCTTCCTCTCTCTCTCTTTCTTTTTCACCTTTCATCCTCCCATTTCCCTTTCCGTCTGTTTTTCTCATTTCCTTATGTAATTTAGTAGTATTGCATATTAAATCTTTATAAACAATCTGTGCTGCAAGATATAATTATTATAATTATAATTATATAAATAT
>JAJVSH010000063.1:528656-547441 GCA_021460005.1 Tetramorium alpestre | reverse complement strand
ATATATATATAAAATAACTCTAAAAATTTTAAAATGAAGAAGACGACATTAACGTTACGTGAACGGCTATTTCTTGGCATATAAATGACGCCAAAATTATCCACTTAAAATATGGAAGTCTTTGCTCTTTGAACTTCAAAGGTGTGGAAGTCTTTGCTCTTTGAACTTCAAAGGCTTTGAGCATTTGGTCAGCTTAAAGCGTCATTACATCTTTGTTACACATTGTATATCGAAAAAAGGCAGAATGACACTATATAAATACGTGAGCGCTTAAATTGGTCGCAGTTCAAGAATATCATTATCATTAGACAAGTACAAGTACTATGTCATTTCCTGTTTTCAAATTCTGTTAGAGTCATTTAGTTTTCGTTGTGTATCAAAGACGAAGTGTTGTAATTTTACGTTCCATACCTTGCGAATAAAAGTTAAATTAATTTTATTTGTACTTAGTTTAAGCCGGCTTTTAGATAACATGGAAAAAAAGGCGACGGATATGTATATTCCTGCATTTTATGCCGATCGCTCTATATTCATTACCGGAGGAACTGGTTTCTTGGGTAAGGTTCTTATTGAAAAACTCTTGCGATCGTGTTCTGACGTGAAAGAAATATTTGTGCTGATAAGGCCGAAGAAAGGACAAAGTGCTAATGATAGGCTTAAGAAAATGCTGGATAACAAGGTAAGATCATTGTAAGAGACATGTATATGTTTGCGCTAGAATTAAATTATTATTATTATTGATAAAGAAAATTTGTTAACATATGATTATAAAAATATTTGAAATTTTAATCAAATTGAAGGTTTAAATTGTATATAATTCAGTTGTAATTAGTAAAAATATTTTAGCAGATACTCGTTCTTCAAAATTAGTATCAATCTTTTCTTATGGAAGTGAGAGTTAACTTTAAAATAAGAAAGAAACATAAAGTCTGTAAATAATTTCATTTGAAATAGTTTTTTTTTATTATTATGTTAAATACAATGTCACTGGTAATCAATTTATATTACATAATATTTACTTGAGATGTATATTTAATAGTAAAATTTTCATTTCA
Source organism: Tetramorium alpestre (assembly GCA_021460005.1). Lineage (NCBI taxonomy): Eukaryota > Metazoa > Arthropoda > Insecta > Hymenoptera > Formicidae > Tetramorium > Tetramorium alpestre. Next base: position 546,386 of record JAJVSH010000063.1, on the reverse strand, counting down.
GTTTTGTAAAAAAAGAAACAGACGTATTAGATTTGTCATTCATCTTTTTATTGGACGTAGAAAATAAAATAAAGTAGATTAACATTGGTTTTTAAAAATAAAAAATTTTTTTATTTAATTTCTTTCGACATCAAAATATTAAGATCTAAGGAACAAAACCTAATAAAAAAACATATTTTTTTTTCTTCACACCGAATCAATATTTCTACTTTAATCTTTTCACTTTCTAAATTTTTATATCTAATTCAGAATTTTGTTGAAATGATATGTTGCGATAAAAATAGACCGTTTTATATTTTAATAATTATTAATATTATTTTAGCTTTTCGATCTACTACGAAGTAAGCAACCATCCAGTTTTGATAAAATCATTCCTATCACTGGAAATGTAGCTGCTGAAAACTTAGGATTGGAACCCTCCGATCGGGAAATGTTAATCGATCGTGTGTCCATAATATTCCACATAGCAGCCAGTGTCAAATTTGATGATGCATTGAAAGACGCGATTTTTATCAACACGAGATCTACGCGGGATATTTGTGTCTTAGCTGAGAAAATGAAAAAATTAGTGGTAAGTTCTCACTATCTTTAAAACAAAATTTAATATAATTTTTTATGCAAATGATTATAAATAAATATAATTTTGAATAATAAAATCTTTGCTAATATTTTTATATTATATTTTTTTAATTATAAAAATTTATGTCGTTGCAGACACAAATTTAATTTAATTATTAAAGACTTCAAATTCTATATTATGCCAAAGAAGCGTGTAGGAAATTTTGTATAATATATATTGTATACATGTAATCTACAATATAAGATTAATAAGATAAATATGAATAAAGGGGATAATTAAAATTTCTATATAGGCAACTCGATTAGCAAACAATGAAACAATAAAACAAAAAATCTTTCTTTTGTAATGAAATGAAATTTATTTGAATTTAATATTCAATACTGCGAAAAATGAAAATTGTGGCGATGTGAAAAAGACCAAATACGAAACGTATTAATTAATTTGTACATACATATTGTTTTAAGATAAATTCTCGAAATATATAATCTTCTAATATTTGATTTGCACAAATAATTTAAGGCTCTACTGCACGTTAGTTCAACGTATACCCAATGCGATAAGCATATAGTCGAAGAGATTTTGTATCCTTCGAAATTTAATTGGAAGGAAGCGATTAAAATTGCCGAGACTGTCGACGAAGGGATTTTCAAAATATTATCAGCGAAGTAAGCTATATATGAATGGCGCATGTGTCATATTGTCTTTTTAAAAATATATTTACGTTGTTTATAGATACTTGGATACAATGCCAAACACCTATGTCTTTAGTAAGAGATTGGCCGAGGATGTGATAAGTGATTATTCGGAAACATTACCTTGCGTAATTATCAGGCCTTCAATCGTAATAGCATCATCAGATGAGCCTGTGAAAGGCTGGATAGACAATTTCAACGGTCCTATGGGAATGCTTATAGCTGGAGGCAAAGGGCTTGTGCGTGTTCTATGGTCTGATCCTTGCAGTAATTCCGATTTTATGCCCGTCGATGCAGCTATTAAGGGTATGATAATCGCAGCTTGGTTACGTGCAATCAAAACGTAAGAGTTCGACACTTTCCTAATGGAATCCTTAGTGGAAATGTGCCTATGGGTATTAAGTTAAAGTACTCATTCCTCATGGATATATCCATGTATAATAGACATAGGTATATCTTCAAAGGTCGTAGATATATCCCCGAGGGACATGTTCCTAAGGAACATAGGCATGTTCCCAAGGGACCTATGGACATATTCACAAGGAACATGGGATACCTTGCCTCCAAGTTTTGTGAGTATGTTCCCATTCAGTTTAGAAAAGAAATTTGCACGCAGAAGATCTATTTTTTAAAATGGGTATCTCCTTTTTTAGTCTCATTTGAGCATGTTTTCAAGATTATATTGATTGCTGGTGATTACGAAAACTATATTGGTAATATATTTATAATTAAAGAGTGAGAAAGAGAGAGAGAGAGAGAGAAAAAAGGGCAGAATAAATGAAAGGAATATTTACATAATACCTGTAAATTTTACGATTTCTAACGTGTCAATTGCAAAAGTTATGTTTATACTTATATCTTTACTGTCACCCGTCTGTTGCTAAGAAAAATATGGCAATTTCATAATGCGAGTCGTTAAAATTTTTATACAGCCACAGCGTGGAAAATAAATTGTCTGTTAATCGTAGAAAGATAAAAATGTGGTGTACAAGATACGCTGAGTCTCGGGAGGATACGTTAAACCTGAATTCGTTTTACGACTAGACTACACAAACTATTTTGGCCGTTTTTTTCCCCTTATTGCTACCTGAAACCGCGCATACGTGTCAGAGCGCGGTAATATTATTACTGGAGATAACTTGAACACAATACTAAGAAACAAATTGTATATCCCTACAATAAAGACCTAAGCCTTTACCTGTATATAGTACATGTTCTTTCAACAGCTCTTCTTTCTGGATAACTAGTCATACAAATTCATTTACAGCTCATGCATTAAGATTGCAAAAAAAGGAATCGTAAAATAAGCTATGATATTTTATTGATACATATTGCTAAAAATTAATAAGCTTCACTAGAAATTAAATATTTAACGGCAGAGTTGAATAAACACCTGATGATGATTTGTGAAGTACCGAATAGCATGTATTATTTAACAACACTTTTAATATTATTTTAAAATTATTCGTTTGCATATTGGCATGGACTAATATTGCTAATCTTCTATTTGATCATGATTGACTAATTATATCGTGGTTCAAACACTTTCTGCAATCTTCTTTATATAAAATATATAGACTTATTGATATTAATTGAATAATTATTGATCATTAAAATCATGAACCTTTTCGAACGTTTTCTTGGTGTTCTGATTTTTGTGAATATACGTAAATGTATCAAAAATTTAGTCACGAGCTATCGTCTTAAGTAGAACAACGTGAATTGCTGAACGTGCTGAAATTAACCATTCAGTTATTATTTAAATTCATGCTCCAATTACTCGAATAACTTATCATTTTCATTTATCATTTCCTTTGTTTATGTATAAACAAAGGAAATGATAAACGAAATTGCATTATTTCGTTTAATTTCCAATTTAAATCTGCTTTTCAGAAAAAGTAATACAAAAAGTTTTCAAAGGTTATGTTCTTCAAAAACATGTTTAGACACATTAGACACATTAATAAGTAAAGGATTTACAAATGGATAATGATCTAAAACTTCCAAGCTTTGCATAAAGCATTTGGTGAGAAACGTAAAAAAAACTTTGCAAAATGTACATTGATTTTAAAATAGATAGATTAAAATCCAATCAAGTTTTTATGGGAAAAGTTTAACGGAAATGTACTTAAATGCATAATATCCGCTTTCTAAAGAAGATCTTTGAAAAGTTTCACAAGAAGTCCGATTAATATAGCAAAAGAAAATGCACAAAAATTAATCAAAAAAGTATTAAAAATATAACCAAATTAAAAAAATAGAATTCTTTTGCAAAGAATATTCAAGCAATTGTTTAAATTAATATTATAATTGTACATACAATATAATAATTTAAATATACGAAATTTTGTCTTAATTGTAATTTTTATTTTAATTATGATTTTTTTCTCTTTCTTCTTTTCTTTCTCTCCCACATTTTCTCTCTTTTTCTCTTGATTCTCTCTGGTTACCCTCTCTCTGGTTCTTCCTCTCTCTCTCTTTCTTTTTCACCTTTCATCCTCCCATTTCCCTTTCCGTCTGTTTTTCTCATTTCCTTATGTAATTTAGTAGTATTGCATATTAAATCTTTATAAACAATCTGTGCTGCAAGATATAATTATTATAATTATAATTATATAAATATNGATGCATGAAAAAATATATCTATCTTGTAAATCTCCAGTCGAACAAACTCTAGGTGTGCATCTTACATTACCAACATACTTAAGTCATATTACAGTAAAATAAGTATACTGTAATTAATGTAAGATTGCTTGTGATTGCTTATTGGCTACTCAAGAATGCTTATTCAAGAATACTTTTCAAGAATACTTTTGAGCATTTACTCATAGAGATATATATACCTGTGCGGATCCATAGGGCTCTGCCTATGAAAGTATGAGGAGAGATATCCAAGTGGATATGCCTATAGGTAGAAATCCACTGTGATTATGGGCAATTTCCCTTTTTTTTTACCTTTGAGCACATTTCCACTAGGGATAATATCGCTCCTGATTGATATTTTGAAATGTTACTAGAAGTATTAAGTGCATTTGATTTCTACGATATTCATAACGCGTTTTACGTTTCAGTAACGATAAAACAATTGATGTCTATAATTGTTCATCAAATCAAGTAAAGACCATGGACATACAAACTCTTGTACGTGTTGGTCATAAATTGACAAAGAGCATACCTTTAGAAAATGTCATGTGGAAGCCGCAAACGATAATAACAAAAAGCAGTTTTGTTTATTATGTGTTGGTGTTACTATTACATATTATTCCAGCAATATTATTAGATGCAGTTATAAAGTTGTTTGGTGCACGTCCAATGTAAGATGTTTATTTGTTTTTTATTTAAATATACAAAAATAAACTTATAATAAAAATAGTAGATTAAACTATGTATAAACTATTATATTTATTGCATTTTTTTGAATGTGAATTATTTAATAATGAAAATTAACATAATACTTACATTTTAATGCTAGCAATAGTAGGCATGTATTAAGTAAATAAAAAGAATTAATAAATATTTGAGGATTAAGGATATCTTTTGATGTTTAATGTTCGTAATATTCACTGTATCTTTTTTTTATAAAATTTTGTAAAATAAAGTTTTATAAAATTACATTACGATATGTGAAATTAAATTACGATGTATGAAATAACTAAAGAACTATATATTTTTTCAAAATACGAATTAATAATGTGTTTAACATTGCTAGATTGCTGAAATTGCAAAGAAAAGTGTACGTGGCAAACAGCGCCCTGTCTTTTTTTCTACTAAATGATTTCAAATTTTACAATGCTAAGCTGCGAACTATAGTGGATGAACTCAGTGAAGATAATCAAATAGACTTTGGCTATCAATGGAAAGAAATAGACATATACAAATATTTTAAAAATGGATTAATCGGTGCAAAAATCTACTTACTGAACGAGAGCATGGATAATTTAGAAGCAGCCAAACGTCATTACAAAAGGTAAAGTGCATCTTAAGAAATAGATAAAGTATCTTACTGCAAAATTGCAAATTTTTTATACTTAAACCTATTTTTATTCGCAAAATATCTTTCGAGACACTAACAGTTTTTAAAATGTATGTAAAAGAATAGTTACACGTATTTTAAAATTTAAAAAATCATTTCAAGCAAGTGTCATCTAAAATTCAGACGTTAAATGCACTGCGGAGCGAAAAACTGTTATCATCAATTTAAAATAACAACAATACTAAAAGATAATTCTGTGCAAAAATAAAAATTAATAAGCGAATGAACAGGTAAAGACAGCACTAGGAGATATCGCAAAGTTACGTATATGTATCGGTGTTTGGATGAGTGAGATGTCGTCAATTGGAAATCAAAGATATAACAACGTCGACAACCGATGAAAGCAACTTGTAGCGTTTATTGAGTCACATTTATAAATTGGTTAATTTTAATTTTACACAAAAGACAGAATCAGTTGTTTGCAAAACATTTTATTTAATTGCAGAGTTTTAACAATTATAATAAACTATTTTTTTTATCTTGAGGGACAATATAAATTCTTACAAAGTATATGTAATCAAATCGCAGAGAAAAATTACGATATTTTAGTGTCGGTTAAGTTTGCGTAAGACCAACGAACATCGCGCTATTGCTAGGTGCGTGTCGTAATATCGCAAGAATGTGATATGCGCAAAAATTTTCAAGTGTTAAGTTTTCAGGTGCTATTCTACATCAATATATTAAATACATTTAAATGGATGGTGAAATTTAGATGCAGAAATTTAGGGGTGAATGTGTAAAATCATACAATTCCCAAGATCTTTCTAAACGTTGTCTTATAATGATTTGCCGAGAACCGTTTATCATGTAATTTAGGATCACCCACGAAAGCGCAGATTAGATTCGGTCTCACTACTCGTACCACGCGAATATGACGCGGTTCATATAAAGAATTTTACATACAGCAATGCTAATGTTGAGAACGCAAAATCGTTAAATCGTTAAAAAAAAACGATTTTATTGTATATTGATTCATTTGAAAACACTGCAAGTACATCATTATAACTTTTTTTAAAGAAGACAATTTCAAATCTTGTATCAATTCGTATATTATTAGTTTAGATATTCTTATAATATATTATCATTCATCTCTTTTCTTTTTGAGTCCATCAACCGTTGTTTTATCTTCTAATTGTTATTGTTCTCTATCCTACAAAGCTCTGACCAAATATAATATATTTCAACTGCATTAAATAAAAAAAAAACAATGAAGCGCTACATACTTATCAATTATTACACATGAATCAGTTAATAATATAGCCGAGATAATTCTGCATACAGTTACTGAATCTCAACGTTCTCGCCACTGCAGTTATATTATTGCAAGTTTTACGTTTTTAACTGTATAAAAGAGTTGTTGTATAACTGTACATTTGCATTGTTAAAATTCTGAAAACATTCAATTACGATTACGCATTTGCATTTTCGCCATCTATTTACATACAGATATAAATATCACTAATTTGTTTTTCACGTTTGTTTTTCACACTTAACTTGAGCAATTGTAAATAATGAAAAGGTCAAATTTTATTAGTTACGTATAAGAGTCCTTTGTTTCAAGTTACTCGTAAATGCATAGAAACTGTTATATTATAAAAATAACTTCCATAAAATTCAAGCAAAATAGTGATAATGCATAACAAACTGTACACATAAGACACTTCTTATCATAACTTATCTATTACCTGATGCTCTAAAATTATAAAAAAATTTTGTAAATTTTCTTTATAAAATATGACGACAATTTACGTCAACTGATTATAATTAACGTAAGTAGCGTAAGATCAATATTTTTAATCTCGGAATACTTATTTTGACACTTTCGGATTTTCGAAAGTTTGTTGAATTCATGTCAAAATTTTTTAGCAAAATGTCTCGCGATTAAATTGATATTGATAAGTAAATTAAATACAATTATGTGACAATTATTTCTGAGATTTTCAATTTTATATAATCGCTCTAGCAGTATCTAATTTGTTCGATCCTTTCGATTACTTCTCAATATTTTTTTTATTAAGCATTTTAAGTATTATTAAATACTAAACTAATACCAAGACTAAACTAATATTTAATACATTAATATTTTTAATGTTTCAGGATGGAATGGCTTGATATTATATTCAAGACGCTATTCATCATGATCGTCCTCTGGATACTTTATCGTAAAAATACATTCTATTATATTATGGATACTTTCGCCTTCATTTAATACTAAATACTATAATTCTATACGGATATTTAATATTTGTATAGAATTAATTTTGAAAAGTTATTTCAACTCTTTATTTAAACAGTTGATTGTGTAGATGGTAGTACATACATATTTTATTTAATTGTATCTATCCTTATTAAAATGGTGCTTATTAAAATGGTGAGTCTCTAATACAATTTTATTTTGCTAATAATATATAATGGAGAAAATATTTATGCTACAATGTAACTTATTCATTTACGAAATATACTACAATATATTGATTAATTTATTATAGAAATACAACAATATGAATACGTTATTTCTAATTTCTCAATATCTTCTAATATAGGATATTTTTTAGTGGATTATTTCAATTACAATAATTATATGGAGGAAGATTACGATAATTTTTATTTTAAAAAACACTTATCCTCAAAATATTCCAACTTTTTTCATAGGCATATCATAAAAATTTTCAGCGTAAGAGATAGGCCCGATAATTTAAACTGGATGATATTGAAAGTACATAACGAGTAGTACTAAATTGTGGTACAAGTGGCTTTTTACAATTACAATAAGGAGTATTTTCTTACTTGTTGTTGCAATTGTTGTCGCTGTTCATAGCATTATATTAAAAGGAAATTTTTATACAAATCTATACATATTTATTAGAAGGGATTTATTCGTTTTAAAATTAATATCTACGATGACATATTGATTACATTAGTAAGACCTAGAAGTTCTGCGACAGTATTAACGAGTTTAAATGAAATATTTTTCATCAATATATGACTCTTGATCCCGGCATTCTGTAGTGCCAACTGATATAAATCAGCATAAAACTGTTGGAAAAACGCATTTCTAAATTATTTCTATATATATTTAATTATTTCTTAGAATACAATTATTTCTATTGTTTATAATTTCAAGGATTTGGCAAACTTTATATTGTGATATATTTAATATTGTAATGTAAATTTTACATATATACTAAATGATTAATTTACATTAATTTTAAAATTCTTTTTCTATATTTTTTCTCACAAAATTCTTGGAAAAAAATTAGTAAAACAATTTATATGTGTTTAAAAAATGACACCTGATATTTAGCATATATGTACCTATATATGAATATCTATTAAGTTAGTAAGTTATTAATAAGAAATTAATTATTCCTTGAAATTTAAAAAATTTTTAATCTTGTTTTTACCTTCGAGTTCATACTATCTAACGGTATGCTGGAAAATTCTGAGCTCACTTCGGTGCAGGATACTATCATCGTTCGTAAGGGAGTTATCAGAAGAGTTAAATTCGTTCGCTATAAAAATATTAAAATATTGAAATTTATATGAAAATGTGATATATTATAGTAGAAAATTTTGAAATATTTTTATATTCTAGTATTTACAAAAACTAAAATATAAAAATATTTCAAAATTTTCTATTATAATATATCACATTTTTATATAAATTTCAATATTTTAATATTTTTATAGTGAACGAATAATAACAATAATAATTATTATTATTTTGTTTAAAAATTTAAATTTTTTTTTTAAATAGCACATGTAAACTTTATGATATTTTCGCTTTCCAATTTTACTTTTATTAAGAAAGAAGAAATAAATAAAAAAACAAGTTAGATTTATTGTTAACTTTAAATAATGTTGAATCTAGTTTCTATTGTGTTATTGTATCGTTTCTCAGTAAGAGCAAAGTAATTAAATACCCTACCTCTTTTGCAACGCATCCGTGTAGTTCTTTGAATTGTATTACAATTTCTCTGGAATGTCGAGTAGCATTCCAGCGGGACCAGGAGAACGTATATGCTGTGCAAAGTAGAGCCATGCATTCGCGTAAATGTCTTTCAGTTACCGGATGCTTCACCGGAAGAGCTTTTATATAACTGAAGGCATCTCGTTCTGGAAATAGATCGCATCCAGCGTCGCGCATCTTCTGCAAGAAAAGAATGTTTCATTTTAATAAAGAATCAGTGTTTTCTGTTTAAACGTTCTTTAATTCTATAAAAAAAGTAGTGCTAGTCAAAGTATTTATTTATTAAAATTTTTTGCATTATTGCAGATGTAAATTAAGACAAATTTGAAAAAAATTTTGACCTCAATTAAAATATGCAGCTTCATGTACTCTCCAATAATCTCTTTAAGCGCCGTTGACATACCACCAGCCAGCGAATGTAAACACACTAAGTCCTCCTACAAAAATAAAAGACTGTTAAATATATTGATATAATTCATTGCTTATCAGGAAAAGATAAAATAATAACAATAATTTTTTACATAGTTCTGATAAAATAAATTTGAAAAAGTATAAAACCATGTTTGTTAAACTTGTAAAAAGACATTAACATTATTTTTTACATTGAATATTCCACATTAAACTTTCAAATTCTTATATCAGCCATTAGCACGAAATTTATATTTTATAAATTCAATCCAATTGTAAATAATTGTGCAAGCGGTCGAAAAAATAGAATACCCTGACTATGAATTCTGCTTGAACGATGGCAGCGGACACATTGAGCACAATGCCACCACGTGCGTTTCTACCAATTTCAGGCTTAAGCTCCCAACTTTGAAAGGGGATGTTAATGAATTTAAAAGTAGCGAGACCATGGACGCCTAATCTGCCGGTTCTAAACGTTAAAGTTTGCTGCTCCTCGTTGTACTTGATATCATGCACGTCCTGTGTAGACCATATTTTCCTCTCAGGTATCCAGTGTGCCACTAATGGCGGTTCAAACCAAATAATAGAACTGGGAAGCCTGTAAAAAATAATCAGTGAAACGTGATTTGACATAAATACAAGATTGGAAATGAAAAATATATGATATAACAATGAAATAAAATGTATGTAGTTTTTTTATTTCATTTACTTAGTGAGATATGAACAATTTACTTAACGAAACTCATATTCTGCTCAAAATTATACATAATTATGCGTAAAAATTTATTTTTTAAAATTATTTTCTTATTTTGCGACCTAGGAATAATTTTTAACTTATATTTTGCTATTATTGCATCTGCTTCTTCTTTGTAATTAAACTTATTAAAAAAATGTACTTTAAAGTTACTAAAGCCAATGCCTCCATTGCGGCCTCTAAAGCTTTCATTTCGGCTTCAATTACTTCCGGTGTTCTTTCAGAATCAGGTGCCGGAGGTGGCGCCTTGTACGGCTTAGAAAACGGTACAGATTTCAATTTTTTGGGAATTTGCACTGTGAAAAGAACAATATTAATACTTAATGACAACACAATAAGTTAATGTAGTTAAAATAATTATTGCTCACAGGTGGTGAGCATAATATTTCTTCTCATGTCCTTGGGTTGAGGTGGCTGATAAACTAAATCGATATGCAATGCGCCGCCGAGTATTCTGTATTTTCGCAAATTTATCTCCGTCTTTTCGCAGCGCGTGAATAGTAGTTTTCTAATTTCCTTTCGCGTTTCATCTGAAAAAATTCAAAATTCAAAATTTTAATGAATATATCAATTTATTACAATTTGAGAATTATACCTTCCCTTTGTAGAATGATTTCATCTGGTGTAGGCAAATACGGTAATTGTTCCGGTTCCTGTTCTACTTCCGGACGCTTTGCTCCCGGCTTTTTTTGTTGATTCCCTTTCCTCTCGGGCTTCTCAGGCACTAGGACTGGCGGGTTCTCCATTCTCTCAATGATAACTTTCTTTTCTTCCATTCGAAGACGACGGCCTTCAACCTGCTCCTCGCGTATCTTCAATTTTGTATCATACTCGTTTTGACAATACGTAAAAAAGTCTGAAATATGAAAGAAAAAAGAACTTTAAAAAACTCGCATCTCTTCATGAGAAAATGAAGATATTTATGATATATTTATATTCTTTTATATAATATTATTAATTTATATAACGTGTTTTACACATATATAAATGTACATATAAATGTACATATGAAAATTTTTAGATCGGTAAAATTTATTCATCATTGTTATTTTTATTAATCACAATCGGTTTAATTTACATCTTTTGCTAATTTTATCTTCTTTGACAATTTCTTCTAACAAATTGTTCAAATTTGCTAATTTTATATCGTTTATAATGTTATAATATCACTTTTCTATTAGCATGAACTAAGCATACAAGTTTTAATTTCTACCCAAACTATTGAATTATGTGAAATAAAACTTATAAAGAGATTATAGATTGTACCTATGGTATACAAGTTCTCATATTCCTCCGGTAATTTTGGCATGACATACGAGGTCGCGGAATCAGAATAATGATCATATTTTACCCATAATGCACGTATCGCCATACAATAGCAGTCGATGTCTACGGGCATTTTAACAGTCAGCTCTATTTCTTCAAAGTGAACTTCAATAGGTTTTCTGTTAAAATAATCCAGTTGTTGTTACAAGTCAATTCAGTTGAGTTGATATGACATGTTTGTATAATACATGGCACGAAATATATCAATTTATATAAATATATTTAAAATCATTAAATATTAATACATACCGATCCTTTTCGGTGACTTGTTTAAGTGGAATAGGCAATTTTATCAAAACCCAAATGCAACAACTGATTTGATCAGAAATGTTAGTGTATCTTGCCGTTTTTAAATTTTCACGGACCATGTCTCTTTCTATCTGACGTAAAAGAGAGTAACACGCTGCGTCTATCCATTCTTGAAGCTTATCACGAAATCGTTGTCTGATCTATTAAACATTTAACTTTAACCTTTTTGTATATGTAAGAATCATATGCAGTAAGTTAATCGAATATTACTGCTTACCATCTTGCACTCAATTATATAATCTGGTGAGCTGGTCAAAGAGAATTTTATTATTTCGTTGAGTTTTGTCAATAACTATAAAGGAAAATATTTTAGTATTATTTTTTAATGAATGAAATTAAAAACATTTTATATAGATACTGTTTCTCTCGATTAAATTTATTACAACATATTAAATGTAAGAGTATCAAATTATTTATTATTCTTTTAGAGTAATTAAAAATTGTCTGTATTTAATTACATCAGAATTATTGCTTGACAAAATGATTTAAAATTTACTTACATAAATGATAACGTTGTATTTCATAATAAACTTATTCATATTAACTTTCTCATCTTCCATTGACCACAAAAACATAAAGGTATTCATCTCGGATAAACTGCCAGGGTCCGGCAATCCATCGCAAGTCATATATCTAGTCCACTGAAAATAATTATTTCGATATAATGCAAAATATTATAATAATAGTATTACGTGAATTATGTAGAAAAACCTGTTTAAAAAAATTTATAATTCGAGTTTAATTTAATTCTTGATGTCCAAAAGTGACTTAAAGGGGGATTACAAAAATATTAATAAATACAATATATTTGTAGGAGAAAAATATGGATAGCATAAATACTTCATGTATATTTATTTATTGTAAATATGCAAAAGAAGAGATGATAATAATCACATTTTCTTCTTCTTCGGCAGCANCTAAATATTCTTTAAAGGTATTTTTGTAATCATGGAGCACACTCTGTGTCTCTTCTAATTGAACTTTTCGCATCGCTGCTTCTCGTTCTTCGAGCAATATTTGCCTTTCCGTATTGTACTTTTCCAATTGAATCTCTTCCTGCATATCTTTAATTATTTGCATCCTTTATTAAAAACATTTTATTAATAAAAGTTTAAAGTATAATGTACATAATTATTTTCATGCGTTAATACATAGTTTATTATTATAGTTATTACAGTTAATACATAGTAATCACACTTAATTTAAGTTTCTCCTGTATTGGCTTTGTAAGTGGCCTTACCTAATTCTTTCAGCTTCAGCGGCCGCAGATGCAGCTTGCTCTTTCTCTAACGCTATACGTGCTTTTTTAGTCATTGTTTCAAAATCTGGAGGTTTAGGCTAAATTGATCGAATGATTATCCTCCACTCAATAAAATTTTTATATAAAACGTGTGCATCAAATGATACCTGCAAAATAAAACGTCCACCACCTTAGTTGTAATATTTTTACGTTTCACGTCATTATAACATTTTATGGTATTTATAAAATATGAAAAATTATTAGACGAGAGAGCAACAGTGATTGTAATCTTAAATTTCTCGGTACAATTAAGAAATAGCTAAAAATATAATAAGTGTTGCAATTGAGTAATATTTTTAAATAACTAAACTATTAAATAACAGATAAAACGATACAAAATATTACTATCAAAATAAAGTATTAATATTATTTCTATGTATTTTTTATACTTTTTTATATAACAAATATTTGTGTACAACATGTACATGTCTGGATGTTAAATTAAATATTATAAAAATACATATAAAAGAATATATTATTTAAAATCCTACATAAACTATTTAGTAATGGAAAATATAAAACAATAATACAAAAATGAGAGGACGGTTTTATTCAACATTTGCAAAATTGCATAAACTTGCGTGAGCAGAATTACCTGTGTTGCAATCCATTCATGAAGCTAAAACAAATTAAGAAACAAAAGTAAGAAAATAATTTTTTCCTTCTATAAAAGACATATTAATTATAAAAGTACATATATAATATAAAAGATATTTTAATATTTTCTTTATAATGTTTTAATTATTTAATATGTACATTTACCGGTTTTAGTTAAAAAAAAACTTGATTGTATAGTTTGTATAATTCTGTATATATACATCATATTTAAAAAATAAAAAAGAGAAATAATTTTGTAATCTTTTTCTTTTTTATTCAAAAGTGTCCCAAAATTAATAATTGGATTAAATGTAATTAATTATCTATTCTAGATAAATAATTATGTAACTATATAATTACATAACTATTATTTATTAATTATTAATAAATAATAGTTATTAATTAAGTATTATTAATAAATTATAATACTTAATTATAATAATAATTATTATAATTAAGACATACTAGTGATGATAGAGTTGGAAATTTTTTTGTCATCATCGGCAATTGCCATTGTATAACTTTTTCATCTTCCTCATATTCATCATAGTCCAAGATAGAACGTGAAAAGTTTTCTCCAGAAAGTGATGTTGTTTTGCCTTGAATTTTATTTTCAATTCCATTCTTTGTCTCAAAAGCTACTTTCTTTGGGATTAAAATATCATTACGAATCCAATCTCTGTAAAAGAAAAATTTTTAATAAAGAAAAGAATTAAAAATCTTGTGCAAAACTAATGATTAATAGATATGAGAGAGGTTTTCGAACAAAATGGAATTTATTTAAGTCAATTGTAACTTTCTATACAAACTATTGTTATATTTTTTTAGTTTTGTACTTTTTATCGTTATTTTCAGGATTGGAAACGATCGAGTTAAGAAAATCGATAGAACGTGATGACATCTCATCGATTCTTTTTTCAGGTTCCATGTATACATTTAAGTTAAGCAAACGCTTTACTTTATAAGTTATTATATCAATATAATTGTGCTCATAAAAATTTTTTTACAGAATAATTGGATAATAAGAAACATTGCATTAGGAAACAGAGAAAATTATCACATATTAAGAAATGATGCATATTATTATGAACTTTAATTTATATTATGAATATATGAACTTTAATTAAACTATTGATGGTTAATTAGTTTGGAAGCAAGGTTAAATAAGAATATGTCAAACATGACAAAACAATTACTCGAAACATTTAAAAATCGAGTTCAGCAGAAGTGCTGAATTTGCAACTGTTGTAAAATTTGTGAATCTAATTGGTGTATGCTTTTAGATTTTTTTTTAATCAAGATTAAGAGCATATACCAATTAAAGTCACGATTTTTACAACAGTTGCGAATACAGTACTTCTGCTGAACGCAGCCATGCACAGCCATTAGACATTCTGTATATTAATTAACCACTTAAAATAAGGAAGCTTCGATTTTTTTTAAGAATATCATTATCATTAAATTATGTTAAAAATCTCAAACTTTTTGCTGTGCCAAAAAGATACAAAGAAAATTTTATATATGTATGTATATTTACAATATGTATAATCTATCTAATAGTAAAATAAATAGGAATGAATAGAATAAATAAAAATTTCTCTATCGTCAACTAGATTATCATACATGAAACAGTAAAACAAGGAAACCTTTTTCTTATAATAAAAATAAAATTTATTTTAATTGAATATTCAGTTCTGTAAACTATGAAAATTGTGGCTATGTGAAAAACAGTCAAGTGCGAAGCGTACTAATTAAGATGTGTTTATTGCTACAAAATAAATTCTCGAAATAAATACTATCATATTATAATATTTGATTTGCATAAATTTAAGGTTCTATTGTACGTTAGTTCGACGTATATCCAATGTGATAAGCATGTAGTGGAAGAGATTGTGTACCCTTCGGAATTTGATTGGAAGAAAGCGATTAAAATTGCCGAGATTATCGACGAAGGCACTCTCAAAGCATCAACAATGAAATAAGTTATGTTATAATATGGATGACGCGTGACATGTATCATATTGTCTCTTCTAAAATATATTTGCATTATCCGCAGATGCTTGGGAACAATGCCAAACACCTATGTTTTTAGTAAGAGATTGGCCGAGCAAGTGATAAGCGATTATTCGGAAACTTTGCCTTGCATAATCTTTAGGTCCTCAGTAGTTATAGTGACATTAAATGACCCTGTGAAAGGCTGGATAGACAATTTTAACAATATTATTGGTCTACTTGTTGATGGGTGCAAAGGGCTTGTGCGTGTTATGCAATATGATCCTTCCATTCAGGGTGATTGTGTACCAGCAGATATCGCTATTAAAGCTATGATAATCGTAGCTTGGATACGTGGAATGAAAACGGAAGTGCGACACTTTCGTAATATAATAATGTAATCACTTCTTTTTGTATAATTTTCTGAAATGTTACGAGAAATATTACGTGTATTTGATTTGCATATAACATGTTTCAGTAAAAGTTCAGATAAAACGATTGATGTCTATAATGCCCATCAAATCATCAGCTGTTAAACACAAACATTTCATATGGTTCACATATTTGTGTTCACTTATTGAAGAACGTACCTTTCGAAAAATGTTATTTGGAAACCGCAAAATACCAATACTAACAAAAAATAATTTTGCGTATTATGTGTTGGTATTATTATTACACATTACTCCAGCAATAATATTAGATGCAGCTTTAAGATTGTTTGGTGCACGCCCAAAGTAAGACTTTTATTTAAATATTATATAAAGATTTATTTTATTTTTGTGTAAACCTATTACAAAAAACTATTACGAAAAATCTAATTTAAACTATATATAGACTACTATATCCAGGTAGCAAGCTAATATAAACTTTTTATTATAATCTATAAGTTTCTTCTTCTATAATATGAATTATATAATTAATGAAATTTTTAATATTGTTAGATTGTTGGAACTGCAAAGAAAAGTGTACGTGTCAAACAAAGTGGTGTCGTATTTTTCTTTGAACGAATGGAAATTCCGCAATGCTAAACTGCAAACTATAACGAATGATCTCAGCGCTGATAATCAGAGAGACTTTGGATTCTATTACAATAAATTGGACATAGTCGAATATTATAAAAATAGAAAAATCGGTGCAAAAATTTACTTACTCAACGAAAGCATGGATGATTTAGAAGCAGCCAAACGTCATTACAAAAGGTGAAGTGCATCTTAAGAAATAGATAATTGATCCTTCTTGCAAAATTGCAGATATTTATTCTCAAATTTATTTTCCTCTCAAAATGTTCTTCGCGGCACTAATAATTTTTACAAGTAATTGAATATAAAAGATTAGTTACACATATTGTAAAATTCAAAAAAACGTTTCAAATGCCGTCTAATTGTAAGAGTTAAACATAAACACTAAATGTACTGCACACGGCGCGAAAAATTACATTATTATGAAATTTAAATAACGATAAGACTAAAAAGTACTTCGGTGCAATAGAAAAATTAATAAGCGGATAAAATGTTAAAAAGCACTCGGTAATATCGCGAAGTTACGTATGTACATATAACGCTGTTTGGTCGATCGTGGTGTTGTCAGCTGAAAATCACCATGTAACGTGGAAACATAGCTCGACCGATGAAAGCGACTAGTAGCGTCAGCCGAACTACATTTAGAAGTTGTTAATTTTAGTTTTCAAAAAAAGAACCAGATGTTTGCTAGACTTTTCACCTAACTGCAGCAAAGAATTGAAAGATTATATCAAACTATTATATATATAT
>JAJVSH010000063.1:511046-526312 GCA_021460005.1 Tetramorium alpestre | reverse complement strand
CTTATATATCTATATATGAATCTATGTATATACATATATAAAAGCTTCTTAGCATCATTTATCTATTATCATGGTGCTGACTCAGAGATTTGTTAAATATTCTATTAATTTTCCTTATAAAATACGACGAGGGTCTACGTCAACTGATTATTAGCGTAATTAGCGTAATCAATATTCTCAATCTCGGGAAACGCTTATCTTGACCTTTCCTCTCTTTCGGATTTCCGAAGTTCGTTGAATTTATGTCAATATTCCTTGTGGGAATGCCTCACGATTAAATTGATATAAGCAAATCAAACATAATTATATAATAATTTTTTTCTGAGATTTTCCACTTTATATATATAGTTGTGTCAGCAATATCTAATTTGCTCGATTATTTCTTGCTGTTTTATTAATAAGTGTTTTTACTATTAAGTACTACAAAGTTAAAATAATACTTAACACATTCATATTCTTGATTCAGGATGGAATGGCTTGATATTATAATCAAAACGCTATTCATCATGATAGTCCTATTGATATTTTGTCGTAAACATTCTATTATATTGTAGCTGTCTTTCATTTATTGCATATTATGTACTTAATATCAAATACTTGTATCAAATTAATTTTAAAAAGTTTTTTTCAACTCTTTACTTAAACATAAAATAATTGATTGTGAAAATTATAAAAAGATAGTACGTATTTTATTTAATTATGACTGTTCTATTGGAAAGGATGAGTTTCAACAATTTTATTTTATAATACTAATCATATATGTATAATGGAAAAAAATATTTATGTGCTATAATGTAACTTCCTTATTTACAAAATATATCACAAATTATTGATATTATTTGTCCTTAACACATTGTTTCTGATTGCATTTCCCAAGCAAGGTATTGCTTTAGATTTAATTCTTGAAGACATTGAAAGATATTATATGCAATCGCATTGCGTATATGCACATTTAATTTAATTTTTAAAAATCTACGTTTGTTTTCGGCAATTCATATCTTCATTTTTTTATATTAGACTAGACGCTATTCTAAAAATTTTTCAGCTATCATTCTGTTTATATGCGACCACTAAGGTTTTATAAACATTCTGTTATTCGATACAATTCTGACTTGCAGTCACATCATATAAAGCCATACATCTACGTGCTTCGAAAAACCATCGTTATTACGAGAGTCGCGAAAACCTGTTTTATGATTCAGGGAAAAACGTTACTGCGAGATCTGCTACTCTGATCGTGGAATCAGTGGAAATTGCTGGTATCTATTTCTTGGTAGGAAGGCGGGGTACATTAGATCTATTTGATATACAAAGTTTCTATTAAGCGGTTGCATGCTATACACAGAGAAAAATATAGTTGCTTTTTACCTCAACCACAAGTTTATAATATTTATAACGAAAATTATGATTAACATAATGATGCATATAGTTAAATTAATTATATTTATTGTTAGAAATGTTAAAATATTGTGATTAAAATATAAAATTATGTTTGAGGCCAAAAGTAACTATATTATAGTTTATTTTAATTTATTTTAAATAAATTAGTATTTTTCTCTCAGTGTAGGAGCTGTGAAAATAACTTCATCGAAATTCTGACTACTAACTTCGTCGGGAGGATTATTTTAATTGGCAAAATCGTTTACAAAACGATGTAATTCGTTATTTCTCTAATATTTTTTTTCATGTATTAAAACAACAGAAAAATAAATAATTTGATTCATGTAAGTAGTGCAAGTATTACTCGATACTTAACAATTCAAATTAATCAGAATTAAAGTTGTTCGTAATTATGTTCTTATCGATTATACGGATATATGACGCATAATCTTTTCGCGCGCACCAATTGCAGGAACTTCCTTCTTAGCAATTTCGCGTCTCAAAAGCGAAATACTGTGTATTGTGTGCCAAAGGATACGTACGATGAGAATGAATACGGAAATAGTTGATTGCCGGAAAGCAAGACCGCATTCGTGAAATTCCCGATTAGAATTGTTACGTGATGAAATCAACAGCTTGAGATTGCCGCCTTTTAACAATACGAAAATTACGTAATGTGAAGAAGAAAGAAATGGAGAATTACCGTGCAGAATAATCGCGGAAACGCGATTTCTGCAAACCATTTCCTTTTTAAGCACTTCTCAACAACTTCTCTTTTGCGCACCAGCGCTTTTGCAAAAACGACATTTCAGTTCCGAAATGCGAAAAGATTTTTCATTTGTGCTTTATTTCGCTGGCTATCTTACATTTTAATGTTTTTTTATTGTATTTTACATTGTTTATATATTATTGTAACACGTTGATGTTATTTTATTTCAGGTATCATCCGATATAATATTCTTTCTATTTTTGTTGACTTGAACATTTTATCTATTTCGTTAATTCATGAAATGCCTTATTGGAAATGCACGTAATGTTTCTGTACACCGTAAGGCTCAATTGAAATGTGCATTATTTTGTTCTACAAAATAAAAATGTATAGACAAAAAGCAATGTCATGCGTTCTCTGTGGAACAAAAATAGAAACGGCGTTACGCAATCATTGTTGACTAACATAAAAGAGATTTATTTATTGATAAATAAGTACTATCGAAAGAACGTTATTTGTGAAAGATTTTTGACTTTCAAGCATTCATAATTTTACTTTACTATAATGGAAATATTTATTGTTATTTATTATCACTTTCGCTTTGCAATTATAATATTTCAAATTTGTTAATGAAAAACAAAATATTCTATTGAGAGTCATTATTCATAATATTATATTTATAATATAATAATAATTGAAGCAGATATAATAGATAATAAATAATAGATAATAATTAAGAAAGATATAATAGATATAATAGATAATAATTAAGAAAGATATAATAATTGAAGAAGTAAAATTTAATATATTATTTATATAATTTCTCTTTTGTCTCTTTTCGATAATAAATTTTCTCTTTTTACTTTTTATTCAATTTATACCAAATTTAGTCCAAATTCTTTTGAATTATAATATTTTAATTTGAATAAAATTTTTCTTCTATTTTAATCTTTATGTCTCTAATTTGTTTTTTGATAGCTACATTCTAAAAAAATTAATTTATCAAAAACATGAGATAACAAGTTAAACATATACATATACATATATATGTATGTATAATTTTATATCCTAATTTAACATCTTGAAGGAGTTTTGTTGTTGAAATAATTTAAAAGTCTTATAGACTTACGTTTAGATAAAATCAAGATAATCTTTGTAAGATTCTTTAAATAACATCTTTTGCGCCATTCACGTAAGCTTCGTTTAATTATCTCATAATGAAGTTAACTAGTGACGCACGTAAACCTGTCAGTGGGTTGGATCGGGGCTGAAACTACGTCACGAGAACAGGTGAAAGACAAATATTTCGCAAGGAAATCGCATTATAATTGCAGGTTTCGCGATGTGCGTGCGAGATACGTTTGCGCGCGTTCTGTTGATTATTCCACAAACGCGTCTAGGCTACCCGCACGATCTACTGATTCCGAGTAAGTGGTACATATTGACGTCACACAATATGCGATGCATCTTTCCCTGGCAAGAATAAAACCATTGTAAAGTGATCATTTCAAACAAGTGATTTACGCAAATCTTGTCGCTCTAGGCCGGTATTCTTAATGTCTTAAAATACTAATACGGCTCTGTGATTGGTTTAGAATCACATAAGACTGTACTTAAGATGATTCTTAATATAAGAACTAGTTCTTAAATATAAGAACTATGAATGACTATGAATAGCAGCCCTAGTTATTCATGTTCCTAACCAGTCCATACCCCCAATACAACAGTAGATAGAATCGACGCTTGCACGTGGATTTTATATGGCAATAACGTGGATTTCAAGCACTGTTCTATTGGGGTACGTAGTCGATGGCGTATAAGACAAAATGTTCTTCGAATAAATTTTCAGCTTTTAAACACAAATTTACATGAAGCTTTTCATAACACATAAAAATTACTCACTCTTTTTATTATAATGTTTTGAACATTTAAACTGTAAAATATATAATCTCTGTCGTAATTGTTCACGGAGCAAACGTAACGTTCAAAGATAACAGCGATCAGCCTCGCAGAAAAGGAGCGATAAAGAAAATTTAATACAAACAAATTAAAAACTTTCAAACTAAAAATAGAATAAGAAATTTACAATAAGATGTATTCTCTACTCGTGCAGTAAACATTTTTATGATCCTGCGTTTAACTGTAGAAATGTATGTTTCAATCTCTTTCTTTCTCTCTGGCCTTCTCTTACTTTCTCAATTTTTAATTCGGAAGTCAAGTCATATTGAAATACATTTCGCGCGAAACATGACCTCGCGAAAATCGCATTCGACTGAGGACCGCCGTATGATGCGGGGATTGCATGAAATGTTATCTGAACTCGAGTGTCTCTAACAATTTCAGTGTCTCACGAGCGCTCCGTCCGGTGACCTCATTTATTCGCAACGAAAAGATATTCTTATCGTCCGTGTAGCTCAATATGCGTGAACGAACGGCGTTAAGCCCGGCCCGTTCTCTCTTTTCCCCGCTGGATATCTTTTGATCTTCTTTGTTGCTCGTGCTTTGCTTTGTAAGTCGCTCTACGTCCGACGCGTGATACCCGACAATTCCCGATAAATGATTGTATTAATATATAACTGAATTTAACTTTCTGCGGCTTCTTCATTTAGAATATGATTAACATTCGCATTAAGCTCGCTACAAAACGCGAATATTTGAGCGATATATTGTTACCGAAGCATAGTATAGATGTTAACGAGCTTTCAATTTAATCTTTTAGATGCATTGCCGGACGCGTAATGCCGCTTATACAAAAAGCGCGTATATACATGCTCTAGCTGTCATTATCAACATATACATTTTTTAAAATAAATAATTACATTCAATTTTAATTATTAATGAATTTTTTTACCTGCGATCTATAGCGGGAGTCACCGAGACAATATTATGTAGCATCTAAAGGATTAATTGTTTTCAATCTGTTTAATTTGATATCCACTACAACTCGTCCAAATAAGCTTAAAGATTTGCAATTATTATATTGATTAGTTGCATTTATATAAAAATATGCAGGATGATTCTAAAATCGCCAAGAACCTTTTTAATTATTCCTTGATTTGAAATTAAATTAAAAATTTTTTCATTTCTTTTAGTAAAGAGAAAAATAAAAAACGTAATGTACAACATTCCCATAGTTTCTATAATTAAACTTGAGACCTAGAATTTTTATTAAAATAAGATCGAGTTAAAACTAATTAAAGCTAATTAAAAGTTCTAACTCTAACATTTATTTGTCTTTTTGAGTTTATTTTACGAAAAATTTAATCGTTAAACTCTGTAAAAAAAATTATTAGGTACTACGGTACATGAAATAAAAGTTATACAAAAAATAGCCATAAAATAAATTTCAATAATGCTCACATGCAATATGTTTCAAATTAATATTAAAAGACTTTAATAATCATATTTGCAATACTTCTCTGTGTTCAAAAAATTATATTATTTATTATTTATCATGTATAATATTTGTGATATTTTTAACATTAATTTATTAATGCATCGATATCTATATAATTATTCCGCATAGTTTATTCAGTAATTAACATATGTATACGATACGTATCATTATTTCATATAAATATCATTCTGAATAAATTACTATTTATTATCATAGCTCATTGGTGATTCCTCTAAGTGCACTATCTATTTACGTTTATTTACAGTTGAAAACAATTGCTAGCTAGCCAAGCGAGAAAAAGCGTGACTAATTTAGCTTGCGGACATCGTAACCGGCCGATCTCCGTGCGTAAATCGGACCGGTCGGCCTTCCTCGGAAGTGGTTCCGTGATGATGTGATCTGTGTGCCAGTGTGAGAAAAATAGAGGAAGCACGAGATGAAAGGGAAAAGAAAGAGAGAATGATACGCTTGTTTTGTGACACGATCGAGGAAGGTTCTGCGAACGGCTGACGTAAATTCGGCAAATTAACGAATAAAGGACGCAAATAAAATCAATAATGAGAATGAATTTAACTAGGCAACGCAGTTATAGTGCGATTGTCGGCGAACAGAAATAAACCGACTTGATGACTCAGAAAATCCTCCTTCGTCTCGTTCTCTTCTTCGTTGCTCTTCTTTATATATTTATTGTAGAGCAGGTGCACCGCATCTGATACTAATTCTCGAATAAAATGTTGGTCAACGCACCTAATAAACGAGAACGCTCGAGAGATACGCGTTATCGCCAATCTGGAAAGACCGATAAGGCTGACTCTCTGTGCTCGCAGAAAGAAACAACACCAAATTTTTGAACCTGGTCGTGTGAAACGAATGAATGAAGTTCAAGGCTAGCGATGACACGAATTGTCGGCGAAACTTCGAATTACAGCTGAAGATACAGCTTGTTCCTTACTTTCGTATCTCATTCACATTATTGTCGATATTTATTGTTGATTTACAAACAATTGCGTTTGATTGTCTTTGACTCATGGAGCATCTATTACGTCTTGCTTTGAAAATTCCGAAAATAAATCTCTCGCGATATTATTCTCGTAATTTATTTTTCAATTTTCTGATATTTCTGTTGTATTTTACTATAAAACCGACAAATAAGCGCTTTTTGATTATTATTGTGTATATACATATTGCACATATCAGCATTTTTCCTATCTGTGTAAATGTTATTGCGCGTTATACACGAGACTCGACCATATCTCTTGATTTTTCTACGATATCTGTGTAAATATATTTATATTATCTGCAAATATTCGATATATGTATGTACATGTGTCTGTGAGAATATATTGATATCATTAATATCTTTCGGCGATTTTAACGTGTATATTACAATGCTTTGCGCAATAGAAAATTTTTTGCGTCTATAAATAAGATCTACGTTTAAAATCGTTTTAGTTCAACGTCGATTTTTTTTTGTTACATTGCTCCGAATTTGAACGTCTGCAATCGCAAAAGCGAATTTTTACGCTACAAAAGACATTGTCATCATTTCTACGCAGTCAAAATATTGCTACCTTTTTTCTAATGCTGAATTATTAATTATTAATTATTAATATTTATGTTGAATTAATATTACAAGTATGTAACAATTTGTCAAACGGTTTGCTCACACTGAGTACAAGCAATATCATTATGGAAAACATAAATTCTTCACTGCTAGCTGTCATAAATAATCCATGAATGCTATGCGCAAGCAGCATGAAATCGTTAAATAAAGAGCAAATATATACTCGTTAACTACGGAGAAATCCAACGTGTAAAGCTAAAAATAAAAACAAAAACCGGTGGAAACCGGAGATAAGGCACAGTCATAATATGCATTGAAATTAATGCACGTTACTATAATACGACGCATAGTAGGCCCTGAGGGTATATATGTGTCTGTATGTTTAGCGCTAGTAAGAAATACAACGGAATATACGCACGCATGTAAGCAAGTGTATCTGGAGAACGCGACACGAATGACGGTGACATCATCGACAACGCATGCGCTTCAATGGTAGATCCGATCCATGACCGTAGTTTCGTATGCGTACAAACGGAAATTTGTTAGTTCTGCAACAAAAATATAGTTTAACAACAGAGTCCTTTCGTTTTAATTTTTTTTCCGCTTTTTCGTAACTTTGAATTTCTAAGCCGAATATAATACATTTTTAAGAGTTCAGGAGTTTCTTAAAACAATTAACCGATATAACACTGACTCTATTATTAATTTAATTATACAATCTTCTCTTTGATGACTATTTTAAAAACAATGTCTCATTCCCACGTTCTTTAAATTTATTGGAATCATTAGTTAATTCTCAGACTTTAAATCTCACGTGAAGTACATTATTTTTAGATTAGTCAGTTTTGAATATCATCCACAACTCGTTGAAGAACGTGAGATTATTACGTCTTCTGTTTTTATTTCATATCACACATTGCTAAAGATGTTTTAAAGTACAGCCGAAATGTTTGACGTTTAATTACATATTTTATTGCTAATTAAAGAACGTTTTATATGGATAACTTACGCACTGAGAGATAATTGCGTTGTCATTCTCAATACTTCTTTAATTTGATTAGTTTCTCGAATATCAGCGATCTTTATACAGCGCAGATAATCACCGGACATCCTTGTGATATTTATTACAGTATCTAGATTTCTGAATCTTTATTATTAAATAATGTGATATTATCTCCCAAGTATATTTAATTTAATTTAACGACGATTTCGCGAGAGATATTTCTTCAGAGAAATTTAGGATTAGGATGCTTTGAAAATTTTTTTATATATCAAATTTTATATATCAAAACGTCAATATATGCTAGTTATATGTTAGTAGTATGTACAATAGTTTATTTTAACAGATGCAGTAATTACTACATAATTAACATTTATTATAACATTTCATCGATTTACTTAAATTGCATTATATGAAGAAATATTTTGTAAACATTTTATCTAAAATTGAACTTAAAGAACGTATTAATAATTTATCGAGTAAAAGAAAAAAATATCTGTATGTCTGTCATAGAGAAAACGTATGATAATAATAAAAAAAATTTGAATTCTTTAGCAGTTAAAATAACATGGGAATATCCAAATGACATGGGAATATCCAAAGATATCTGTTCCACATTGGCAATGGAAGTAGATTGACATTTGAAAAGTTCAGAGCAATTAAACAGTTTGAAAAAAAAAGAAACACATATGTTGGCCGAGATTACGAGTTGAAAATTACGTAACGGCAAAAACCTTGATAAAGAAAAAATAGTCTGGGCACGATAACGGTTTATCATCGATACGATGCGGCACTGATATGTGCGTTACAGCCGACTAATGCATGTATGAGCTTTATTGCGACATTTCGTAACGAGATTGCTCTTTTACTTGCGACTTACCGATATATGCCGGCAACACGACCCCGTGCACCTGTACTACGATCGCACGTAGCTACGCTACTGGGTCGCCGCGCAAGTGCGATGACGCGCAGCGACGAGCGGCGCGTCGCGACGCAACGCGTCGAGCTGCGTCGCGTCCGCGTTGCATCGGGTCGTCGGCACGCGCTCGCACGGGCCGCTCGCGCCGCAGTCGTGCGCGCGTATCGCTCGGGACCGGATGCGTCTCTGAAAAAACGGTCAATCGCCGTCATCGCTGTCGCGCGCACACGAGGGAAGGGGACGACGAGCGACAGTTTTTCGCAAATCCCGCGGAACTCGCGCGCGGCAACCTTGACGGGCACGCGAGCCGGGAAATACGCGGGCGATTAGAATAGATACGGAGGGGATTCGAGCGGGTGCGGAAATCCCAGTAAAAAAAGTCAGCGGTTTCCTCGGTCAGCGTTGACAGGAGCGAGGAGACGCAGAAGAAGAAGAAGAAGAAAAAGAAGAAAGAAGAGAAGAGAAAGGAAGAAACCGCGAAGATATACCGTCGCTGCTACTGCGACGGTGCGATGCCGCGGCCGCGGCCGGCCCGACAAAAGTCGCGGCCGCAGATAAGAATCCCGTGAGTGTTCGTTCGATATTGGAGCCGCGCGACGTAGCCCGCGCCGAAGGTCGTCGGCGACACGCATGATCTGACTGACTCCGGATCGGGGCACGCGGGTGTGTTTCGGGCCACGTTGGTGCGTGCGTGCGTGCGTGCGTGCGTGTGTGCGAGGGACTGGATCGTTCGCAGAATCGTAAACGAGTCTTTCTCTCTCTCTCTCTCTCCCTCTTTCTCTCGCCGAGATCTTGCTGGAGACTAGTCGCTTATTATTAATCGCGCTACAACGCAGTCGCTGGTGCCGAGAGAAAACTATATTGAAGCAACGTGCGAGCGTTGCGTCTTCCAGATCGAACCGCTGAAGATAAGACCTCGAAAGGACCGTCAAGATTACGTGTGCTCTCGAGGGCAAGGCACTCTTGCCCTACTTTTCTCGGGATAAACCCTATTGGATGCGATGTAATGCGGAAGTGACAGTTGCCCGAGGAGAGCGGTAAAAATCGAAAATCCAAGGCGGAGAACGGCACTCGGGAGGAACGTGCGGCAAGGAAACGGAGATATGGAAACGACGTGAAACGTCGAATATCGCGTGCTGATAAGATCGTGGAGTCAATCGCTTCGTGATCGGAGCGCAGAAGCGACCGTGCGGCGCCAAAGCAGACAATCGCGCTCTCGGAGCAGCTTCGCGAGTGAAGGCTAATATGTGAAATGCCGTTTTTCTGATACGATATTACGTGCGACGCGCGACTCGCATGGTGACTTCGGGCGCGAGTGTCGAGACGGTTTGGTGAAAGCGATCTGCCGCAATTGCGAAGCCAACGGATTCAACGGGTTTCGATTATTCGGGGAAAAAGTAATTAATTATTCTGTTACGTTATGCAAAGCGATTATGCCTGAGCAATTTAGTTGGCTTGCTTCCTAATTGTATTTCCAAATATATCAGTTTTATGATGTAAAGAATAAAAATAATTTTGCGTTACGTCTTTGCAAAACATCATAAATAATTATCAGCCGGGGATATCTCTTCAGTATTTATGCGAGTAATATTTAGGAGCTCTGAAAATTTTCTCTTAAAATATATTATTAGAGAAAATCATTATTATTTTTTTCATTTATGTAGATGTGAGAGATTATGTAAGAAATGTTAATATTACATACCCATCAATTATAGAATATAAAGTTATTCTATAAAACAATTTGCAAAAAACAAAAAAAGGTAATTTAATTAACTGTCTTCACCAGCTCGGATTTGAAAACTGTCAAAGAACTAGATTAATTCTTTTTAGATAGTACAATCACACGATATACATATAAGTATATACATATAATTTACATCTAATTTACAGAATGAAATGTCTGTCTGCGATACAGCTTTTCAAAGGCTAAAGATAGCGGAGAATAATATTTTCTTATCTATTTACGTCTTTGAAGTGCAGATTCTTAGAAAACACTTCATCATCTATCGTGTTATCCGAAAGATGTTAATGAGAAGAAAACATATACATATGTTTTGAGAGCTCGGCATTGTCTCTCCCACGATGAACACTTTATTGAGTTTTTGCAGTGAAAACTTCATTATTACGCGCTACCGTGCGTGGTGTGCGTCTGTTGCATACGAGCTGCGTACGCGTGGTTGACGTGGTCGCGTGTCCGTGGACGGAGCTCATCCTAGCATATTGAATTAACATGAGTACTTAGAATCAATTTTCTAAATTGCTTAATTGCTTTTAAACTGCGTGACCATTTCTTGCAACGCCCTCCAAATATCGCGCATTCGTTGAAAGTTATGAATCAAAAGAAGGTAGAAGGCAAAAATACTCCGTCGAAATATACATAATTTGCTCATATTTTACGACAACATTATCTTTTTATTCGCGAGTGTGCTTTACCTACAGATGTATAAAAAGTTTATTTTGTCTTATATTCTAGATTCTTTTTTTAAAAAAATAATCTTTTTCATTTCAATCAGAATTTTATTTACAATATTTTTCTTTAAAGATTTTGAGATATATAATTTTAAACTCGTATAGAGAAAATTCCTATTCAAAAATTGAATCTTAATTTCCATCTAAAATTTAAAAGTCTAAAACTTTTTTAAAAAAAAGTCACGAAATCACAATTATAGTTAATTCATTTCGTTGAAGAAACTTATTTGAATATGACTGTCGTTTGCTTTCCAGCCAATTTTATAATCAGGTCTTTTCATTCGGCGGAGTTAAACTTTATTGAGAAAATTTGTTAATCAAATGCTTGAACGGTTTGCTTGGTCGTAACCTTCGATCGAAGATTTCACAGTGAATTTAAAATCGAATGCGAATATTGAGAGAATTGAATCATAAGTAAAAAAATGCGACCAATATATGGTTTGAAAATAGTCGTGTTTTTATAGTCATTCCACTTTTTTGTTGATGATAATTACTTGTAAATTAATTCTGTAATACTTAAATGAAGATAGCAAGCGTCATTAAAAAAAATCTTTCGATATTTCAATTTAATTTATATATAAGTTCTCCGAATTGTTTATTTCGGCTAGTCTAATTGATGACTAACGAATTATTTGATTTTCGCTGTTTAAAATGAAATGAGTTCAATGACCGAGTAGGGTCAAGGTTTATTTCCGGCTCACAATTTGGTTAGATTCTTTAGATGGAGTTCTTTTATTGGTATCATTAGTGTACGCAGCATTCCGCTTTTTCGCTTTATTACATCATACTTACTATTCAACATGTTTTTACAAAAATATTTCTATAAAAATTCTTTAGTATTATGCATAGAATAATAATAAATTGTTATCAAAATCTATTTATCTGCATATAATGTTGTCACGCTCAAGGGAGTTACACTTTCCTGTTTCTGGCATATTACATTACATGTTATTACATTAAGGCATACATTGTGATAATCTTATCTAATTAAATTAAATTAATTAAATTAAAAAGGTTGAGTTCTATTTTGCATGCAAAAATTGATTCTTATGATTCTACAAAAATTTAAATTAAATATGAAGATTTGCTGGCTTTATTATTGTTCAAAAAGCTTAATTTAATTAATTTTATTAATTTAATTAAAGTTTAATTTAATTAATTTAATTAAAGTTTAATTTAATATTGAGAACTAATGTACTTTTATGTTAGTATTTTTTCTTGTAATATATAATTACGATGAAGAAAGTTTCATGATATATTATAGAAATGAAATCCTTTATGAAAACATACTGCGTAATGAAATAATCTTATATATATATATATATATATATATATATATATATATGTATATCCTCGGTATATGTGTACATAATTCTCAATTATAATGTAATCCTCGATATATGTGTATGTGTATAATAATCAAAATTTTATTTCGAATGTAATGAGTATTACAATTCATGTCGTGGAAATCGATTGTTAAATAACGATAATATCATTTTTATTGTCTCGCGAGCATAGGTTATCACAAAGCTTTTAACGACCTCTACTTCTCGAATGTACTTCATGATATTGTACAAAATTTTCCATACTTCCATACTTTTATCGGCAACCATTATCATTAATTGAAGTAAGAAGAACTTCTTGATTTGATTCTTGGATTCTGGGGAAAGTTTACGCAAGCGTATGTGTGTTTTCTGTCAAACAATATGCAATATTACGTATATATTAATACGTATACACTTACGTTTACATTCAGCAACTAACGAGTGATAAAACTGTCAGCAACAAAATACATCATACTTCTAGATATCAACGCGTATAACAATGGAATATGTATAACAATGAAAAGCAGAAAGCAATCATATTTGGCTGATGATAACGCCCTTAACCGATAAATACTTTCCGGCAATGATTAAAACGGTTAACACGTCGCGAATTATTATACAGAAAATGGTTCTTCTGTGCTATTGTACAGCATGAAAGTATAAAACTGCTTCGTCAAATGATAGGATTGTGGAAATATGAGAAATAGATTCAGTATTAAAAAAAAAAAACTATTTATTACTCTGAAAAATATTAATTATTTTTGCAGTAATATTTTTTTATCGCTATTATTTATTTCACAGATTCACATCGGAACGAAGTTTCTGAGATCAAGAGGACATTAACTGCGTGAAGAAAGGCGTGAACGCGGCCTTCATTAATTCTCTTCGTGTAGTTATTTATATTACATAAGATTAAAGGGGAAAGATTAAACCCAGGCGGCACACCATGGCCAATTCCGGCCAAATTGCGCCAATCCGAATCGAGAAGTGGACGCTGCAATACGTCTCGATTCCCGATTATTCATCTGTGAGCTCTTTGGAGGAAGATTCCGGATCAACCGTGTCCGAGGATATGTCTAGCCCGGACACATCCTGCCACTCGAGCGCGGACGCTGACAAGAATTTCGACCTCGACGAGGATTTTCGCGAGAAACTCATCGAATACGAGGACATAATCAAGAAGATCGAGAATCTAGGGCTCGCGCAACAGGACAACCACAAAGACACCAACAAAGGCAACGAGAATATCAATGAGACCGTCGACAGGACGCGCTGCGGCAGTAGCGAAAATGTAGACAACATAGAGTATCGGGACAGTTACAAGCAGACGGACTGTCAGGCTGATAACGAGGACATAAATAACAACGAGGATCGCGTCACGGCTGATGACAATGAAGGCTGTCTGCCGCTTAACATACGCGACGATACGCGTGACGAGGAGCAACGTCGCTCCTCGTACGGCGGGACTTCCCTGGACGGTGACGATTCGGACACCGAGCGGCAGGAGCAGAAGGACTCCGACGATGATTCCGACTTGATCCAACGTGGACCGATCAAGCCCGACTACCAGCCCCTTCGAGGACACCCATACTCCATGATAAGCTGGCTGTCGCGCCCGAACGACGCGGATGTCGCCTACGCGGTGGACTACGACAAGACCGCCGAGCAGCTCCTGAAGAACAAGGATTACAGCGAGAAGCTGAACGCCTGCTTGGACCAGTTGTCGGACCCGAGCCGAAATCAGGCGTCGATCAACGCGCTGGGCCTGGCGCTGGATCCTAGTTGGGCCGGAGAAAATAATAACGATAGTTTTCTCAACGGAGACGCCATTAATGACGTGAGTTTTGCCAAATTATCTTTCAATGGATCAACAATGATATTTTTACGAGATTATGCATGATTCTCGTAGTGACGTCAACATAGCGTCATTAGTCGCAGCGATTAGAAACGCATTTCAGATGAATTTGCACAAAAATTCCAGAGAAAGTATAAGAGGAAAATACTATTTTTGGATGAAAATATGTTTTTGCTTTACCAATCCATTTTTTAAATATTATCGGTAACAAACGTATGATGGCGAAAAAATCATTGCGCATATAGAGAACGCTATTTAAAAATGCATTAATCTAAATATTTCAAATAGTCGAGGAATGTAGTATATTACAATCCAAAAAAAAAAATTTATATACGTGAAATCTTCTAAATCTTAGAGGATTTTACTCTTATATTGACTTCAAAAGGATTCCTTTGAAATTAAGAGAAAAATAGTATAAACAACATATTTTTCACTTTTTTCAAAGAGGAATATCTTTGCTGTAAAACAGTAAGCTTAGAATATGAGATTATAGGAAAAATCACTTTAAAGGTAAAATACCTTTTTTGGGTGTGTTATTTCAATTTGTCCGATTAATCTGTATAAGAAAAATTTTCTGGTTAACGTGAATATTAGGAATGACGAAAGTGAATTAAAAATCATAAATATTCTTTCTTTATACACATATAT
>JAJVSH010000063.1:500255-511026 GCA_021460005.1 Tetramorium alpestre | reverse complement strand
ATATATATATACAATTACATAATTGATAAGGGAAAGGTCGCACGCGTGTCGATGACCGAGACTATCGGCGTCGAGGTAACAATAATACGACGCAAAAAAAGTCCCGCTTTGCAAGGAAGGAATTTAAAATCTTATTTCAGACCACGGCGCATCCTTCCATCTCCCTTGTCGATCCGTCGGGAGAGCAGTCCTTGATAGACATGCTGTCGCGTGGCAGTTTTCAAGGCGCAGTGCTCTCAGACACCGGCAGTCACTCGATCCCCTCGCCAGGCGCGAAAACCTGGTCCGATTCCCCGGCAAGCAGCTACAACTACATTGTCTCGAGGTCGAACAGTCGGGCGTCAAGTCGCGCCCAGTCACCGGGCTCCGCTGCGAACTTGGAGTCGCCGCAGATGCTTGTCAACGTTATTGGCAGCCCGCTCGGTTCGCCGCAGGTATAGCAAGCTCGCGATAATCTGCATAAATGTATGAGGAGCGTGCATAAGTAGCGCTTCGGCGAATCCCGCATGCTTGGAAAACGTTAAACGAGGCGTTGAAGTCTTGCGCGAGCAACCGCACTCCGCAAATATGTAATATTATGCCTGTGTAAAGATTGATCGAAATTCTAAATTAAATGTAGCAATTAAATAACGGTAAATTAAAATATAATAATTTGTGTATTTTGCCACGCTCGTCCAATTCATCTCATAGTTAGTGACTATACATTTTTATAAATCAATATTTTTTTATATTAAATAAATTATTCTTTTATGACATTCTTTGTATAACTTCTTTCGGCCGCTATATCAATTTGTTTAAATTATTTGATGACAATATTAATTGTCCGATATTAGAACTTATTTTTTGAACACATGTGCATACGTATCTGTTTACTTATCACATATAGACAATGCTATAAAAATTAATGAATATGTATACACATACTACCTGTAATAAGAGGTCCGGATACTTAAAACTAACAATAAGCCCGATACGTCGCATCCATAAAACATCTTTTATCGCGCTTTGACAAGTGTTATAAAATATTCAAACAGCTATTCTGACAGCTTGTATAAGTTTATGCGGCTACTTGCTCTGCTACGACCTAGTATAAATGCAAAACGAATTCACGACAGGTATAGTTCAATTAACCGGACGCTTGCAGGTCGCAGCGACATATCGGCAGGCGCAAGCGTTGTCCTCCCCGTCTTCGTCCAATCATTCCTACAGCGACGTATCATCGGCCAGCCCGTCGAATTACCAGACGTCCCTGAATTATCAGATTGAGAAAGAGCTCGACCAATCCGTATCCGGTTGGAAGGGCATCTACGACTCCTCCTCGGAGACGATCGTCAACAGCAACGACACCATCGATTCCACGTTGTTCCAAATCCTAGATCAGTTGAATGAGGGCGAGATCAGGGTGCCGAAGGAGCCGCAGGTCGCCTCAAACGCCCCTTGCTTCTCATCGGCTTACAACGACCGCTGCGTGTCCGTGCAAACGCTGGGAGCCGATCTGAATTCCGCGTCGCGCGAGTGCCCCGCGGCGAGCGGCATGCGAAGCGAGAAGCTCGAGGCTTGCTTGAGCATACCCAGCACGAGCTCCATCCAGGTCGGCGATCTGCCCATCGACGGCAGCCTCGTGTCGGTTTACGCGAATAAGACGGGCACCGGTGGATGCGCCTACGTGAATCACGCGATAAACGGACACGCGGCGGGCATGGAGCCGAGGTATTACGAGCCGAGCGTGAAGAACGGCGCCCAGGTCAGCGTAGTGCTGCAACACAACGGGAACGCCCTGACCAACGAGACGCCCGCGCAGAAGACGTCCGAGCAGAATCTGTCGCAGGCTTTGTTTGTACCTAGCGACTATCCGATACCAACGATGGTCTCCTCGTTCGTACCCAGCTGTCCGCAGAGGTAAGCTTGATAAAATTGTCGCGTGTGCGAAGAGTAGAAAAAAATGTAGAAATGAAGTAAACGAGGGAGAGAGAGAGAGAGAGAGATGACAATGATTCGAAGTATCGAAAAAAATTAGTCAATCCTTAAACGTGAATCAGTGCTTGAAATACTTGGAATTGGCAGGGATTGGTTTCTTTTTAAACAATGTCTCTCTTTCCTTAAAGTCATAGAATTTCAGCTGCGTTTCTAGATACGCATGTTTTAATCGCATACTGTCATTGAGCTGTTGCTGCTCGCAGGCGTGAAAAAAAAAACATGTGTTCTTTATTTCCACGAAGTTATGCAATCGAAATTAATGGCAGAAATCGCAATGAAATGAATGATAACGAGAAATATTGCGATAAATCAACTGTTTAAGTTTTCAATGGAGTATTTATGCTTCTTACCTTCGGGCGACTGGAAAATACAAGTTTAACTAAATCAGCAGCAAATTCACGTACATATTATACATATTACAATAAGCATATTTCTTTAAAATGTTTGATTTCTTAATATGATTTTAATTTCTGCAAGTAAACAGGTTTTTCTTTATCAAGTCATAATACGAAGTTGTGAATATCATCGTTTTTACGCTACTCGTGTTAAAATAATCATCACAGCTCTCGCGCGAATGTGATAAGAAATGTGGTTAACGACCCGATTTGCCTCGTCAGGAACTCGAATCGAGGCATCGTACCGTGGCCTTCGCTAAACTTACCGGCCGTAAGAGCGAGCGAGAGGTTAAAGGAAGGATTGCATCCTAAGGAAGTGGAAAGAGCCATGAGTAATCTGCTGAAGAAGTCTGTAGAGGAACTAGCGGCCACGGATGAGGATGGTGACACGTAAGTTCCATTTTATATGTAAATTTACGAGTATATCGCATAAAAAGAGAATCCATCATGCCGCGTTTAGTTGAAAACATTCGCTGACACTGACAAATCTTCCGATGTAACAATGTTGCAGTTGGATAACAATTTAATATTCGACTTTTAAAAAAATAAACGTAGAAGAGACAATAAAAACAACTTTTTCTCCAATTTTTTTTGATCAAATATTAATTTATAATATTCGCGTGTAATAGAGCGCTCATGTGCCTGGTGGGCAATCCGGAGGAGATGACAAAGAAAAAAGCCTACTTGGTACCGTTGGTTGAGAGATTGGGCAACCTGCCGGGCGCTCTGTCAATGGTGAACAATCGCAACGAGGACGCTTTGTACTTGGCTGCCATGAATTGCCCGGAAATGTCGTATGTCACCGGATATCTGGCCGCCGCAATGTTGCAGAAAGGGATCGATATCAACCAAAGATTATATCACATGCGCGTGAGTTTATTCACTTGAATCCTCTATCGAAAATCGTTGTTTTTGTGCGAATCATTAACTCGGTCTAACGGCGAAACGGTCGCACTTTAATCAGGCGCGTATTATTCATGGACGATTCTTTGAAAATAATCCCAATTACGTAGAAAAGGCTAATAAATACATTTCCAAGCGACTAATTGTGTATAATTACTAAATAATCGCGCGACACGTGATGATTGCGTTGAAAGGAAAAAAAACAAGCATAATTAAAACATTTGACCGCTAAAGATAATTTAAACACGCGACGGCGAATAATTTTCTGATATTATCGTTTCCGTCATTCCAGGGCGACACGCTGATACACGCGGTCGCGGCACGTGGCGATTCCCACGGAGAGATCCTGGCGGAGCTGCTGGCGTTGAAGACGGCGCAAGGAAGTCCCGTGTTCGACCTGTCGAGGTGCAATGACGACGGTTAGTTAAACAGGAAACAAGATGAAATTGCACGGAGATTTGACCGCGAGATTGAGAAATAAGAATGCGTGCGCGTTTTCAGGGAGAACCGCTCTTCACATCGCGGTCGAGTCGCACGATCCTACCGGACGGGGCGTCAAGTCATTAGCAACGACGCGTCTTCTCTTGGAGAACGGCGCAAGTACCAAGGTCAAAGAGAGAAAGTGTGGCGACACCGCTTTACATATGGCAGCATCATTGAGTTGCGATCCCGCGCTCGTGAAGGTAATCCACCTGAGGGATTTCCCGGCTTCGCGCGTTAACTCGTAAAATTGAAATTACCCGTGTAATAATCGGCTGAATGCACTGCTGACAAAGTGATTATTATATGCAACATATCGCCTCTTAAAAATTAAGAAAAAACGCTATCCATGTTAATATGCAAGAAATCCTGCGGTTTTCTTGTAAATAAGAGGAGATAAAGCGAGAATAACAGCAAACTGTTTTGATATAGTGATATAATCATTGAATAATCTTTCGATTGTTTAATTCTAGGAGATTTTTTTGAATTAATGCTGATGCTTGTAAATTGATTTATTTTTCAAATCATTTTAAGGATGTTTTAATCGAAGCACTTTGTAATTTAAATGCTACTAAAATGTTAAATAGTTAAATATCTCGAGTACTCGAAATTTGTAAAGATCTTATAGTATTAAAATTTCACTAAGAAAAAGATTTTACTCTAAACTTGTCAAAGACCTTGTTAGTTAGAAAGAAATGCGCGTCTTTTGTAATACGTTGATAATTCGGTAATAATGTCGACTCAAATGAAATGATCTCTCATTTTTTATTTCTTTTTCTCCATGTCTGACTGGTGGATAAGACCGGATCCGCCAATCAGAGATGGCTATAGAGAGTAAATAGTTGAAGTAAGAAATAATTGATCCATTCACTTTTACGCACCCAGAATTCCGCGCGATAACTCTTGACATGCAGTCGATAGTGTTATCATATTTGATTGCAAAATAAGTGTTATGTTAGGCGCTAATAAAAAAATCAATTTTGTGCGTTTGACGAGTTTATTTTCAACCGCCTTTACATTACATAACGCCCACGATAATTGTCTTTTCTTTGAAAAGGTCTGTAATATCTGCCAAACTACTATTTTACGTTTTTTCTCAAAAGAGCGCAGAGAAAGAGTTACTTCTTTCTCTTTCACAGTTTCTCTAAGACATAAAATGCTCTGTATTCAGCACTTCGTAATCTCCAAATCAATGAAATCTATTAGCAACTTTTAGAAAAAAAAAAAACTAAATTACTAAACAAAAAAATTATTACAAAAAGAAGAATATTACGAAATAAAAAAGATACAAATATTTTATAATTTTTTTAAAGTTAAATTGTGGATAAAACCGTACAAATCATTTAACGCATTGAAAATTTATTTGACATGTACACTTTGTTACATTTTAAAAGCGACGTCGTCGATTTTCACGCCAATTACATTTAGATTTTTGTCGCGTTTCCGTAGGTGTTGCTGTGCAAGTCTACTTCAAATATCGTGAACGAAACTAACTACATGTACAATACGCCGCTACACATGGCCGCGGCAGTCTCGAATATCATAAACTTGGAGAAGCAAAAGGAAGTCTGTCGGCTCCTGATACAAGCTGGAGGCCAGACGAACATACAAAACCGACAGGGAAAGACGCCGCTGGCGCTCGTGTCTCCGGAAAGGAAAGAGACCATCAAGAGGATATTCTACAAGAAAGCGTGAAAAAGCCATGGAAATGAGCTCGATGATGGGCTCTATATAAGACTGATCTCTCTCTGCGGAAGTATTTAGGAGTACGCAATATTTTGGACTCTTTGGCGCTTTCCGCTTTATCTTGTGAACCGCTGCGAAACAGGATTCGCGACGATTATCACCAGCAAACCTCAAGACTGTGACTCAAGCCGGAAAGGAGTACCAATGATACGTACAATATTATTAATTGCGTGAAATTACTGGGGAAATTGTCGTAGTCTCGAATTGCGAATCAATAAGGAAAAACATAATTTACTACGCTAGAATATCTTTACATTGTCCGTTTAATACTAGACATAATCCTCTTTTTTGAGAGAACTATTAATGTTCTCTACGAACGAAAAAAATAAGAAATATACATATGTTACTTTTACACACACATATATATATATATATATATATATATATATATGTATATTTAAAACTATACAATATTGCCTCGTCTTTTCTTTCAGAATGACATTATTCTAGTTGCAATCTAGTGATATGTATAGCATAATAATTTAATATAAAAAGAGACTAAAATCAAACGAGCACATTCAACACTAAACTTAGATATAAACTAAAATATAAGAGTGTGTCTCAAAATGTCTTGATGTCATATATCACTATGTGCTCGACTTAACTTTATGCAGTTAGGATAAATATTATTATCACCTAAATTGTACAATTGCGTATAATTGCACTTCGGTTTAAATGAAGTGCAATGTTTAAATAAGAAAAGCAGATATTTCTAATACCTCAAACCAAGTGCTTTCTAAAATGTAGAATTATTTGTGTTAAATTTCAATTTATTTCGCTAATATATTGTATATTATCACCTGTTCTTTTTTTTATTCTTAATTATATGCTCAGATAGGAACGCATGCAGAAAAATTTTAGCATTTTAATTTAAAAATGTAATGTATAATATATTGTGTAATAAGTCTAAACTAACTTTTAAAATCATTAATTCTAAATTTAATTATTGTAACATATAGCAATCTTTAAAGAATTGATGCCTAAAATAAATTCTTATACAATTGTATAATTAGAGCGAATCATCTGAAATTATTATTGAATAAATTTCAGAAATTAATTTTGTAATTATTGTAAAAATTATTATAACATAAAATTGTACAATTATTATTTAAGTAATAGTAAGAATTTTTTTATTTTTTAAGTAATTTTGCTTCATAATTTTCTCAATATTTATGACTTATATTATATAATTATAAAATTATTTTTGTAGCAAAAAATATACGTTTTGCAAAATTACCTTATGACACGTATTGCGAAATGCTCTGACTGAATGACGGAAAAAAGCAATACTTGTGCATTTATTACAAAGTTTTTTATCTGGGTAATTAATACCAACTTGCATTTTCTTGGATTACTCAGTAAACATGTAAAGACCATTTACGTAATATAGTAAACAATTACATTGTATACTATATGTATATGTTATACGGATCAACATAATGAAACTATAACGTATCAGTGTTATGTTATTAACATAATGTGAATCTGAAATTGTTACATAGGATTGTTATGTCATTCTGACGTTATTTTATTATGTAACATTTATGTTATTTGGTGAACATAAATGTGCATACTCTAAAAATTTCATAAATAATACATTATTTTATTGACATAATTGTAACGTTATGTTAAATTCTGTTATAGTTATATAATTTGATATCTAAATTTTTAGGTGTTTGCTACGAATCATATATAGTATGATGTTGCTGACATTTTGACTTAAATATTATCTAAAATTGACATAATAATTACCAGAACAGCGGATGTGTGTTACGTAAATGTTTTGTAAAAGTTATTCAAAACAGTGTTTATTGGGCAGTTTAGCTGTAGAGAAAATATTCTATTTAGTTGCTCAAAGTTTTACTAAATCGCAAACGCTTTGCAATTAGCAAAGCGAAATCGTTTTACTTTAATATTTACCGTGTGTCTTTCTTTGATTAAGGTGTACATATATTACGTTTACTGATACTATCTCTAATGTTTAAATATACATTAATTTTAGTCATTAAACGTTTATAATGTGGATTTTGTTCCAAACCAATTTGTTCCACGAAACGAGTTTCCCACAGTTTTCCCAGCAACTCATTTGTCATACGGATAACAACGGGAAAGATAACCTTTTCTTTAATTTTCTTCTCTGTATCGCATTATTCGCCATTTTTACACGGAAACGCCGGTTGAAAAAGAGCTAAGTCAGACAGCTACAAAATCGTTACGTGGAACGGTCGTGAATGTTGTTACGAGGATAACAGGGAAGAAATCGTGGCGCCAGTCTTTTTTGCCGGCGTATATTTCCTGGTTGTTTTACGAATCGAAAAGCCGGTGTTAAAGTTACCGCGTTGCGCGCGACTTGGTTTCGCCAGCGGCGCGGAAACGTTGCGGCGTGTCGCGTTCACGCGTGCGTATGTATGAATGCTTGTTGGGCGTATGTATGAGTTTTGTTGGGCGTGCATCGTTTCAAAGTGTGATACATTAGCATATATGTAAATCGTAAATACATTTTTTATATAGTAACTGGTGTGCGCCGCCTGTGGTATTCCCGTCTTTTCTGCACCGCAAATGATGTTGTAACTCCCTGTTTAATCCGAATCGCTTCGTACGACGTATGCATATTCCTTGTTCATTGATATATAGCGGCAGTGGCAAATAAAACATTGATGCGGCCTGAACAGCAGAATCCGAAGGAAATAAATCGAAATCCTGATGCGAAAATAAAATGGAAGCGAATCGGACCTGTTTATTCCTATAAAGGGTGTGTTAAAATCTCAAAAGTTATAACAGTGCTATTAATGAAAAGATTCCATTTTTGCGGACAATTTGGCGTGCGCAGATCTTGCTCGCTTTTTGGCAACAATTTGATGTTAATCTGTGTACATAAACCTTGCTCGCTTTTTGACAACAATTTGACGTCAAACTGCGTTACGCAGACCTTGCTCGTTTTTCGGCGACAATTTGCGGTCAAGTTATGTCCGCAAGTTTTGTCAGCAAAACACAAGCTGATTGCGGACACAGATGGCATAGTATTTGATACCAAGTTTTGAGTGAATTTGGTGCCAATTTGACGACAATTTGCTGACAACTTGCTATCTGGGATAGTATTGTTAAAAATGATTACATCAATAATGCACTGCATTTTGTCTTTGTTAGAAAAAGATCGCGTTTTAGCGCACTAATTTTTTATCCATTTATATCATATGTTTGTTATCTCTTAAAAAAACAAAACAGTAGAATAATAATTACATTTAATATATAAATCTGTCTATAATGATTTTAATGCCTGTCGTATCTATAGTGATTAATCTGCGATTATTTATCAGGTCGCTTAATGTAGATTAACATAATTATTATTCTCAACGTTTCAAAATATTGAATTATTAAATTTACATATTTAATGATTTTTATTTAATGATTACACAATCTTTCATTTTAATCCATCACACATTTCTTTTTCCTTATATTTGCGTTGCGCATGTATAATGATTTTTAATACGGGGAATTTTAGATATTGCAAATTAATACAAACTAACTGTAACTGTTTTAATTTATCGTTGCATTATTGTTGTATTATGTTGTATTATGTTTTAGTAAACATGTCAACTAGAAAATTTTTACAATTCTACAACAAACATATAATTATATTGTATAAAATTACATAATTTTCTAAAAAAATTATAATCTCTTTATAATATGTTTTATTTGAAGATATACAATATTTATTATTCCTTCTACATATGACATCGCAATATTAATTTAAATAAAGAGAATACGTGTTTTAATATATAAATATCAAATTCAGAATATTCTGAAAGTGCATCATTAACGTGTAAAATCGAAGATTTAATAATGATAGTAATAGATTTTTAGATTGTTATAAAATTGTAAAAATTGTCTAGCTGACATGTTTACTAGAAACATAATATGACATTGCAATGTTCAATTAAATTCTAGTTAGTTTTTACAAAAAATCATGATGCAATTTGTAGTCATAAGTATAGCGTCATAGTAAAATCCGTAGAATGACTTATCAAAGCAGTTAATATCACTATTTATCGTATAATTAATCTTAGGTATTCTACCAGACTGACCACATTTTTCCGGTAAGTTCTCTTCGTGTAACACAAGTGTGATATTGTCAGACCGCCGACTGCATTATAACATTAGTGATCGTGTTATACCCTGGACTCCACGGCTACCGGAATTTACTAAAGAGTGCTATATATGCTATACGTATATGTCAATCACCATATAAAAAGCGGCGCATGAAAGAACTGTCAATCTTAATCACGCACTCGACCGTAGATTCCGTTGGGTGAATACGATACAAAATAATCATTGTCTGCTATCGTCACGTTCAACATCGAGAAAGTGGTGCTTGCTATTTCGACGAGTTCTTCCTGAAACGATAGAGGATCCACAGGAAACATCGCCGGAAAATCTGACTAATAGTGCTTCAGGGAAAAGATTTGCAGAAAGCACAGATGAAGGAATTTTTAAAGGAAAAGGTGGTGAAAAAAATCGAGGAAATTTAGTTTCATCGTGCGGAGAACTATCAAATTTGAAAGTATGTTGAGAGCGTTTCTTTATTATTTTTTGGTTCCGTATAGTCGTACTTATTGAGACTGGAAACTAATGCATATTATACACTAATACTGCATATTATACACTAAAACATTCAAAGTTTTAACTCCGCCAGAGAAAGTGCGTTTATCTAAAAACAATATTTGGTTTACATTAATAATAACATAACATTAATAATAATTATAACGTTATTATTATAATATAACATTAATAATAACATTTATATTCTTTCTTAACAACACTGTTTTTTTCGACTTTATCTTTGTGTTGTCCTACAAATTTAATATTGTTTATATTTAAAGTAATATAATTATATTATTTTATTATATTATAAAGGGATCATATTTAAAATGCAATTCGTGATTGATTAATATATCTTTAATTTGCATTTATATTAATTATTATTTATCCTAAATATATATCTCACTTAATTAGAAACTGTTTAAAAAGAAAATCTACTTTTATAGTTATAGGATAATTTAAAGTGCTCTTATCAATCTGGAATAAAACATTTCCCTTTTTAATTTCAGCAAACAAAACCGACGGTGAAATTTTATGTGGAG
Organism: Tetramorium alpestre; assembly: GCA_021460005.1. Taxonomy (NCBI): domain Eukaryota; kingdom Metazoa; phylum Arthropoda; class Insecta; order Hymenoptera; family Formicidae; genus Tetramorium; species Tetramorium alpestre. The sequence goes on along the minus strand of JAJVSH010000063.1, from coordinate 500,384 downwards.
ATATACTTGTATGTTCAATATGGGAGCATCTATACTCGTCATAATACTCACTGCGGCATTGTCCACGATTGCGAATAATATCAATGAACAATGCCAAGTTCATGAAAGGAAGATGACGTGTAGTTGCAT
>JAJVSH010000063.1:463952-498705 GCA_021460005.1 Tetramorium alpestre | reverse complement strand
TACTGTGATGTAACTGTATTAACGTAAATATAAAGCAAAACTCAGATAGTCATACATTTAATAAAATAAATTAGTCTAAAATGATTTCTACTAACTAGCAGACTTTTATAACTGCTCTTGGAGCTTTTGACTATTCTGCGTGAGTCTTCTTATTTCGTGCTCATGTTGAATGTCTTTAAATTGAGCTTGTTTCTTTAGTTTACGTATCTGTAAATCAGACATTTATAATATCAGTTTTATATCAGTATATTGTTCAAATCCATGTACAAGTTACATTACGTTACGTAAATCGACGTACCTCTTCTTTTTCCTGTTTCAAGCCGCGTGATACATCCTCACATTTAATATTAAGTTGCCTTTCTCTCTCCTCTACTTTGCATATCGTATGTTCCTTCTTTTCTAGATTTTCCTTCAGCTGCTTTACATGATTCTGCCAATACATTTGTAATTGAATATTATAATTTTATAAACAATACAGCAATTCTTCCGCATACTTACCAAACATTTTACTGTGCAGCATGAAATAATACAAAGAATTTCAATATTTATTCGTATTTTAAGTACAAGCAACTCACCTTAAGATTAACATTAACAGTTTTTTGGTTTAATTCAATCAATTGATCGTGTAATCGCATTATGTATCTATATTTGTGTATGAACTTCCAAGTTCAAGCGGCATTTACCACTTGTACAGATAACTTTCTCAGTGATTCTGTACTTTGCATATCACTGTCTATGATTAGCGATGGGATAGCAAATGACTCAAATTCCTACAGGTTTAAACATTTATCAATATCTGTGTATGCTTGTGCACATTTTAATAAAATTATTAGCTACGTTTAACTCATTACTTCATTCAGTATGTGTAGAGAAAGTACTAGTGCAAGGAAATATTCATATAAGAAGAATATACAATATATGTATTATATATATACAAAATTTGAAGGACTGTAGCGTGATTTTTCACACTGTTCGTTATGATAACGATGTCCGAAGGTTCTCGACAAATTTTAAGTGGGTATTCAGGAATTTATTTTAATTCAGGAATTTTATTTTAATAATAACTTTGATGTAACTTATATAATTTTACTTTTCTGTATTCTATTTAATTTATAATATATTAATTTATATACATTTTGTTGTAATGAAATCCTTGATTTATAGATCAAGCAAACATTGATTTTCTTATTTATTTCGTATTTATAATCTAACAGATTTTCGTATTTATAATTTAACATATTTTTCAAATGCAAAAATTATAAAATAAATATACACAGTTATTGCAATTTTATAAAGTAAGTTATATATACGTGCACTCTTTCCAAACAGACAAATAAATACTATACATATAGTATGTGTTTAATGAATACATTAAAATTGAATGCACATTTTAAAAACATATTAGATAGTAATACATATTACAATTGTAGCTTTAATGTACGATTAAAGAGAAATTAATTTATAAAAGTTTATGAATACCTCTAAATTAAAAAAAATAATATTTCATTATTTATGTTTACATTTATTTTATTGTCAAATCAAGAAATATCTTAAGGATGTTGAAATAATGTATACATATATCATGTAAGATCAGACATGATGTCTATTTTTCGGGAGATTGTTGCGAGATGTCGAAACCGGAATATATATATTTACTAAAGAGTATTATATGTATATGTCAATCACCATATAAAAAGCGGCGTATGAAAGAACTGTCTATCTTAATCACGCACTCGACCGTAGATTCATCCGTCGGGTGAATACGAAAATAATCATTGTCTGCTATCGTTACGTTCAACATCGAGAAAGTGGTGCTTACTGTTTCGACGAGTTCTTCCTGAAACGATATAGGATCCACAGGAAACATCGACGAAACATTATCGGAAACTCAAAATCTGACTAATAGTGCTCCAGGGAAAAGATTTGCAGAAAGCACGGATGAAGGAATTTTTGAAGAAAAAAGTAGTGAAGAAAGTCGAGGAAATTTAGTTTCAAATTTGAAGGTATGTTGAGAACGTTTCTTTTTTATTTTTTGGTTTTGTATAATCGCATTTATTGAGACTAGAAACTTATATTATTCACTAATGCCAAAACATTCGGAGTTTTCACTCCGCCAGAGGAAGTGCGTTTATCTAAAAACAATATTTGATTTACATTAATAATAACATAACATTAATAATAATTATAACATTGTTATGATAACACAACATTAATAATAACTTATATAATAAAAATTTATATTCTTATCAAATCAGTTTTTTCGACTTCATTTTTATGTTGACCTACAAATTTATTATCTTTTATATTTAAAGTAATATAATTATATTATTTTATTATATTATAACGGGATTATATTTAAAATGCAATTCGTGATTAATATATTTATCTTTAATTTGCATTTACATTATTTATTATTTATCCTAAATATATATCTCGTTTAGAAACTGTTTAAAAAGAAAAATCTACTTTTCTACCCATTCAGCACAAAATCTGCAGTTATATTGTAGCAATATTGCTGCAAAATTGTATTCTTGTTGCAACATTGTTGTAACGTAATTACAAGTTTTGAGCTGTATGGGTAGTTATAGGATAACTTAAAGTACTCTTATCAATCTGAAATAAAACATTTCCCTTTTTAACTTCAGCAAACACAACCGACGGTGAAATTTTATGCGGAGATATACTTATATGTTCAATATGGGAGCATCCCTACTCGTTATAATACTCACTGCGGCATTGTCCGTGATTGGGAATAATATCAATGAACAATGTCAAGTTCATGAAAAAAAGATGACGTGTAGTTGCATCGGAAACGAGGTAGGCTGATTAATACTTCCGTCGTATAGTGATATTATCAATATCATATAGTGATAATCTCTGCACTTTAGTTTCCTTTGAATAAATATTTTTGCACGGGATAAAAAATAAGCTAGCGTAAAATAGCTAAGAATACAATGTGTGTTAATTAGTTTTAACTTCTCAGGAATTTTTTCTACCAGAGGGATACAATTACAAGAACATTACTAGCGTGACTATCACAGGATGCGCTTCCGCGAATCTCCATCACTCCAGTTTTCCGGAGGCAGACAATCTTGAGGAACTAATAGTTCAGAATATCAGTGGCACCTTAAACTTTGACGCCTACATCCCGTCGAGCCGCTTGAGATTGCTGAAACTTTCGAACATCGGCCGGATACCAAAGATTAAGAAACCAACATTCATCATAAACAGAATACATATCGACACGATCCTGATTGAAAACACACTTATCGAGGACCTCGAGGAAGATTTCTCTTATTTTTCTATGTTATGGTTCATCATGGTAAACGTTACGATCGAGCGGGTGGACACGCTGAATGTCTCCACGTTCGGATCATTGCACATAAAGAACAGTGAGCTGCGTAATATCAAAAAAGGTTTGAACTTCGCTAATTTTGTGCGTATAGAGATCATCGACTCCAGGTTTGAGATGCAGAACCCGGGACTAATGACCATCCAAAGTAACGACACCATCGTGCAGAACAGCATCTTCTCGGACGTGAGCATGAATCTAGTCAGCAGTAACGCCATCAGGATAAACGGCATTTGCGCGGATGGCAAGAGCACCTTGAGGCTCAGTTCGAAATGCATCGAGAGTACCGATAACAGACTGCCGAATGAAATAGCCTATCGGGGAGGCAATGAAGAATGCCTTATTATTCGTGATAACATGGTCTGCAAAGCGGGCAATTGCAAGTGTTCAAACAGCAGCGGACAGGCTCCGTGTCGAGCGACTATTCTAATATATATTTTCTCTACAGGGCTTATATTTACACGTCACATTTGATAACTTTTATGCTATGACACCAAAGCGATCTTAATTAACTTAATTCATTAATAATAACGTTCATAATTTGACGAATCTTACATAAAACTTACTTGTCCTCTCAGACTTCTTTTACGAAGGAGAATAGACCTATGTATATTAAAATACAAAATGTATATATGCGTTAGGAAAGCACAAAGCACTTTTATTTTATTCAAAAATATTAAACAAACTTTTTCTAATACGCTTTAATACATAAATAATAAAACTTATTCAAAATACATGAAACTATCTCTTTACAAAAGGTAATATTACTACAAAATTCGTATTACTGTGTTACTGAGAATATACATGTCTTTAGCAATTGTATGCATTTTTTCCGATGTCCAAGATACAAAATAAATTACAAGTATCTCGAATATATTTTACACTTAAGTATCTGCATTGGTCCATGCTCCAGATGCTTCAATATGTAAATCAATTCCAGTTTGATGCAACTCCAAAGTTTCTTTCAGATTATTGATTTCCTCCAACATACATCTATTGTTTTCTTCTAAACGACAAATAGTTTGCTTATATGCAGTTAATTCCTTCTCATGCGTTTTTTGTAATAATTTGTCTCTTGGTGTAAAAGAACCTGTACGAATCAAAAAATTATTCTTTTGTAATTTAACATTCTTACGTTTGCGGTCATACTCGCATTATAAATTAAGTATAAGTAAAATATATTTTATGTAATACAAAATATTTGGAGTGTTAACTCCTTGCCAATAATCAATTCATAATGCAACAAAGTTGAATTGATTACATTCTTTTTTATGCAAAAAGAATTTTATTTAAAAATAATGAAGCTACATTCCATTAACTAATTAAAATTCAGAAAGTATTTTATATGTTTGTATTTTATATGTTGTAAATTACTGTGATGTAACTGTATTAACGTAAATATAAAGCAAAACTCAGATAGTCATACATTTAATAAAATAAATTAGTCTAAAATGATTTCTACTAACCAGCAGACTTTTGTAACTGCTCTTGAAGCTTTTGACTATTCTGCGTGAGTCTTCTTATTTCATGCTCATGTTGAACGTCTTTAAACTGAGCTTGTTTCTTTAGTTTACGTATCTGTAAATCAGACATTTATAATATCAGTTTTATATCAGTATATTGTTCAAATCCATGTATAAGTAGGTTACATAAATCGACGTACCTCTTCTTTTTCCTGTTTCAAGCCGCGTGATGCATCCTCACATTTAACATTAAGTTGCCTTTCTCTCTCCTCTGCTTTGCATATAGTATGTTCCTTCTTTTCTAGATTTTCCTTCAGCCGCTTTACATGATTCTGCCAATACATTTGTAATTGAATATTATAATTTTATAAACAGTACAGCAATTCTTCCGCATACTTACCAAACATTTTACTGTGCAGCATGAAATAATACAAAGAATCTCAATATTTATTCGTATTTTAAGTACAAGCAAACTCACCTTAAGATTAACATTATCATTAACAGTTTTTTGGTTTAATTCAATCAATTGATCGTGTAATCGCATTAAGTATCTATGTTTGTGTATCAACTTCCAAGTGGCATTTACCACTTGTACAGATAACTTTCTCAGTGATTCTGTACTTTGCATATCACTGTCTATGGTTAGCGATGGGACACCAAATGACTCAAATTCCTACAAGTTTAAACATTTCTCAATATCTATGTATGCTTGTGCACATTTTAATAAAATTATTAGCTACGTTTAACTTATTACTTCATTCAGTATATGTAATGACCGCTCTAAATTGTCTTGTTTACAGAATACTTCAGTTTCTTCACTAATAAAGCCCCGATCGACAAGCATACTCCTCAAATCTCTCTTTGGATAAGTACCATTGTAAATTGCACTCATATTTATCTGCGCACATATTTTTTAATCGTTTATATCGAGAATAAAAGTAAGCTTTTAAATCTTTATTAAAATTCTTAGATATTAATATTTATTTGTTTCAAACATATTACGAAACAGCTACTTTAATCAACAATTAAACGTAAATATTTACTTATTAAACGTTTATGAAAATAACAAATTCACGAAAGACATGCTATAGCATATCTTCTACTAATCAGTTTTTTTTAAACATTGTTTAGCAATAATCACATTTTCTTAATTTGTACGATGAAAGATGAATGTACAAAAGAATTATATAAATTTTTCTGATTGCACTAATGATAAGACTTGACGTATTTATTGCAGAAATATTAATATTTAATTTTTTAATCTATTTATATTATTATAGATAGAGTGTATTTATTTTTACAATTACTTTAAGAAGTTTCTCCTCCCTGTAGTTTCTAACCTCAATAATTCCTTTCTTTTTACATATATCTTTTCCTCTAATATTTCATTTTTAATTAATTTTCTAATCAGGTATTTTAATTTTTTTACTTATTGTAGTACACTTATTTTAATACAGTGTTTTTATTTTATTGCACGAATATTAGTAACGCTTTGTTACTTCCTTTGTTCCTCCTGCGCTAACACACAACAACCCCCACCGATAGCTAACCGAAATCGAAAACTAAACTTTACCCTCTTCCGCGCAAGTAGATTCCTTTCTTCCGTTTTCACTTTCTAATATCATCATAATTACTTTACAATTAAACAAGATACACAAGTTATTTCTAAAGATTTTAAATGTATAAAATTTTTAACTGAAGTTAGATTTCACAGATTGTTGATCTAAATAAAGAAATATATTCACATTTAATAATTTTGAATTTAAGAAAATATATCTATGAGTTTTGTTTAGAAGAAAATTTAATTTCTTAGTTTTATTTTCTTAATTAATTTAACAATTTGACATAGAAATGTATTCTCTAAGTTCAATGTTTTATAAATTATAAATTGTTTTACAAATTAGGCTTTATAAATGAAGAAAAGTAAATCAATTCTATGTATTTATGATTTATTGATCAAAATACGTGGGTTATTACATAAATTTGATGCGTGCCTTCTTATTTACAAAAGAAATTTATACATGTGCCGTGTTAATATATTATTTACATTACTCTAGCAATTATTATTACAATTTATTTAATATATTGCACGTCTCAATATATTAATACGTTTTCTTTTTCGCTAAAAACCTCTCGCATTCGTTTTTAAAGTTATTCCACAATTAATTTGAAAGCACGCTATATTTTTGTTTCCTAATTTATAGATTTTGAATTTAACATTCTCCGCTTTTTAAATTATGAAGAAATTATTCTTCTTAATCAAAAAATTAATTTTCAAAATCATTCAAAATCATCAATTAATCTACAAATTTTCTTTGCCATTTGCCATTTGGCATAATAACCACATTTAAAGAATTTAATTGTCATTTGACTACAATATCAATTTAATTTACCATTCAATTTCTTTAATTCAACATTGTATTTTTAAACTTGCTTCTATGTATATTTTTAAAATACAATATGTAAAATGCTAATGTATATTAAAATACAGGACATAAAAATTAATATTTCGAACAAATAGATAATTTACATACACACATACAAAATTTGATCTGTACCTTTATAAATATTCCTTCTCATGATTAATTTCTTTGCAAGAATTTATATATTATGTAATTTATAATTTACCAAATTTCGTTTGATTCGTTTGATCATGTTTCATGAAATTTGAACCGTTTATTAACATTGTGAAAGTAACTGCTTTTTGTTAAATTTATAATATTTTTAATTTAAAAACCAATAAAGGAAATTTATGAATTTTTTGTATGATGAGTGACTGCTGTTTAAACTTGAGCTTATGAAACTTTCAATATTAATAATTAATCTAATCTATATCGGAAACTATAGAAGAGTTAAGATTTCTTCAAAAAAGTATGAGTATCATTTTTAAATTACCCGCAATTAATTTAAAAATGAACTATACTTTTTCAATTAAATGAACTATACTTTTTCAATTGTTGTTATACTGTTTCAAATATTTGTTGCTGAANTGTCTTTTAATTCTTCAACGGCCATTTTCATGAGACACGAGCAGACGAAATTAAATTTGACGGTAAGCTTGTCGTCCGTTTAAGAGCAAAGATTTAATTTAAACTATATTTGTATACTGCATACTTATACAAACACATATGTATTACCTCGCCCTCTTAATTATCTTTGAGGGACCATATATCCGATTATTGTTCATTAAACTAATTTCTCACGCAAAACGACCGTTCGATTAAACGCAATGAAGCGATTTATTCGAATAATATTATTTGACTTTTTTCCTTCGTAGACAAAATAGGTTTAGACACAATTAGACAAAATAGGTTTAAATGTAACTCTTAATAGACAAAATAGGTTTAGATGTGTGAATAGGCTTCGATACCGCAAACAAATCCAAATCACGTTGCTTGCGGTATTGAAGCACACATCTACGAAGGAAGCGGGAGAATACACCTTGGAAAATCCTCGAAAAAGCGTTCTCCGCCGTGAAACGACGAATAAGGCGTTCTCCACGGTGTATTGTTCTGCTCCTTTTCGTATACGGCGACGAAGATTCTAGTTAATTCATTGNATTCGACAATGAGCTGAGACTTGTTGGGTGATCCACGTTTTCNTCTTCGCAGATGAGGTTCATAACTCGTTTTCGTCCTACGGCATTCCACAGCACATAGGAATGTTTAGTGCCGGACACTCTACGCGGTTGGCTAGAAACATAAACGCATTTGTATTATAATATGAGAAATACAAAATTAATCATTACATGAAAGATATAATAAAAAATATATATATTATATATAATTATGTAAAGTATATTGTACATATAGGATCATACATGTATTTAAAATTTGTTTTTCAATAAATTTTCCTTTTTAACATTAAATTGATAACCAAAATTCAAAATTTAACATTAAGTTGATAACCAAAATCTCAAATCAAAATTCTGTGTCGTTTGTTTGAAAGCAAGTAAGATTTTTAAACATAAAACATAAAAGAAATAAATTGAATATATAAACTAGATATTAAATTTGATGTATTTACATTTGAAACCAATCAAAGTTTGTTGTGTACGTTTCGTCAACAAACGCTTTATACAAGTCTATTACAGAATAGTTGACAAAAGATGGCTCTCTTTTTGACGGTTCATCCGATAGAGATCTTATCCAGTTGTTGAAGCAAAAGAACGCCAAATTTTGATTCTTATAAGCATGAATGCTGAGATTAGCCAAAGGTGGAAGAGTACAGATGGTAATGGCTGAGTTAGACAAATGAAATTTAAATCGTAGAATTTGCAAGAGTTCCGTCATATCTTCTTTCATCTCATCGAAAGTGCGGTTCTGAAAAGAATCGATTATNTAGTTTAGTTGTTTAGAAAATCTGATGACATCATAAATTTACTTATATAATTATATATAATTGACTTACGTTGTATATATCGACTGACCCGAGGAGAATCATGACACGTTTGGAGATGGTATTAATATTTTTCAAAGCCCTCACACAGTCGCTAATGGTTTGTCCGGAGATACACAGCCCACAATGTAATGCTAAGCTATCTGCAAAGTGAAAAAATTGATAATTTTTACCTTAACTAGAAACTAAAAAATATTTATTTTTAATTTTGAAAGTTATCGAATTTTTACAAAGTCAACATATGGATTTCAATGTAATATTGAGGTCCATTAGAAATAGAGATACGTTAGAAATTCTATAAAGAAAGTTTTTATCGTACCTTTGTATCTCCAAATAGGAAGATGAAGATTTCGTATTGCTAGTTGGAGGAAAAAGTCATCACCAAGTAATTGCAGGCCGTTTGCGACAGGTTCATATACATTATCCTATTATAATATTAATATAACACATTAAATTAAACTAAGTAATATTTTTCCAAAAAGTTTCATTTGAATTCAAACTTAAATTTTACACTTACATATTTTTTCAATTGATTTGTCTCTATTATTATCGGATGATGATTTTCCTTTTCACACAAGAAATTATTTTTATAAACGCCATCTAAAATAAATAAATTTATTTATTTAAAAAATATCTTTTTTTTAAAACACAATCGCCGATTCCAAATCACTTGTATGACAATAAAATTAAAGCATAAAATTGTTAATTGTGAAGTATGGAGTTAAACAGAAATAAGAAATAAAGGATTGCATTGTAAATAAGAGAAACTAATAATAAATAAAATCTTGGAGTTGTATAATCTAGAAATGTTTCTGAGAAAATTAAATTAAATAAAACTTTATAAAATGTAAAATATTATTATCCCTCTTTATAGATATAAAAGAAATTGAATATCTTACTGGTTTGAAATAAATTTGAATTACGATAATAGGCGAAATCTCTTTCTCGTCTATTGGCGCGATTGGTATTATAAATTAATCTATTCTTTTCTCTGCGCTCATTGCTGTTGAATCTAAGATTGCCATTATTTTGCATAAATTGTTTATAATAATTGTCCTGAAATAAAACGTTATATTATTGCGTTATATTGTAATTTTTCAATGTTTATGTTGTAAAATTCAAATTGCATACTTTTGTCTTTGAACAATCCATTTTTTGGTTCCGTATAAGTCTGTCGAGATGAGAGATCTTAGAATCATTTATCTTTAATACCTCTTCACCACAATTGTGCCAAATTTGTAAACCATCTATAGTTCGCAATAATGCACGAAGACTAGAAAATCCCAATCTACGATACGGAATACATTCTCCGACAAGCTTTTGAAATTCATCTGCAAAAGTAGCATTCGCTTATTTTTAAATTTATTAAATTTATTAAAAGAATTATAAAAGAGTTTTCTCGTAATAATTTTTTTATTTTATTTTAATATAAATTTCATTTCAATGATTTTTATGTTAAATTAATCTTAAGGACACGAAGTTATGAAATAATTATGAGATAATTGCTAGAAAATCACGATATGTACAAATATACGATAACTTTTAACAATAAATATTCTTTTTCTCTCATATCATTTCAATCTTCAATCTTATAAATTAAAATTAGTTACGAGGAATAGTATTACTCACCGTTGAGATCATTAACTGGTACACCGCCCTTCTTTGAAATTATGCACGACTTAATCAGTGCNACTGTTTCTTCCATTTTTATATCACTGATTATTAATTTTTATGTCATTATTTACTTTCTGACAATTAACAGGATAATTTTCAAATTTCCAAGAAACTTGTGAATTTCACACGAGTGGGAACGTTCACTTAATCACTAATATTTAATATGCGTATTCACTTAATCTCCACTTGTTGTACGCGATAAACGTNTTATTAANTCTCTATATNNAAACTAANTTTAATTGTAAAATTTCCGCAGTCTTAGCCGCTGTGAGTATACTTCAGATATAACGACGTCCGCACTCGTGAACGGTATACCNAAGAATGAGCGTNGATNGTCACACGACAATACGACCTATCCCCATTCTTAGCAATGTTCTGAAAAATTCCGCCAATTCGTAAACATGTTTTGCCGCGCGGTATGGTATGTGTAGAGAAAGTATTAATGTAAGGGACTATTGATATAAGAAGAATATATGTATATATACATGTATATATACAAAGTTTGAACGAATGTAGCGTGATCTTCCACACTGTTTGTCATGATAACAGTTGTAACGATGTCCGAAGGTTCTCGAAAATTTTAAGTAGATATTCAGGAATTTTCGAGTTATTTTAATAATAATTTTGATGTAACTAATATAATGTTTTTTCTGTTTTCTATTTTTATTTTATAATATATATTTTTAATTTATACACATTTTGTTGTAACCAGATCCTTGATTTATAGATCAAGCGAACATTGATTTTCTTATTTATTTCGTATTTATAATCTACATATTTTCCAAATGCAAGAATTATAAAATAAATATATACAATTTTTGCGATTTTATAAAGTAAGTTATATATGCGCGCATTCTTTTCAAACAGACAAATAAGTACTATAAAACTTCGTTGAGAGATTGAGACCTTGTAAATATCGTATGTATGTGTTTAACGTATACATTAAAATTGAATGTACATATTAAAAACATATTAGATAGTAATACATATAACAATTGTAGCTTTAATGTACGATTAAAGATAAATTAATTTATAAAAGCTTATGAATACTTCTAAATTAAAAAAAAATAATGTTTCATGATTTATGTTCACATTTATTTTAGTCGAATTAAGAAATATCTTAAGAGATGTTGAAATAATGTATACATATATTATGTAAGGTCAGAACTGAAGTCTATTTTTCAGTATTGAGATTTATTTACTGCTTTTGGAAATTATTTATTGATACATTTGCATCCAAGAAACCTTAACGTTATTAATGTCTTTAAATAAATAAAAAATCTAAGGAATTTATTACTTCATTTTATATCTTTCTTAAGATTCAGGAGATTGTTGCGAGATGTCGATATTTAAAAGGCCTCAATCTCTCAACGAAGTTTTGGAAAGTTTTGACGGGTCAGTAACTCCGAAAATATTTATGTCGTCCTAAACTATTCTTACACTCGCGACATGGATATTTTTGGCTAATGTTGGGTATCTCCCGTATACGTTTTGTTGCTTTCTCCCTAATTACGGCTATTCGCTAGGATCTAAAAATATCGTTTTGTAAATTGTAAAAATGTTTACATAAATTATTTTGACGTCGTCAATAAAGCTTTCACAATCGTAACGTAATTCACAAAAAAAATATCACAATGTAATTTCATATTTTTAATATTTATTTTCCTTGTTGATTAAATGTCAAATGGAAACATGCAAAATATCTTCTTTTTATTGAGAATTATTTGCTGCTTTTGACAATTATTTATTGACACATTTGCATCCAAGAAACCTTAACGTCCACGTTATTAATGTCTTTAAATAAATAAGAAATCTAAGGAATTTAATTTATTACTTCATATCTTTATATCTTTCACACTTTATATCTTTCTTAAGATTTATGTATATGAAGAATATATGCATCTCCAAACTCATACGCGCTAAGATAAAGAAATTAAGATAATGCAAAAGTACAGTATTTAATGTATCTTATTTTTATGATATAAAAACTTGAAACGTCGATTAAGCGTTTACATATTAAATTGTTTGGTAATCCTCTGCAAACTGATGCCTCTCCATTCTTCTTGCATCAAGGCTTCCGATACATCGGTTCATCTTCACGGTGGGTGGTGGTGGAGTGCGCACTTGTTACGAAGGGACCCTCGAGATATCCAAGTTCTCGGGGAGTGTAAAGGGTCGCACGCTGCAGGGGGTCAACAGATGTTGAGCCGAAGTTGAGAGCTTCACGTGTCATTGTGTTGCAATATACGTTAGCTCAACTATTTGCATGTTCCGTGCAGTATTAGAATACTGCAGGTGCTATGTGGTTTCGTGAAACTCTGCTTTAGTAAGTCAAATAAATGAAGACAATGTTAAAATGATATTTATGGCTTTGAGTTGTGGCTTTTACAAATTTTTAATTTTGCTGTCTATCACTCCTTTGGATATATCAAATATGAAGAATTCTTTTATCTTTGCATTCTAATAGAAGTGTTAAATTTAATTATTTATATTCAAATTCCAACATTTAATTTAAAAAATGCAAGAATTGATTTTGAGAACTTTTTGTGCTAAAATTTTGCTCATTTTTATTTTTAATTAATATAAATTAACAATATAATTAGTGTGTAATATACTTCCATTTAAAAATTTGAAAATTTTAAAGATCCGATTACAAGTAATCTTTTAATTTATCGCCAGTTTTCGTAGAATTGTTCCAAGAGATTCGTGTCTGCCAGTAGAGATGCAACAGATATAAATTCCCCGAGGAAGAGACCGGATTGTAAATGCACGGCAGAATTCCCTTAAGCCAGATATCCCGTCGGCAGCGGTCCCATTCAATGGATTAAATAAGTAATTACAACGTTCGCTATTGTGCATTACGGAAACGGACGTATATCGCTGGCATGGGAGACACGTTGCGCGAAACAAGCGCGTCGGTCGTGTCTCGATACTTTACGAGAGAGAGCATCTGGAAAATGCTTTCCGGCGTATTAAACGCACAGTGAAAGCTTCCGCGCGTGATTACTTAGCCAGAGGAAAGACAGGGAGGCGAGCGCTTTGAAATTCGACGCGGATCTGCTCCGGAAAATGTATGCGTGTTAAAGAAACAGCCGTGCGAACAAACAGTCCAACTAGCCGAGCCTGGCGATGCCTGGCGATACCGCGTGACAAATGACCGGATCTGGAGAAAGACAATTCCGAATTTGCTGGAGATACGATTCACGCGAAAATGCCAAATGCCGCAGGTACATGGTCCATGACTTTAATCTATTTAAACAACGAACTGCTCGCTCATCTGTTTAAAATTATACTGCATATTATACTGTTTAAACGCAATATTATAGAGAATCCATATTTTGTTTAAATTTAATTTAATAATTTATAAGCATTCTTACACTTTTACGTGCAATTTTAATATTTTTATTTTAATATTTTTAAATTTGTATTTTTTTATTCTTCTCTTCTTTTTTTCTTACGCAGCCATATATCTGCCTCGTTTTAAGCGCAGAAAAAATACAGAGATGCAGTTGCATCTTCGATACATTGATCGCAGCTACATGGCTGTCGTGACAACGTAATCTGTGCCAAGAAGGCTAATTGATATGTACATCAGCTAGTTGAAAACTTGCCGAGTCTGTGAGAAGAGGGTATTGAGGCTGCGGCGTTAAAAAAACACCCTTTCATCTGCATTGTAATCATCTCTGCGCTTCTTTTGTATGCGTCTTCTGAGCGAGGCTGCGAAAGCTCGGAATAATGAAGCACGTGGCTTCGTGTGAACGGCAGATCGCGCTTTTAAGGAAGACACAGCATTGTAGGAGCCTTCAGAAGCGCCGAGCGATCTCTCGGTATCGGGTGGCGATCTGCCGCGGCAAAACATCGCTGATATATGAGGATGCTTTACGGGATATGGGAAAAGCAGGCAAAGAAAGAGAGAGAGAGAGAGGGAGAGGAATCCCCATAAGATCTCCGATTCTAAATTTGCCGTTAATAGCGTGGCGTGACGAATGGGCGCAGATGCATTCGACGTGCCTCGTGGGACGTGCCCTGTTTTGAAAACGTGCCGATACCCCGGCGAAGCTGTGCGATGGCACTGACGAGCTTTTGGATTTACCGTGGAGTATGTCCGGTCTCTTTTCTTTCCCTCTTTCTGCGATCCCTCCGCTCCGATTTCCCGTGTCACGGCTTTCATGGCTATAAGCGAGCGCCTCCTCTCCGTGCGTATCTCATAAATCGCCGGCAATTTCAGCTGTCCTCAGTGATACGACAGTCGTCGGTGACCCGGTCAAAGGATGTGTTTCATGCTTAAGGTTGGCTCGCACGAACCAAAGTAACGCGAGGTAGAGGCAAAATTGCAATTTTCGACGCAATATAAGACGTGACTCATGATTCATACGATTAATTGCAATTTTTCAGCTACAAATTATTAGGCGCTAAGATAAAAAAACTATTAATCATAGGTTAAATGATTAATAAGAAATCGGTCATTTTTCTCATCGAAAATGATGCTGCGAGAAATAAAGATTGTATAATATATATATTTTTTATGTAATAATGTCATGTTTAATATCTACAAAATTGACACCGTTAAAAAACCATAACTCTTAATAATTTATCATGATTTACAAAAGATTGGAGATCTATTTATGTCCGACTGGAAATTTCGGCATACCGAGAGTTTACGGCACTCAATGTAAATATCTAGCGATGCAGCTTTTGCGCGGTGCGCTAGAGAGTTTTTACGACACTCAAGGCATTCGAGATTTCCGTTTAGGTAAGAATGCGGAGGAAGTGACACTTGGAGTGGAAGCGATGGCGCGACAGCTGACATTTTATTTCGTTTTCCTCGGATGGTGGAGTCCAAAGTGGCGTCGTATCGTGAAAATGTAGGCGTAGTCGCTCCAACAAGCTGCTTGGCGCCTCTCCGACACATTTTAAACGATTTCGGTATATTCGCGCTTGAATCGAAGTGGGACGTTTGTTTCCTTCTTCTAAAATTTCTTCTTAAAACTAACTGAATGAGACCAAGAGATTAGTTCAGATTCGGAGACATGTGTTAAACGTTCAGAAACGCCGATACGTCATTAATCACATATAGCGGACGCGTAACGACTAAGGCGTAGCGTTAAAATATGTGGTCCTTAATAGCGTGGTGATGATTAGCCGGTTGATTAATTATCCACTGTCTGATAAATGACTCTCGGCCGCTATCTGACGAAAGCTCGTTAAAGAGAATATGAAGGAGCATCCCGAAAATCCGGCGCGAGCGCCACGAAAATGAACGGGGGAGAAATCACGTTTTTCTATTGTTTCTCTTTATTGCTTCACAATTTCACATATTTACACCGTCGTATCGACGAAGCTCTCTTACGTACTACGTGATCAATACGCTCGCTTGCAGGCACATGAAAAATTCGGCGATTTCCGAGGAAATTGTTGAGCATACCGAAAGACAAATGTCTCGCGTAAAATTCTCATAAGGCAGAAAGGCTTTTCGTCATATTAGGAACTAGATTCATATTTTTAGATTTGAAATGCAAAACGATGCAAATGCGGGAAAATAATCTTGAATATGATTAGAAAAAATACCTGTATATATCAGAATTGTCTATTGTTGCTATTTTATCGCAGAAAGTACAAAAAATTTAATTTGCTTGTCATAAAAGAAGCAGAAGAAAAGTAAGGGAAAAAACAGGCAGTATAAAAAGCATAAAGAATATTTTTAGCACTCCCGTCGTTTTACATTTTACATTTGTTATAAATTAATGTATCTAAAAGCGAACAAGTTGAGAACAAATTTTTTAGAAAATCATAAAAAGCAATATTAATAGGCTCACTTCATAAATATTTAAAATTAGAATAATCGTAAAAAAGTTACAACGAATAATTGCCTCGTAATAAATTTTTACCCTGTTATGAAATTTTCGTCTCTGCCGCATACATTTTGCGTACCAGCTGCAATATCTCAAGTTACGCTCGTGCAGAGAGGCTATGATTATTCTTTAAAATATTTTCCTCTTTGGTATAGATAAAATATTTGACTATTCCACAGCGCTTCCGATATCTCGCATAGATTTGTCGGTAACAATTGGAAACCTATATATATTTGCATGCTTTCATCGAACTTTTATTAATCGCTCGCAATGCCCGTAATACTCGCTCCGATAAAAATCGAGTGTCGTTCGTGTATGCCGATTAAACTTTATACGGTATTTCAGAAATCACGTATTTCTTTTCTACAAATTTAGAAGCACGCGCGGCCTTTCTCTTTCTTTTCAATTATATGATTGGCTATAATTCGTTATTGACTCACGTCAATAACGATATAGATATCATTCTTCACTCGCTTATCCGCGAATCACTGAAGTTACGCCGTCAACGATTTTTGGAACACCCTGCGTAGTACGATGGTATTATTATTTTGAGAAGACATAGTCAGGACTTCGAAATATCGCCGTTGAAATGTCGAATGTCATATTCGTCGCCGTAAGGACTAAGGAAAGAGACCGATTCGAAAGGATTAAGTCTCGGTACCGTACAACTTCAGTGATGAGACGAATAATGACTTTCGGACGACGGCTGCAACGGCCCGTTGATGCTTTGCACGATCATACTAAGGCAGTCCAGGCTGCTCCCGTTATTTTGCGAGGACAACACTTCGGCTTGCTCGAAACCTGAAACATAAGAATACAAGAACGATATTAGAATAATGCCGCCCCTCCCAGAAAATCATGCACACTTCGCGACTTTGTTACTTCGTCGCCCTTCATTTAATTCCGTTTTGTCGTATGCGCAATGTCAGAATATTCCTTTTCTAACAAGTCGAAATTCTCAGTGCAAGACTCAGACTTCATTTTCACGCCGCGTTTAGCGCAAAAGGATCATCGCAATTCCGAAGTAAAGAGCGGAGTCGTTGCAAACATGGGAGCAACGTGCACACTGTATGCGAAGTACAAACTACGTTCAAGCGAACTTTAGGTGCTCTTTGACCGTCCTCAGTCTCCGTCGCGTAGTGTATATCTAGATACGGATGAATTGTGAGCGCTTCCCGAACGGCAGCCGGGGTCGGCTTCTTCTTTCCACTTTTCGTTGTCCTTCGCCGCAGAGAAAGCATTTGCATAAGTTATGTACTGCGTTATGTACTTAAGGGCTTTGAAGCCGTTATTCTTGGCACCGGCGCGCACTTCCATCCTCCCGTCCTTAAATTCGACACGTATTTTTCTGCCTTCGTGAAAAGTACACGTATCCACACTAATTATATGTAATTTGTGTAATTACAATACACAATACCAAAAATAATCATCCTTACAGAGGCAGCATTATAAACGTTTATTTAGCTACATTATATTCTTGCAAGACATTTCCTTTTAATTTTGTATTATACAGTATTTAATGATTACAAGATGTAATTTATTTAGCGATATGACCATCATATTCGAATTTATCCTAAAAAATACATTTTAAACATTAATTTAACACGTTTAAATGGGTAAAATTATACATTTTTAACGTGATTTTAAACGGCAAGAAAGTATAAAAAGTACCTGAAAAAAATGTACGTGTACAGAAGTAACACACTTGGATTTGCAGTGTAATTAGCTACTTACGCTTCACCAGCATTTCGGACGTGTCGCTGGCACGAAAGTGCGGATAAAGATACATCTGCTAAGAACGCAATCAAGTAAACGGACAGCACGAAACTAATAATATTAGCTGGAACGACAAATGCGCCGGCATGCATCGATGAATATGAAAAGGAATAAGGAGATATTATAGTATCAGTTTTCTCATTTCTCGTTTTTCATCCGTCCTGTGTGAAAGAGGTAATTAATTCTCAATTTCACAAAATGCGAATTGTTTGCCCAAGTTGATGTTTGCATAACAAAAATATTGAAAAGACAAGAGAGTTTAAACAAGCAGTTGAGCAATTTTTCGCGAAAGCAATCTTCGCGAAAATCAATGAAGAGATTTTTATTTAATTCCAAGTGGACGTCATTTTAATAAAATTTTAATTGAAAACTTAGTTGCTCACGCGATTAGCTCCGGAAATAAAAGCGTTACGAAGAAAAATGGGATCTAATCAAACTTCTGTTAAAGAAAAATCGTTTTTGTATTAAGAAAAGATCGCGCGCAAATAAAGTTTGTAGAAGTTACTTATATTTAAACCTGTATATATAATTACACAGAGGTAATGTAAATGTATGTATATACACCGTCATTGATGCCAAATTTTTCATAAATACTGCGAAAACTCTGATTCTCGGCGTTTTCAATTTCCATAATATTAAAAGCAATGTAGAGATTCGCAAAGACTATGAATATTCATAGACTTTAGATGCTAAGATAATGAGAAAATGCAAAGAAGATTCTGTATAGCTCCCGCTTAGTATTTGATGACATGAAAATGGCACATAAAGAATGATAAGAGACAATTGTAGAAAACTAGTAAGTTTAATGGAAGAGAGTTGAAATCTAAACTTTGTATACGTAAATTTAATTCAGACAAACGTGCATTTTCTCAGTAAGTATTCCTAAGTAAGCATTTTGATTTGTCGCATCCAATGCTCTTTCATTCGCAAAACTGAAATCTCCTTATGTAACAAATCGGAATATATCGGTAAAATTTTAATATTAAGACTAATTAGTGTTATAATATATGTATAGTGTTTGTAAATTAATTTTATCAAAATTATATTTTTTTCATCAAGATGTTTTACACGAGTATTCTGCTTTCTTTGATTGCGCGCTTAAATGTCCAAAGCGAATTCCTGTATTTTTCCGTCATTACGTACATACTGTCCCGAGACAAGAGGCTTTCCGAAAATCAACGCGAAAATATCCCTCAACAAACGTTAATCACGATTGAAATGATTGTCTGGCAAGGCACGAACGTTGGAGTGCGCCGAAAATTTATTTATAAATCACGGGACGTATGATACGCTGTCATACTTCTGCGGATGATATACCGCCTAGATTGCTTGCCAGTTTCGTTCGGTACACCGCGCAATCACGACACCGAATAGATCTCGATGGTGGCGTAAATTATTTACGGGACTGACAACTCTGTCAACCGCAATGTAATTCTCGACGCGTATGCAGACAGACGGATATTTCTGACATACGATTCTTTCACCTATAAGTCTTCGTCAGAGTAATGAACGAAATGTGTCGCAATTCTGCAAATGTAACTCAAATATATACAGGGTGTCCGTAAATTCGCGCATTCGGTGCACGTGGCGTGATACTTTATGATAAAAGGAACAACTTTTTCCTTTAGCAAAATTCCACCCGACAAGTAGTTTTCACAGGCGAGCAGATTGAACTTAACGAATAAGCGCGTTTATCCATGTGGTATGCAGGACCGTCGCGCGCTTCTCACTTACTTGTTCATTGCTTATTACTATTTACATACGACTTTATTTTTCAATGAACAAGTGAGTGAGAAGCGCGCGGCCCTGCATGCCACCTGGATAAACGCGCTTATTCATTAAGTTCAACCTGCTCGCCTGCGAAAACTACTTGTAGGGTAGAATTTTGCTAAAGGAAAAANTTGTTCCTTTTATCATAAAGTATCACGCCACGTGCACCAAATGCGCGAATTTACGGACACCCTGTATATATATGTGTGTAATGTAAATTATATATATATATATATATATATATATATATATACAATATATGTAAGCGTCGAGAATATTCGTTGATCATGTAAGCGTTGAGAATATTCGTCGAATAATCATTGTCGTCGAACCGTTATGTTTACTGCTGAAACCCGGTGACAATAACACATATCCAAAACAACAAACAGTGCTTAATCGACTTATTTGAAGCTCGAAGAATAATAACGAGAGCCGTGGAATTCCAAGGAGAGAATACACGGTATATGTAGCTGTCGTTCATATTCTCTGACGTGTCCATGGCCCGAATAAAGAAAACTTAATTTTCCGAACAAGTGATTATCCTTTCTATTAGCCATCCTTTCTGATCTGACATCCTTTGCCTTTCGGCCTATTGCTTCATAAAATTTCCTTACATATATTACATTTATTATATTCGATTATACATAATATTAATGTTAGGCTTTTATGTATTCTGATATTTTTCCATCATAATTTAAAAGTTTGAAGCATAAAGATTTTTGAAGAATCAACGTTTAATTTTATTTATTACAGAAATCGTTTGTTTCAAAATTTTCTATAAATATTTATCGATAGTATCTAATTTCTCGTTGAAATAGTAACTGTTAAGAGATACAAGTGAACGTTCCTGCGAATCATCGAAAGAGATTCGAACGAAATACGCGAAACGCATCAATCGGAATGACAATCGAATTAATCTTCTTGTATCTTGTTAATGAATAAACGAGATTAGATCGAGAAACAGCGGGCACTCTATATTTCTCGATTATTTTCTATAACAAGTCCACCCTTCTACATCATGCCGAGGCGCTCTAATCAACTCAGCAAATCGGTAGATTAAATCGTAATATCCTGTAACATTCAGTAAGAACGACAGAAATAACTGGTCAACGAAGAAACGTACGGGAGATGGATTTGAGAACGGAAGCGCATCTATAAATATATATAGATAGGCATAGAAAAGATGTATTTCTATTTACGTTAAATCGTAAAAAATTCGTCTAAATAACACTCGTCTAAATAACACATTAGGTATAAATAAATCTTGAGCATTTTACACTGAAAAGAAGATTGGTTGTAATTAATTATAATAATCCAGTCTTAATAAAGGTTACTAAGAATTTTGGTAAAATAATTTCAACTAAACATATAGATCACATTGTGACAAAATAATTATATAAAAATGAAATGTTTATAATTATTATTAAACATTTTGTAATTATTATTATATTTGATAATAATAACTAAATATTTCGAAAAATTGCATTACTAAAAGCATCGTATAAATTGACCTGGAATTTTTTTTTTAGTGTGCACAACATCGCTGCGATATATTGTGATCTATATAACAACTATATAACAACAATTAAAAGTAATAGTACAGCATTGTGTAAAGCGTTTGAAAATGAAAAGACTTCAGCACAGTTAAGGAAAAAAAAAAAAAAAACTTGAGCATTGCTGCGATTTTCACGCAAGACTTAAATGTTTCATAGAGAGAGAACAGGTTCGTACGTAATAAACGGCCTTTTCCTTGAAACTGAGCACGAAGCTACGAGGCGTCCTACTAATTGGTTCGCCAGTTCGACCGACTCGTCTCTCTATACGTCATTAAAATAAGTTACACTTCGCCCACATAGAATTTCGAGTGCGAAGGCTTAATGTTCTCGGCGGACTTTCTCTTAGTGGAAAAAAAAAAGAGAGAAAAGAAAATCCCGGCGGGGTAATGCCGCGACGAGCGCACTTAGAGTCTCTTGTCCCCGGGGAAGTTCGGAGTCACCGATGCGTTTCTTGCTAATGAGAAGGAATCAAAGGTACGTTGTGCTGTTGGAGGAGGTCCGCGCGCATTCAGCAAATCGTCTAGGACACGTCTTTGAAGATGGAAATGCAATTAAGTCGTCTCAATTTACTCGCTGTCCTAAGCATCCGGTGTCTCCTAAATGAATCGCGACTTCTTCGGAAACACTTTCTTCGGGCTCGCTTGTTGATCATACGATTGTCGAAGATGTCAAGATTCCGACAGTAAGATAAGATTTTACGAAAGGATCGAGACGTTTATATTTTATTTTTACAAATCGCTGCGACGGTGTTATTTAATGATTATTTAATCGGCAGCGTTGATATTAGAGAGCTACGATTCTAAGTACGTGAAAATAATTGTAACTACTTTTTTACATTAAATTCACTGCGTATTATCTGATTTCGTAATGCATATGATAATTCTGATTTTATTTACGCAAATAGTTGAGCTTCATGAATATCCGTTGCAGCCGTGATTCCGGTATAAACTAATCCGAAATTATATTCGCAAAATTATACGCGTATTGCGAAACCGCGTATACCTCACTTATTTATGAGCCAAAATGCAGGTGATAACAAGTTCTTGTCGTGCGAAATTGAATTTAATTTTAAACATGATGTATGATTTAGAAGCTGAATCATTCACATCGTGAAATTCGCTCGTATTAAATAAATCAATTGTTGTGCAAACAGCTCATATATTAAGATCTTTCTTTAAGATCGGCAATCTCTGGCAATCAGTCAGTTACGTTAAGTGCGCAGAATAACGAGATTTACGCAAATTCTGATAAATTATTACACCTGTCGAATCACATTTCATTTCTATCAATCGATCAAAATAGATCATAAAATATCAAACGACACTCTTATGAAGACCTAAATTTTAATGAACAGCATGTGATGCGTGCATTAAACGCCCAGATTCGCAGATGCGTGAGCTATGTTGTTTATTCGATTCGTTCCTCAATCAGCGGCGAGTAGGGAAATTAACGGGGGTTTCCGGATGCATTAGCGGATTCTTGGTGCAGCGGAGTATGTACCTTGGCTGCAGTTTCGACCGCGCTTAAATTTGTCGGGGCTGAGGACTCCGGCGACGATGCGTCATACTAATGTACCGTGGCAATATATGGCACTCTAGTGCCGGTGGCTTGAATTTTCTTATCCTCTCGACAGAAGGTCCGGATATTTTTCGAGATAACTTTGTTGCACGTGCACTGATGACGATGTCACGCCGAGTCTCGGCGAGGAATGTTAGGTAAGATAAACGTATTATTAACTATGACTTAAATGTGATTTTTACGAATTTCTGTTTAATGAAGGGGTACAAATTGCGGTATTTTATAGAAAAAAAAAACTGCCCGGATGAGCCTGAAGGATTAAATTCGAGAGATATATCCATCTTTTATAATCACTATCAAAAAAATTCCGATAATCGGATTTTTCGTCCGCTAAAAGCTACCCAGAACAAAAGGGAAATTTGAGAGAGTGTAATAAATCATGACAACGTGTTTCCGCTATCGATTGATACAGCAGGCACAATGTAACATACACTGAAAAAAAATTCTGTTTAAAAACAAATTAGAAAATCTTGTAGGATTAATTAAATATTCTAATTATTATAGTAGAAATTCTGGTTATTATAATAGAACTCAATAACTTTATAACTTGTAATAACCAGAACATTTGGTTAATCCTACAAGATTTTCTGATTTCTCCGTTTTTAACCAGAATTTTTTTTCAGTGTAGGTATAAACATAGCGAAATTATAGTAACTTTAATTTAAACAATTTCTTGGCAATGTTTTAGTATAAAGAGCGGAAATAATATGTTGTACTTATGCAGTTCGTATCAACTAGAAGCACCATTCTAAAAAATTCGATGCTGCATTATATTAGCTGTTGGCCGATAAACAACAATTACTTTACTCACTAATTACTTTAAATGACGTAAGTCACGAAGACCTCGCGCGTGCGTTTGAGTGCCGCTACGAGCCGTTTGATCATTAAGCGCAGAGTAAACTTCTGCCCTACATCTCACACACAGTGCGTCCAAATCAAGCGACACGTACGTAAGGGAAACACATTAGGGAGACGCCGTCTCCTCTTCTGCGGTTCGTATTGCAGCATTTTACGAGCACGGCCGTGCATTCGTATGAGCCTTACCGTAATCGCGACGATCAAAAGAGCAATAATTCGCGGAGGATAAACAACTTGTACATTGTACACGCGCTGAGAGCGACCATTAGTTCAGACGGCGACGTGGAATTCTGCATGACGTTGAGTTACGTCTTGGATTTAAAATGAGATTCGAACGTCGATGTGTTCTTTTTGTTCTAACATTGCGTTTCTACACGCGCATCCCGAGTAAGTACACGCGGTCTTGAACGGCACTCTTATTTCGCACCTGCGTCATTCAGCAAATTTACATTTTCGTTGTTCTAGACACTTCTTCTGTTTTAGTCGGGAATTTCGAGTAGACACGCAAAATCCTTAAAAGTCATAATCTGGAAAATTGAAAATAAAGACATAATTTTATATATTTATATAATTTATATAATTTTATGTATAATTTTTCGGGACATTATCACGTCCTCAAATTTCAGGATTATGGAGACTTGTATCATTTTTTCAAATTTTGGCATATTTTGCTCTTGAGACTTTGCATGTCCACTCTATTTGCATAAATAATTGTCTAGTGATTGACAATGTAATGCTAGAAGCAAAAAAATAAAGACATATCAAACAAAATGTTACTTCTACGTGCGATTTAATGAATATCACCGAGCAAAATTACATGTATCGTGGGATTGGAGACCGGAAGCTCGTGCGTGTGTCATGCAACAGGATCAAGCTGTGCCGCCCGCACCCTCAAATATACCATCTGCCCGTCTTCCCACTCCGTGCTCCGTTTTATCTCGTTCTATTCCTCGCATCTCGTACATGCGAATCCCGCGGAGTTTTTCGGATACGAGAGGGAAAACGACGGCTGTTTTCGAATAACGCCCATTAAATGGGACGTAACGGCGGCGCATCAATTAAAATAATCAGGCACCGCGCTAGAGGGACACGCTTCAGCGAACCTCTTGGCAGCGTTGCTCCTCCATCTTTCTCTCTCTCTCTCTCTCTCGCTCGCTCGCTCTCTTGCTCTCATCTTCTCGCAATCCCGGTATAGATCGGATTCTTGCGCGTTTCTGCGCGCGTGCACGGCACGGGACACGTTCTAGCGCAATCGTGAATTATGAGGCCCCGGTTCCGCGGCCGGTGTAACGAGGGAACTCGCTGTCGCGCTTTTCCACACCGCTACATGATCCGACCGATCTTTCGATGCCCCTTGTATCCGACCCGAGTCAGGAGATCAGTGGCGGGGGAAAGGAAAACGTCCACATGCAAGTATCGCACGCGATTTATCGGCGGCGTCAGTCGTAAAGTTGTGGACGTCAAAAAACGATATGCAGGTGTGAGTGATCATCAAGATTGACGCGCGCGCACGCACACAAGCATTCATCTTACCTATCAAGTTCTGAATTCTAGTAAACCGCTCTTTACATAATCGAGCTCGTTCACGCTGTACTCTTGCTCAACTGGAACGCCGACGTCGCCGACGCGTAACAAGTGTATATAATACCGCTTCTGTCCGACGAACCGGTTTCCTTTATTTGACGACTTTGTCTCACGGAACATTGGATTTAATAAAGCCGATGGAAATAGCGCGGACCCAAAATCCCTCTCCAGCCATTTGGACAAATACGAGATGAGCAAATAAAACATCATGTATGTAAAATTATTTTCTTGAAGATTACGTTCCAAAACTTCCTCTTTAAGGAAGAGTTTTATTAAAACGCTATAGTTTATGTTATGGATAACATAGGCTTTTTAATAAAATTTTTCTCGGAGAACAAGTTTTTTGAAACGTAACTTGAATATTTATTTTTGAGGAGTAACTTCTAAAAATTTTATAGATTGTATATATGTATGTAATAATTATCTATAATCAATCTAAAAATTTTATAGATTATGTATATGTACGTAATAACAATTTTTATAAATAATTTATAAAAATATAGTAAATAATTTATAATCTATTAAATAATATACTATATAAATATACAGTAATAATAACACGTTCGTACTAAGTAGTGAGAGAAAAAAGTTAATCGAAAGTGGAAAAAATTAAACACTAACTTGATGTCAAAATCTACCTAAAAATTTATTAGAATGATGGCAGCACATGCGTTAATAGATGCGTGTGACGTGATTGTGTCATTTTATTTATGCTGAGCATTAAGCATTATAAAAGTATTCGTCGACGCATTGTGACGCATTATCAGAGCGGACTACTCTTCTATCAACAATTATTACTACAAATCAACAGTTACTACAGCAAAAGTAAGAATAAATGTATTTAAAAAACATTTTGTTTCTCTATCATTACTTACAAACTTTTAACAAGTAACAAGAAAGAAAGTGGACTTTGACAATCACATAGAAACGTAGTTAGTTGTGCACGACTTATGTAACATTCTAATACACTACAAATCATAAGTTTTTGTTTTGATATTCAAAAAAGCCGAAACATAAAAATTTATAACTAGTAAGAAGTAAATGAATATAACAATATGCGTATAGACATTAATTGATATTTTTTCAAAAGTATATTTTCAGAAAAATTTTGTTACATTTGAATGAATTTATTTTTAAATAAGCTTTAATTTGGATGTAAGAACATTTCAAAACAGTCCAAAATATTAATAATAAGATATTATGAGGATATTTCGAAATTTTTGAATGCACTGTTATATAATATCTTTAACAAATAAAAACAAATTTTGTTTAAACATTTTTATATATTGTTTTGATAATATATGTTTAAAAAGACAAAAGTCAAGTTTTTTGAAAGAAATATTTCATGTTCTTAATATACATAAGAACATTTATAAAAAAAATACATTTCTTGTTTTGAGCATATACAAAATTCATCAAAATTGAGAGAGAAGACAGACATTTGGATCAGACTTTTAAGAATCATATTCGTGTTTATATATTATGTGCGACAAAGTGATTTTCAGTTTATCATAATATTACTCGCAATTTTAAACTTGAAAACTCTCTTCTCTCACATATAAAATTCTCAGTTATTTCAAATTTTTCTCTGAGATTTTTCTCTTGTGTCATTAATGAAAGAAAAAATATCAAAAGAAAGAAAATAGAAATACAAGCTGACTCGGTTTGACGTGCAAAGAGCTTTTTTTATATAAGTTCTGCATTGTGTAAAAAGAGTTTCTCTTATAAAAAGAACAATGGAATTCAAGAGATCACATTAGCGAATGTGAAATAAAAGACGTTAAATTTCAGTTAAACAACGTAAGATGCATTTTTTAAATATTTCTATACATTTGCCAATAGGGTTTATTAATGCTAATTAATTCCGAGTTATTTTCATAGTCGACTGCTTCGCGACAAAACTGGCTTTAGCACATTGAGCTCGTTTTTGCGAACATCTCCCTCGAGCGATGAACATCGCAACGCTAGGATTTCGTCTCGCGATTTATCAAGCGGACATATGAACGATTACCGGCATGTCTCTTACGTTGTTCTCTTGCAGAAGCTTTCCGTAACTGATTCTAATTAACCCACCGACAAGCGACTTCGGACATTTTACGCTCGGTAATGAACACCGCAAAGATTTCCACATCATGTTTATTCCAGTAACTATTTTTTCTATAATTAAAAGGAACTGTTAAAACTAGAAAAAATTTTCAAGATTTTCCTTCTTGGCACGTTTTCAAATCTTACGCCTCGAAAGTATATTTCTAAAATATTTCGATTAAAGTCTAGAAAACTAATAAATTTATAATCACTTGATTAAAAATTCAAGCAAAAACGTGAATTTATGTGTTGTAAAGTAAAAAGGTAAAGTAGAGATCGAAGCAAGAAACTGAAAAACAAAATTTTTTATACTCACAAAGAAAGCTGTATGACTTTTAAATGACTGATTGAATACGTAAAGTATAGAAAAAGTGTATACGTAAAAGTACAGAAAAAGTTTCATAACATATACTCACATTAAAATCAGAAAAATTAATTTTTTTTTCTTAAAATTACATATTTAGATTAGTATTCATGTTTCAAGAAATTAAAATGTCCAATCTTTTTTTATTTCAAATAATTGCATGAGACTTTGATTGTAAGTACTGTTAGAAAAGATTCTTTTCACATCTCGCCCCAATAAAATAATACGTGAAATCCACGTTATTGCCACGTAAGATCCACGTTTAAACGTGGATTCCATCTGGCAATAACGTAGATTTCACGTACTGTTTTATTGGGGCATCAATCATGTCATTAAACGTCTTAAATGTTATTAATTCTATATTAATGAACAATTTTCTAACAGAAAATTTTCCAGAAACTATCTTGTTTTTCTAATTAGCAAAAATTGCTCATTTGTTATTGATTTAGATGAGAAAATTTCCTAAGCTTTCAAATGTCCCTTATCAAGTTATCTTATCTCATGCTACTCTTATTGAGTTACAAGAAGAATTAGAATCAAATTTAACTAGAATTCATATAAATTTTTTGTTAAACAGCTTTTGTTAAATGCTACATGTTTCAACAAATTGTACGCAATTAGAAGAACAAAATTTTCCAATTTTGAAAGCTCAGGAAAGTTCCAAGAAAATGATCATTAAATATTTATTATCTAAATTTCTCATAACGTAGAAATCTGCATGTATTTGACATCTTTTCGCTACAAAATCAGTTAAACATATAATTATAAAAAGTTCTCCACTAAAACGACAATGTGTTACATTAGGTATTCAGAGAAAGGTCAGAAGGCTCTCCTTACATATTCGCTTTTGTTCCTGCATCCTGGGTCTTATCTTATCAAGTTATCTTATCTCATGCTACTCTATATGAGTTACCAGAAGCATTAGAATGAGAGTTTAATCGGAGTTCATATATCATTGGAGTTCATATACGATAAAAAAATAAACATATTGATTCATCTGTTTCTTCTTATTCTTTTTTTGCTCGATTTATTCCTCGTCCTGTATCGTTACAGTATGAAGGGATTTTAAAGATACTTTTATCAGTATTATTAAATTAATTAACAATTTAATTGTCTAATGGTACAACTACTTTAGTTTTAGATTGCGTTTCATGTCCGAAAGTAACGGCGCATAATCTCAATAAGATAAGAAGTGTATATAAATTTACATGAAAAATATTATTAGGCACAAAAGACTCATGCACGAGTTGGCAGTTTCCCACTTATTTCATTATTATCAAGATTTGTATATCATTGACCTGTATATCTTATTTGTATATTGTGACGTAATATCGTGCCGAGAAAGAAAATGTCGTGTCATTGACGTTGCCACACAAATGTACCTTGTCCTTGAGCCGATCCATGTTACTTGCCTAACTTGCCCACATGTATACTTCTCGTCGCGTTCTTGCCAGCGGGCATACTTTCGTGAGGGATACAGAAAGCCGCGCGGAGGTCGCTCGAGATCGATATACTCGCGGGTGATAAACCAACGAATCGTGAAACAAGACGGGAAATATAAGCTACGATATGTGAATGCTGAAGTACACGAATTCAATCGCAGTAGGTGACTGTAGTCTGTATCGCTGATATCATACTTTTTTTTCAAGCGCAGTAAAATTTTGTGATTTATTCCTGACTATCTCTAATTAGTATTAGGATAGTATAATCTGTACCCGTCATCAAGGCGAGCTAGAATTGATCAGAAGAAGCGAGGCGAGTTCTTCTTAAAAATATAGCGAGTTAATAACAGACCTTTGGACTGATCGGACGTGAGATACTCAATAAACAGTTTGAGTTGTATCTACGTGAGTATTCATATACTTTCTTCTGTACGGTCAAAACTGGAACGCTATCGGACAATTTATAAATGTTGCGGGCGCAACAATTTAAAATTTTTTATGTATCGTGTAATGTGAGAAACAATTGAAGAATCACAATTAAAGGACACATTTATTAATTATATATTGGAATATATATACGCGCACAAAATGTACCTACATTAAATATTTATAAATATATGATAATACATTTTTTGTTTCCCACAATAACTTAAAATACAATATACTTAACCGGTTAACTTTCATAAAATCACGAATTATAGATCGTCTAAAGTGAACTTTAAAAAAGTTTAAATTTGAATGTTACTGCTGATTTTATTCTGCGACGCTAATCGGTTTTTTTACTATATATTGCGTACATATTTAAAAAAATACGTACTTAAAAAAATAAATTTTATTTAGTAATATTTAAATTGGATTTTTTACAATTTTAAAAGTGCTGTTACCTTGACTTTTTCTTGTTTGAATTTTAAATTTTAAATCGATCTCTAAAACATATCAATTCTGCAATTAAACAGTTATTACAAAAAATTTACACTTTGTCACTTAAATCTTAAGGATTTAACGGCAAGAGTAACTTATTTAGAAAAAGATAAGCGATATTTATCAATTTTTACAATTATATGAATCAGATTACTTTTTCATTTTAATTATATATATTTAATTATATATATATATATATATATATATATATATATATTTCACACTTTTATGTTATAGAATATGATACCTACAAATAATACAAATTTTTCATAATTTTAAATATTTTATAAATGACTAGAATACAATATGTAATATTCATATCATTTATTTTTAGTATTTAATAAAGAAAAATCTTTGTCTCATATTATTAATATAAATATGTTTCTTCATCTTATACGTATGTAACAAAATAACACGTTGCCATTAAGATATGCACAATTTTCAGGAAATTTTATATTTTTATTAATTTTCGAATAAATTTTCAAATAATCACTTTTCAAGTTTCTATATTTTTATATCACTTTTAACAGAAATATGTTCGTAAATATAATCATAAATTATTAATTCTGCGCATTTTAATAATTAGAATTGAATATCTTAACATAATAATATAAAAATTATAAATATAGTGTCAGAGTTTTATAAATTATTAAATTGCAATGAATAGAACTCAAGTTTGAACATGAGTATGTAAGTACACAACAAGTATCTATTAATATCCATAGTTCAGTTAACCTTGACTTCTATTGATTCATTCTTCATATTGATTCTTTCGGTTGGTTGTCCGTACATAGGTAAATCTATATTATATAAACTACAACATCATTTTAAATTAAAATAATTTTAAAGAATTTTAATTTTTATCTCATATATATTCATAATAGTTTATCGTTCAATATCATAAAAGAAAGAAAGAGAGAGAGAGAAAGAAACTAGCTACGTTATATTATTTAATATTAAATGAATTGTAATAAATATTTGAGAATAATCGGTTTATATAATCGAGGATTTAGAGATATAAGTTTATTCTTCAAATAAATAGATGATCTGCTATATGTATAAAAACATATTATACTATCTCTCATTACATATTCAGCAGGATTCATATATTAAACTGAGCATTAAGTCAAAAACATTTCTATGTAAATCGGCACAAATCGCGTCACAAATTAATATTTTAGTCGCATAAGAAAATATTTAAAAAATTAAATTTTATATGTGATTAAATAATACCGCTAGATAGAATTCGAAAAATCTAAAATAAGTGAGCATGAGATATAAGAAATAAGAATAACGATAAGATTTATAATTTAATAATAATTGATGCATCCTCTAAAAAATTTCGGCCGCAGTAAAAGGCTTCGAATTGAGGCTCAGTTTGATATATGGCTTCTATTTCATACCTGTTTATATTGTCTATGTTTGCTGTAATATATATCTACATAAATATATGTTATAATTTAGGTATTTATACTGAGCATCACCAGAACCAGCACCTTGTCATTATAAGAAACATCCGAAGAACAATTATTTCAAGCAACATGAAGAAAAAGACGTCAAGCTTTATCGTTCTAATCGCCATCACAATCGGCCTATTACAACTGTACCTACCAAACAAGTATAGCAATCTTTATGGCAACGATACAAAAGGTTCAAGATTAATGAATATATTGAAGCTGGGTAGCGGAATCCTAAATTTCTGGAAACAGAGCCGAGATTATTTAGCCGAACAGGTACCGGACACAACACCGCAATTCGGAGATACGTTCGATTTTATAGTGATTGGCGGTGGTACGGGTGGTGCGACTATAACCGCGAGATTGAGCGAAATTTCACAGATTAAGGTGCTACTGATCGAAGATGGATCCTACGAAAATCTGTACATGGATATTCCGATAATCGCCGGCGTCCTGCAAATGACTAACAACGTCCGAAGATATCGAACCAAGCCATCTGATAAATACTGTCTAGGCATGGAAGGCAACAGTTGCGTTTGGCCGACAGCAAAGATAATTGGCGGTAGCAGCGTGCTAAATTATATGATGGCTACTAGAGGTGCAGCTGAGGATTATGATCGGTGGGCCGAAATGGGAAACGAGGGTTGGGCATACAAAAACGTTCTCAAGTATTTTAAGAAACTGGAAACAATGGATATTCCAGAGCTGAAGTCGGATACCGCCTATCATGGTACCGATGGACCAGTACATATCACATACCCGTTATTTCGCACCAAGCTGGCCGACATCTTTCTAAAAGCGGGCAAGGAGCTGGGATATCCGGTGATAGATTACAACGGGAAGAACAAAATCGGATTCTCATATCTGCAGACCACGATCATTAACGGCACTCGTATGAGCAGCAACAGGGCGTACTTGAATCCCGCGCGCGATCGCAACAACCTTCGCGTAACTCTCGACAGCACGGTGACAAAAGTGCTGATCGATCCTAATACAAAACGAGCAACTGGCGTAGAATTCGTCAAGCATGGTCAAACTATACGTGTGTTCGCGAACAAGGAAGTAGTTCTAAGCGCAGGCGCCGTCGGATCACCCAAATTGTTGATGCTATCCGGCATCGGACCAGCGAAGCATCTTACTGAACTAGGCATAGACGTCGTCCAAGATGCGCCTGTCGGCGAGAATCTCATGGATCATCTAACTTTCTTCGGATTAACATGGACAATAAATGCATCGATAAGTTTACAAATAGCTGAGCAATTAAATCCTATTAATCCATATCTAACGGATTATTTATTAGAACGATCAGGACCGTTCACGATTCCAGGTGGATGCGAGGTCCTCGGTTTCGTCAATACAAAAGATCTGAAAAAACATAACGGTCTACCAAATGTCGAACTAGTGTTTGCTAGTGCTACGTTTAAAGAAGATTACATCTTTCCAAAAATGTTAGATTTAAAAAAATCTATACGGCACGAATGGAGCAAATACGTTGGCACGTATGGTTGGTCCGCTCCAATAGTATTGCTGAAACCAAAGAGTCATGGTCGGATAAGGTTACGGGCTAATGACTTTAATGTCGAACCAGAGATCGTACCGAATTATTTAGAAGATCCAGACGATGTGAGGACAATGATCACCGGTATCAGAACTGCGTTACGTTTTAGTCAGACAAAGACGATGCAAGCATTTGATTCTCAGTTGTTAAACCTCACTTATAATGAATGCAACGATTACCAGTACGACTCTGATGCTTATTGGGAATGCGCGATAAGGACAGTATCTACCACGCTTTACCATTATTCTGGAACTTGCAAAATGGGAGCGAGAGGAGACCCAACTGCCGTCGTCGATCATAAATTAAAGGTATTTCTTTTAAATGCACTAGAATATTTATGTGAAGTATAATAAATAATGTGATATGCAAGTATGTATCAAATGTATAAATTTGTGAGTTCGTATACAATGTATTGCAGGTGATTGGCATTCAAGGATTACGAGTAGTAGATGCATCCATCATGCCCGAAATTATATCGGCCCACTTAAACCTACCAGTTTACATGATTGCTGAGAAAGCGGCAGATATGATCAAGGAAGAATGGGGATACTTGAAGAAGTCACAATAGAGAACTTTTATAAAATAATGACATTATTCCGCTACTTTTCTTACTATCGTTTTATGAGTATAGTAATAATAAAAGCGTGAATTTGTTATATTATTTGAGGCATAGTTTACAAAAAAAATTGATGAACTTAAACAATTAGCTCGTATATCGATTTATTTCATAAATCTGGCAAGTTATAAGATCAAAATTATTATACCACATAAATTAAAAAAGTAAAATTATTCTAATTGTAATTTTCAAATACACACACACACACACGCGCACACACGCGCACACACGCGCNCACACGCGCGCACACGCGCGCACACGCGCGCACACGCGCACACACGCGCACACACGCGCGCACACGCGCACACACGCGCACACACGCGCACACACACGCGCACACGCGCGCACACGCGCACACACGCGCACACACGCGCACACACGCGCACACACGCGCACACACGCGCACACACGCGCACACACACGCACACACACACACACACACACACACA